>JAODKF010000046.1:29120568-29131832 GCA_026779585.1 Mormyrus proboscirostris
TTTTGGGGGGGGGGGGGGGCTAGCAGCAGTGCTGTGGTTGTGACAGCGGCCCTCACCTCGGAGGAGCCCGACCAGGGGGGGCACCAGCCGCTCCGATGCCTCTCGGAGAACCTCCCTGGCGACCACTGCTGTCAGCGAAGCCGTCTCGCTGCCTCCCCCCCGTCGCTCGGAGCGATGGATCACTTCGACATCGCTTGAAGCCGGGGAGCCTGCCATCCCCCTGGAAACGGGGGGGGGGGAAGAAGTAGTTGGCAAATTAAGGCGAATCTGCATAAAACTCAGCTGAGCCCTTGGGCTAAGGAGCCACAGAGGAGAGCGCTTGCTCCTAACCCCCCCGCCGCCCCCCCGTCCCCTCGGCCATTACCGCTGGCTTGCTCCGCGGCTGCCTCGCCCTCGCTCTGCCAGCTGGGATTGTCATATCTCATTTCCGCTGGAATCCCACTAATGCTGTACCTACTTTTCCAGCTCAGCGGACTCGCACTTTATGCGCATGGAGTCGCTTCTGCTCCCCGTCACCCTGTCCATTACCCCCCCACCACCACCACATGCACCCCCCACCTGTGTTCCTGGGCTTTCACACGGCCCTCAGCCTCCTGACACCAAGTTCGGAAAAGCTCACTGAACACTACAGAAGATTCATTTAAAGTAGGAATACTGGTTAGGAATACAGTCAAAATGATAAGGTTCAGCTCAAACTAAACACACACTCTCACTTACTTCCTGGAATCAGACTGAAGATTCACTGAAATATTTTAACATAAATATAAAAGACAGCGTTTCTGTCAATGTCCCCCTGAACTGAATGACTTTAGCTAACATTCCCACTGTAACATTATGAGATTTGTTTGCCATTGGATTAACAATAATCTAATCCAAAAATTATGTAGATAAATTGACTCCTTAGGCAGGTGAACGTGTACTTCTCTGTTTCCAAAATGTACTGTATGCATAAGACAAAGAGTAAAAGTTTTATTAAGCATAATAAGGTAAAATGCACTCTTATGATGGTGAAGTGAAGAGCTGTTAATTGGACCCATTTGACCCGCGATTGAGTGTCTTCATACCCGGTGATGGCGTCACTGTCCAGAAGCGTGACCGTCAGCTTCCTGGCTGCATGCAGCCTGAACTGGTCGATGTCGTCTCTCCAAAGCAGGGCGGACTCTGCCACGCCAAGCCGCTGCAGAAAGGCCCGTGTCTCATCTGGCACAGCCGGCTGGGACCGGTGCTGGTTCAGGACGGGCACACATAGCCAGTCCCCGGGCTCCTTCTGTAATGTCAGCAGGGCTCACAAAATCAGTAGCCCGAGATCCAGGAGCAATCAAGTCTTACCGTCGGACTACCAAAATGCACCCTGCCCAATGGAAACGTCCCTAAGTAAATTCAAACTACCTCCTTTATTTGCCTTTTTCTGTTCTTTTGGCTTGCTATTTAGAGGAAAAACCTCGACCACCAAGTTGTTGATCATGATGATGGTTTGTCCGCTAGGACGTATAGGCTTAAAGGCTTAATTTATTTTATATAAGGTTTATTTATTGGCTAATCCTCTCCTACTTGCATTGCTGTCATGGTAATACAGTACTTTGGGCATGTTAAAGCAAGCAAGTTAAGTCAAGAACAGTTATCACACCAGTCATATCCAGTACACTGCATATTAAACGCAAATGATGTAAAGACAATATGGTTTATTTCTGGATGGGACTCATACACAACGGAAATTGTGAATTATGAGAATATCACTAATTATCTGGTTTTATAAACGTCATGGGCAACAAAGAGAGCAGCTAAAAGTCTGGGGGTTTAAGTTCTTTATGTCTGGCTGGGTACAAACACTGCAGAGGAAAAGGTGTGAAAGAGATATTCTGACGTACTCATGGGTAAGTACAAGAATAAATGTCATGCTTATTATTTTTCCATAATTATTCATATATATTGCTGTCTGTGCATATTGTTGTTATTACAGCAAATCCAGTTTGATCACACATAAGTGTGTTTCAAAGGCAAACTGCCATTGGTCGATTTATTTTTCCACTATTTAATCCCTGGGTGTGCGGATGCAGGGACTGTCAGAGCCGTTTCTGTGTGTGTTCCTCTCTTGATGTCTGTGATGCAGATTGTTGTGTCCCAAGTTACTGCTGGTATTCCGAAGAATGTCTGCCCAGAGAGCCAGCTGTATACATCTGAACATGCAGCATCCCACACTCTCAGTGAACACGCTCATTCTTCGCACTGACTCCCACCGGAAGCGGCATACCTTACCTGGCTGAGGAAATATGCGTAGCCCAGCGATGCAGCCACAGAGTCCACATCAGCCTCCTCACGACCCAGAACTGCATGAATTCCAGCACACTGAGAACCAGACTCCTGCCAAGAGAGCCAGACAGGCCAATAAAAGCTCCAGCTAACATCTGTGGGCTGAATCAGTGATTAGCACTGCAGTGTGGATCTGTAGTCATTACTGCAGTGCGGACCAGTGGTCAGTACTGCAGTGTGAAGTAGCAATGACTACAGCAGTATGGAGCAGTGATCAGTACATCAAATTGGAGTAGTGGTTACTACTGCAGTATGGAATAGTGATCAGTACTACAATGTGGAGTGAAGTACTACAATGAAGCAGTGATCATTACAATAGTATAGAGCAGTGCTCATTACTGCAGAGTGGAGTACTGGTCAGTACAGTAGCTATCAGTGATTACTACAGCAGTGGTGAGCACTGCATCGTGGAGCAGTGGCCTCTACAATAGTATGAAGCAATGATCAGTATAATAATAATCAGCGATCAGTACAGCAGTATGGAGCAGTAATTATTACAGCAGTATGGAGCAGTGGTCAGAACTGTAATTTGGATCAGTGATGAGTATTGTGGTTCAGATCACTGAAAAGTATGGCAGTGCAAATCAGTAATCAGTATGGTGGTATGGATTGGTTTGGATCAGTAACAGATAAGCAGTGTAAGATCAGTACTAGCTTTTAATATCACAGTGGATCAGGGATCAGGCACTTACACAATCACAAATCTTAGATCGAAGACCCCATGGTTATTATTAAGTACAGCACTGAGTACAATAATCATAAGAAAAAATGTATGAAATAGGTGCACAGTAAAACAAGCCCCCTAGGGATCTAAACAATGCTAGCAGATCATTGCTACCAGAGAGCTGCAAAACAGGTTGATTTACCAGCAATGTCCTGCACAGCATTAACTGCTCGATTACGGCATGCTGTCTAGCCTTATGTCTCTGTGATTTTGCATAACATCAGCCCCCGTTGCACTACCCCCAGGCCGGGGGGTGACCGCAGCACTCGGAGCTCCTCCTTCCAGAAGGACCAGCCAGGGAGGAGCAGACAGCTCATGGGGTGCGTCACAATAAAAACCAAGTGTTGATCCTTTTAATTGCGGGGCTGCGCTTTGCATACTCTAAAGACAAAGATATTAAAATTGTGTGTGGAATAGCCGGCAGGTACGAACTAAATATGCTGCTTAATTGCCTGTGCTGAGAAAACATCAGCCCTAATGTCTAGCCCACTGTCACCAGAGGGATAAATACAACTGCCTAGGTCTTTTACAAATAAAGAAAGAAACATTAAGCGGAGGGGGGTGGGGTATTGGTTTATGTGAGGCTAAGATCTCCCCTTGGCTCTTTCTGTCAGAGCCATGATTCGGAGCATATCACAGGGGCAGGTCTCTCTCTTCCAGAGGAACACAAGAGAACACCAAATAAGTCCAGGCATGGCACAACGCCATGGAGACGGCCTGCATCACTGACGCGTCACGTTGTTCACGCTTTGCCCATGGCTGCTTTTGTACACAATTCATGAGACTGCACATCTGTCACCTTGCCTTTTTTGGATTGAACAATCCTTATATCACCGTTTGGAGGAAATGACACTGACAGCCATGCAGTGGTTGAGTACAATATTGATTTTAGTGCCTTTGTTTCATATGACGTGATGCGAGACGAAGGAAGCTAGGTGGCCTTCGGTTGTTTGGCACAGCACTGACAACAAGAGGAAAATAAAATATGAGACCCAATATCCAACTATCCACACTGTATCTATACAGCAAATCACCCGAGGCACACAGATCTAGAACTCAGTTTTTTCAACAGCATTAAAATTTCATATAAACTTAATAATGTACACTTCCCTGTTACAAAAGGACATCAAACAGCAATTTAAGACATAATTCAGGAACTTCTAGCTTACTTTGCACCATGTTTTATACTCTGCAATATATATTTTTTAATTGTCCATGGGCTATTGAATCTGAATGACTATTTAAATGGTCATTAAAAACACAAACTTTGTCACTTGGATGAGGTTCATGTAAGAGCTGAGTTTGACAACATGCAATTACAAAAACAATAAAAACGTAGAGTGCCAGTATGCTTTGGCAAAACTCGATACATTTATGCTTTTTTTCTGTCCGGCTTTGTTGTGTCCCCTTTCCCAATAAACATGCATGGTAGCTGCTATGTAAGATACAGTTTCTGGCCAAACACCACTGAACACCCCTGACTGCTCTGTAACAGAATTTATTATGCAGAATGCAGCAATATCCCCTTTCTGACAGTGACATGAGAACATTGCAGTGAACAATACAGGTCACAGAGCTCAAACTGGCAGCGGAGCTGAAGCCCAGAATCACTTGATGATCTTCATGGGTTGTGAAGCCTGCTGACACCCTGAAAGAGCACTACCCAAACCGGGGAGAACTTCCTCTGTCATGGAAGCCAAAAGATTTAAATAGCTTATTAACATGTCGCTTGTACAGTAAGTTATTACATTCAAAGCAGTGATGGCTCTCTGTCTTGTTTGATTATGGAAGCCTGATTGGGCTACACCATGATTCACCTCTCATCACGTGTCAGGAGAATCTGCCCTCTGCAGAACTCTGGCTGCAAGTGTCTCATCCAACTCAGGACACCCAGTAAACACCTACATTTTCCATGACGAAGATGAAGATGTGATTAAATACATGTTATAAATGTAACCGTTAACTGCAACTCATTGTTGAAGCAATTAGACACAGCGGCACGCTGATGGAATCGGAGGTAACTCAGCTACGAAGAAACAAAACTGGCTTCTCTGTACAGTTCTGCACAGATACAGCGAAAGAGCTGCAATTCTACATCAGCAGTTCCTCCCTGCTCCATAAACTTGATTGTGACCCCGCCCACTTGACAAAGTCAGGCTCTCTGATGGGAGTCAATTAGAGATATGGAATATCTGGATGGCTGCCATGCTGGCGGATGGGTGGGCGGCCTGTCTGCTCATCACAGTGCGGGTTATAGCTTGGTATTCTAAGGAGGCATCGGTGCCTCGATGTCCTTTGATAAGTGCCCTCCAGTTGGCGGCTGGGCTGCTCCAATAACGATGTCCTCGGTGACATCCCAAGCATGGCTGGCAGCATCTGAATTCTGCTACGGCGCTCTCAGTTATACTGAAGTAAACAAGGAGTGCGAGTAATGATGCTTGGCTTTCCCACCCTCTCAGGCTCCCTGCGGCACGGCTACTTGGGTATTCACAGAACCAGTTAGTGCACACACACAAGGGGCCAAGCTTACAGGAGATTTTCAGCCAGAATGTTAAGAATATCACACTCTGTATAATGTCGACACATTCTGGGGATGTCAGTATAACCAAATTAAATTAATTCACCCGGAGTTTGGAGTTTATTTGAACAGTCTTTCTGTTAGCCGAGCTTTAGGTCACTTCAGATAGAAGTCTTCCAAAAAAATAAAAACATAAATGTAAATTAAAATCTGTAAAAACTACTTAAGGTTTGTTCCTCTGGTTGTTGTTTGACTAATTTTACATGTAAATTTAGTTCTATCTATGGTTTCAGCAGTCTGTGTGTCAGTCTTCGTCTGTGTGTCAGTCTTTGTCTGCGTGTGCATGCATGTGCTCCTTGCATGTTTGTATCTGCCTTCTTCCCAAGTATCATTAGAGGCAGGAAGCAAAGAAAGAATTAAAACTCCAATTGCTCACCATCCTCCAGGACCTCCCCAATGCCTGTTCTAGCACAGCTGGCTCCAGAGAGCATTAGCACCAACCAGCGGAGTGGTAACGACCCTTTGGCCTTTTTGCGTGCGGCGGAGGAGACGATTCAATTGCACCAACTGCCATGTGGAAGACATGGCTACGTTCAGCCACCACGGGCAGGTGGCTGACAGACCTTCTGCAACAAGCAAAACTCATCAGGATGACATCTGCAGATGACTATCATGATCGTAATCAGGATCAAACCTCTTTGCCAAGAGCGAAGAGCAAAACCAAGCTCACCCAGAAGGTTATCAATTCATTTCTCAGAAAAGGCAAATCCCTCTTTTAAAAGTCCTTTCCAAGAAACTATCCAAAGTCACAAAATGGGCAATCGTGATGAAAAATGACAAAAGTCATTGTTGTGTGAGTGTGTGTATAACATGGGGACAGTGTGTGGCTGAGCAGGTTAGTCTTCTGTGTTTCTAATTGGAAGCTCATCTATTGGAATCCCATCCTTGGCAGAATAGTCACATTCTGAGCAAGGGCCCCTAACCCCTCGAAATGTTCCAGGGGTGCCAGATAAAGGGCCCGACCCTGTGCTTAGACCCCAAGTTTCACTCTCAACTGTATGTATTTTATTCTCACAGCATGAATTATTCAGTTAGATAAAGGTTTAAGAGTAAGATATAGCCTAGTTTATAAAGACCAAGAAGCATGGCACAGCCTAAATCACAGGTTCCCATATCCCTGGCTCTGTGAAAGCTGAAGCCACGCATGTGTGCAGCGCAGGGACTGCCTTGCTCTAAGGTGGAAATGAATTAGCCTGCATCCCATCCATTAGACCTAATTGAATCACAGTCCCAGAGTGCACTGGGGTACAACAGCAGCAGGCCGGGAGGCCTCACAAACCGTGATAGAGAAATTTGCCAGTGTTTACGCTGATAGAATCTACCCCAGGTTCAATAACTCGTTCTCGTCCTAACAGAGTAGTCGCAGTGTCAACAACATAACAGGGTCCCTGGAAAGTTGCAGTAAGCAATGCGAGACGTTCATGCCTGAATGGGACTGAACACGTAGCACCCCTAATGCCATGCATCTCCACTTACAGAACCTGAAAGGCTGCCATTCACAAATCTACAGGTGACGTCCCGAGCTCTGCACTCTTTGAAATGCACTGAATTACTTCTGGAAGAATGCTGCACAAAATGTCTAAAACTGTTAGTTGTGTAGGTTACCAGCATTGAAGAAAAATGGGATTTTCATGCCAAAACTGATCGTTTTGACTAACAGCAAACAATGCATTTACCGGTGAACGTATTGTGTTTCAGGAAACTTCAATAACTTAATCTTATATATTCATGCAGCCACATGTTTGGTTTTTAATTCTCAGAGAGCAGACATGGTACTAGAGGCACTGTGTTTCTCAAATGAAAAACCTGCATGAATGCAATAAACATATTGTACAACAGTACATTTTATGATTTAGGCTGTTCCCTCTGTATTGTAAAGCGGACATTATATTCTGGCTTTTACCTGATTAAATTACTTTTTCCATCCCTTTCAGGTTTGTGAATGTTGCTGCCCAAGTCCCTTTGCACTTCTGTCAGCAGACAATTCATACTGCAAAATTAGACTCAGCTTGGCTTGCGGCCCACAGGGCATAAATCGAGGCTGCAATGTTTCTCAGGTGTCTATCGCAACATCAAGCCTTTGTTTTCAGGCTGACCTCTCAAAGCCGCAAGCAGCATCCCACGGCTGCACTGCATGCATCCTGTAGTTCGTCAATTTATTGTCTTTTACATATCAGACACAGAAGAAATTATCACTGATAAATTGGCTTCAGTCTCGTTCAGGAGTGACAACAGTATAATGTACTGCACCTTACAGTGATGATTTCTGCTTATCACTGCTATATCAGCTGTCAGACTCTGTCTATTCCTTTGAAGGAGGTTCAGTGAATTTAGTTTAGAGGCATGTACAAGGTCAGCACTTTACATACCCCTGTGCCATCTCTGCTTGTAAGCTAGGGGCAAAGGCCAGTCATAAGTTAAACTGTATTGACTGAGACATGGTTTGGTTGGCCATAAAAAAGAAATATTAGTTCTAGCCACAGGTCAGCAGTTTTGTGTTATTGTATGTTTAATACATACATACTCTGAACAGGGTTTATGTTAACAGAATGTAGCAAGGGGAGTAGCAATACTTGTTGTTATTATTTTTGGTGATGATTTTCATCCGGTAGGAATTTTGATTTGGCAACAAACGCAGGCAACAAGCTTAACCCGTTAAAAAAACGAGAAGTAAACAACAAGAGGATGGATACGGGTTTTTTTTTAAGGAAAATGGATTTTGGCGTTTAATCTCTTGGAGGGATAGTGTTATTCTGTACTGTTAATGCTTTTATGCTTCTGTAATAGATTTCGTTCTCCTGTTAGCTCCGCCGTTTAAAACAGATAGGCAGGTGTTTTACGTGTGTATTGTTCAGTCTGTCAGTAACAATGTCTGACCGTCGGTTCGTGGCAAAAGTCCAGTTCCGTTCAGCACCAGCGACAAAGAAATTCAGTTTACCGTAGATATATAGCTTACCCGTGTAATTACATTAAAGGCTGTGAATTACCTACACATTTATCTTGCTGAACGTAGACGAATTAATAAAAACTCATTGAGGCGTTTATTCGTTCGTGACTTCACTATATCCGTCAGCTTAAAAGTGTGTTGAATTGAGCTTTTGAACAACTTGACGCAATTTTAACACCTCACTGTGCCACAGGTGGGGGAAGAGTATATTTAAACTGCTACGGTACTAAATAAACAAAATAAAAACAAACAAACAAATAAATAAATAAATCTAATACCTGTGACACGTTTCAGTATCAGCACTTTGATCCCCAACTGGATAAGTTGTTACTTACCAGCACAGATTTGGCACGTAGCAAAAATTCCTCCATACTGTAATATGCCAGACGAATATAGCGTTGCCTCCATAGAAAGTTGCTAGTTATGACGCCTCGGTCCCCCGCTGTGTCACTGCAGCGCCTTAATGCCCATTTGCGCCCCTCTTTCTACTCGCCTAATATGGAAGTGGGTGTGTCGGCGGCCGCGCGCTCCATCCTGCGCGCTCTCTTCGGTCAGCTCCGCCAATGAGGAAAAGGTATCCGGGTAGATTAGGGACCGCCTCTGGCCGGTAAACACTGCAGCCGCGGACAGCGCCCAGGGGCGGCTGCGGGTGGGGGAGGTGGGCTAATGATGCAGAGCTCTGCAGCAAGCGGACGGTCCGCTTCTGTGATGTGTACGGCTGCGGTGCCTCCTGCGATTCCTCATGAAAACGTATGCAGAATCGTCCAGCTTCCCGGTTTGTGTGAAGGGGGGTAGACACACAGTCAAAGGGAATTATCAAAGCGCTTATTATTATTATTATTATTATTATTATTATGTATCTGCTTTTTTTGTAAGTGAACTCTATAAAGCGCAGTGATATTGAAATGCGGAACAATGATTGAGGCGCATGCGGTTCTACAGCCCGTATAAGTAAACTGAGGCGGTATAACGGCGGAGTGAAATTTAAAACAACAATGTATTAAGATCTCTATCTCACACCTCTATCTCTATCAACCACTTGTATAAGAAAAAAACGTAAACAATGACATTTCTGGTTATGTTCAGCAATTACTTTTTTAAGGCACACGTTTACGCAAATTTTGATGTCTTTAAAAAGTTCTTTAAAGCCATTTAAGTAAATATGTCTCTGAATGTGTTTTACAGTATGCAGAAGTGATACTCTGCAAGGTATTCATGGTATTCGTAATCAGTCTAATTATCTTAGCCAGTAGTGTGGTTCCTTAGCATATTATCACAAAGCTAGATTGTCTTGTTGATAAAGAGGGGATAGAAACGACGATAAAACATATACCTCGTGTGGACCATGGTTTTCATCGAATATGCAATGTTTTCATGGTGGAAAAAGTGATGCGTGTGAGAAAAACAAAACAGGTAAACAACACAAAACTCATGAAAACATTTACATCCAGTGTAATTCCAGAGAGATTTTACATATTTTGTAAAGATGATCTTTCTCATTTTCACCCTGTTCCAGGTTTCTGCGGCCCCATGGACTGAGATACCCGGGACAGATGCCAGGTTCACTGGGACTCTGTATTGGATAAGCAGTCGGAAGATGAGCAGCTGGAGTGACAGGAGGAGGGATGGCCCTTTAAAAAGACTATTAGTTGTTGCTCATTTTCAGAGCATCAAATTAACACAACATCTCATCCACATGATTGGTAAAGAGACTAAAATCATTCTTAATTACATGAAATGTTATCCCAGTATAACATATTATGAGTTTCTCAAACTTAATTTTTTAAACATTCAACAAATGTATTCTCATTCTCCATAGACTCAGTTATGCCATAAAAAAGCTAAATCATAGTTGAACAAAATCCTAAACCCTAAATTTTCTAATCTTTAATTTTGTAGTATGTAATTCATATTAAGGTTGAACAATATGGAACCTTCAGGATGTTTCTCCTGTACCGGGTTCATACCCACCACACTCCTTCACTTATAAGGGAGGTGTATCATCCATTTTCTAGCCACCTTTCTAATAAAAGGTTGTGGGTTGGAGCATCGGCCACAAGGCAAGGAGAACCATGCAGGCAGGATCCAGGTTCACCGCAGGGCACATTCACACCATTGGGGGAATTTAGGGATGCCACTTCAGACAGCTGCATGTCTTTGGACTGCAGGAGAACATGCAATTACGGCACCCACACACACACAGGTGACAGTGTTACCCAGCAAGTCACTGCATGGGCAACTTATACAATTCTCTCCCTCTAGAGATTTTGCTACAGGCAATTGTGCATGATCTGCCTTTAGAATGCATGACCTTACGTATTATCTGACTCGGCAATTAACAGCAGTGAGACCAAATGCCTTCGGTGCTCAACGACCTCTTAACCGATTCCTGTGATGCTGCCAAGACGAAAAAGCACAGGCCATTGGGCAGATTACAGGCTACCATGAGGACCTCTCAGGCAGGCAGCCACATTCTGGAACCGATGTGACATGCTGCGTGACCGTGTTGCCCTTTTGTTTATGTTCACAGTCTGTAAACTACAATACAGATGCAGACCACTCCAGATCACAATTAAAAAGCATTAAGTGTGTGTGTGTGTCTGTGTATATATATATATATATATATATTGTCACGATTCGGAGGGCAGGCGAGCGGGCAAGGAAGCAGAGTGAGGCAGAAGGACGAGGGAAAACTAGGTTTACTG
>JAODKF010000046.1:29131932-29147901 GCA_026779585.1 Mormyrus proboscirostris
TCCGCGAGGGCGAGTAAGCAGGGCTCCTCACGGACCTCTGGCAGCTCCTGCCAATCCGCAACCTCCTGCAGCAGGGTCAGCCAGAGATCGATACCCCGCCGCGGTGCGTCTTCTTGTGGGTCGGTCATTCTGTCACGATTCGGAGGGCAGGCGAGCGGGCAAGGAAGCAGAGTGAGGCAGAAGGACGAGGGAAAACTAGGTTTACTGGGATGACAGGCACGACAAGCAACACATTGACAATGACCAACATCAGACGTGGGGAGACGTGGACTCATATACACGGCTAACTGGGGATTAACAGGACACAGGCGAAAACAATCGGGGAAATACATGTGGGGAATGAGGGGGCGTGGCACACGGGAGGATCGGACGGAGCGGATCATGACATATATAGTCTAGGTTTGTTAACTGTATTTAAATGTGTGCGCCTTTGTCAGTTGCTGTTGCTGTTACTCTGTGTTTGCAATTGTGCTTTTTTTCCCGTGTTTCCACTGATCTATGGTTGTTGTCCCTGGTGTTGCACCCTGTCTAGTTGTAATTTAATATTTTCTTTTCTTTGTAATTCACTTAGTTCCTTGTATTACCTGACTTTTCTGCTTTGACCCTTTCGCCTTTGATAAACCCCTCTTGGTTGGAGCCACTTCATTGAATGTCCCTCTTCTCCCTCCGTCTCCATTGAATGTCCCTCTTCTCCCTCCGTCTCCATTGAATGTCCCTCTTCTCCCTCCGTCTCCATTGAATGTCCCTCTTCTCCCTTCGTCATCATGCCCTGCTATAATAGTAAATGCAGTCAAATATATATACTTATATTTGAAGTCATTGCTGAAATATCAGTTTGGAAAAAAAAAATTGTAAGAATTTTAAAATGATATAGTAATAATTATAATATAAAAATAAGAAGTTTAAATGGAAATTGTGTTCAATGATGATGTGTGATGATATTAAATTACATGATTTTGTTTTTAATGTTTGTGTTTAATGTTTGAAAATTCAGATTATTTCTTCATTCATTTTCAGTAACTGGAAGTCCAGTGAGACCCATTATGGTCTGCAGTGACCATAGTGTAATTATAAATGACTGTTCCAATGAAAACCATATATCAGTCCATTGCAGGAGTTTCATACAACCACACACAGGCCCATACTAAGGGCAATTCAAAGAACTCGATCTTTTTAGGTCATGACTGAAAATGGCAATATAAAATGGGGTTTAATTCACCACACAAACAAAATGCTTTTCATATTTAAAAAAGAGCACCACTGCAATTTAAGGTGAATACTTAGACCAGGGGTGTCAAACTGGAGTCCTGGAGTCCATTTTTGGGTTTCCCCTGATTTAAACACCTGATTCCTTGTGCTAATTACCACACAGCTCTTGAGCTGAATCATTTATGGTGGAACAGGGAAAGAACTAAGCTTCACGGGGCTCCGGCCCCCCAGGATTGCAGTTCGATGCCCCTGACTTGTATAAACATAGGAGCATTGTGATTGGCTTCCATCGAAGTTTATTTTTTCCCCTGAAAACTCACACTTTAATTTAAATGCACAAGCCCATTACACAGTCCCAGTGCAACAGCTGCCTTGGTAAAATAGTGTATCAGCTCAGCAAAAGAATAAGCTAATATACTGTCAGGAAAAAAGCACCAACTTGTACCATTGAGGGTACAATTACTTGTCACTGGGGCTGAACCATCAAGGATCTGCCAATTGTGCCCTATCGGTAGGTAAATGTACCTTTTAGTCTATTGTAAGATACAGAAATGGACATTGGGGAACAAGCAAAGGTACAAATTGGTACTCTTTTTTTCTGACAGTGTACAGTGTCATAAAAAAGGATACAGCCCTGGTACAGTTTTGTTCCCCAAGATACAAACAACATGAATGTACCCCCAGTGGCACAAAAATGTTCCTCAAAGTCCATTTCTGTACCTTAAATTAGAATAAAAGGTACATTTTACTGTGGAGTAAATAATTTACAGACACTCACATGAGGTTTCTGTCAATTTCTGAACACTGAAACAAAATCAATTTACCCCAGTTACATGACAAACTCACAACTTCCTATAATACTGACACCTTTTCCAGAGCAGACCAGTTCTCCCGGAGCAGGAATGTGTCTGGATGTCAAATAAAAGCTGTACATTACAGCTCTGTGGTGAATCCTCGTCTGCTATTAGCTGACGAAAAGTCCAGAAGTTCTCCAATCCAATATGAAAATATCCAATTCAATTTCAGATTGCACAGAGGCTCATTGCTGTAAAAGAACTGAAACGCAAAACGTCAGTCAGCATTAACATGGGCGATGATTATTAACATGCACGCACGCATGTAAAGTGACAAGTGCAAGTTTCTCCGTTTGAAGACATAGGAAGCAGCAGCTATTCAAACTATGTGAAACGTAAATTCAACCTAACAATTTATTCAAAATTAAACGTTCTGGTGAACCGAAAACTAATTTATTAAGTTTTACTCATTAACTTGTGTTACACTTAAACGAACCTTTCTTCATGTAATTCTGCAACCCATTTGTGTTCCTTAGTTTTAATCTATATAGTTACTGAGATGCGGCCTAGTATTTCATGCGAAGGGCATTTTCAAAGTATTTTGTAGAATCAGTACTCGCCACCTACTCCAAAAGTGAAACAAGACACGAGGTCACGGTTCAGCCTACAGTGGACACTGCCCTCTTGTGGCTACCGTACTGTCTGGGCGTCACGCACTCTAGAATAGATATACCTATTAATTTAGTAGGAGCGATATCAGATCAGTTCTCTTGTGGCTTAAACACAGATATAAATTTGTAATTACAATATAAATATTCCGATAAATTAGGCCTACTAAACATGACTGAATAGTCAGTGCAAAGCACATTGGAGTATAATAATTAAATGACAATAATATAATGACGATAAAAACGAAAATTACAATTAAGGGCATATTTTGAACGCCGATAAACGAAAACAACAATATCAACGCAATTATAAAATATTATAAGGGTGGAATTTGATGATGCGCACAGTTACTTTTATAAGCAAGGCAATAGATGCAGAGGCCTAGCAAATGAAAACGTCAAGCCCCCCACTGTTTTATAGGGAAATAAAGCGCTCAGACATTAAGTGTGGACACTTAATCATTTGTGATTACTCCAACGGTAAGCGTTATGTCATTTCCAAGCCCTCATTTTCCGTCGGAACAATTCTAATTGATTTAAATGGTCTACTCAACCGTGATACACGCATGATCACGTCGTAAGGGGTCTTTAGGACTACTTTAATTGCCATTTCCCCCTACCCGTTTAAACTAAAAAAGAAACATTCTCTTGCCCAAAGCTGAGCAAAAAAACCCGTTTTTCTGGGTTCAGCGTTAATTTATGCTAAATTAATTGATATATCCTTTATAATTGATGTGCTATAAAATTAATGAGTAATTTATGTAATTAGTCAATTAAGCATAATTCCAACATATGTTCAATATGCCCAGAAGGTGTATTTTACAAGTAGTTATTTGTCCAGGAGTTCGGCACTGCGAAAACCACCTAATTAATTTTTTTACGCATAACAGCGCGATATCTGTTTAACAGCTCCCTTTGCGAGGGCAGATTTAATATTTATCTTTCAAGCATGTTTAAGAGGATGTTTAGACCTGCATTAGTCCCGGTGTGCAACCGATTATACTCTCTTGGCGAAGAAAATGATGTCTTTATGTGGGCCAGTCTTTCTGGCAGTCTCGTTGTCAGGGAGTTACACAAAAGCTATCGGTAGAAAATATTAATGCTCGAAAATAACGACTGCTAAGAATAATTTATAATATTCTTTCTTGTGCAACCGATGACCCTTTAAGTGAGCCTTGAAGGACTTTGGTGCTTCGAAGGCATAATGAGATAGATCTGTTGGCTAATTAATTGACACTGTTTTGAATATTCATAACTAATATAGCTAGTTCGCTCTTAATTACATTGTTGGACTTTTCTCCAAGGATGCTAAATCACCGTAGGCTTAATTAATGTAATGTATTCTGGGCTTGCCAGGCTGAGGTTGTATACGGAGACTGTCAGAAGCTGGGCCGTGACACCTGGCCGGTGATGAACAAACGCTCTTTTGTTATTCTGTCTCGTGGAACCCGGAGGAGTGCGAAGTTTTCTTTATCCTTCTAGGATTCGCTAAAATATTTCAACAGACTGCAGGCTGTGTGTAAGCAGTCCCCTTCCTCGGCAATTAATTCCAAGCTATAACGGGATATTGGGAAAGATCCTTCTCTCAACCCACTTTCTCCCTGCATCTGTTTCTGCCTCTGTGTAAATGAATAAGTTTTGTAAATATACATGTTATTGGGAAAAAAACATTGAAAAGGAACTGCACAGATCTTTTTTATTAAGAATCTAAAGGTCAATTTATTTACCGTTGCAATCATAATGGTGTAAATTGACATTGAATGCAAGAAACATTAACATTTTATTAACTAAAATTATAAATATCATTAAATTATATCATTATATCATCAAATATCATTAAAATTATAAATATACTAACCGCGCCCCGTAAACGTCAAGTGTTTTACTTCAGCCAAATAAGATATATAATTTCTATTCGACCATAACAAATGAGTATAAATAACAATGAATGGTACTGATATTCAAACAATATTTTACAGCACATGCATTTAAATTCTTCATTTCTAATATTAACCTTACGTTGCTGCACATTCTTTTAAACTGTAGCATCAGTTCAAATAAATCTGTGAATAATCCATTACACTGACAGTAGTCGAATAAAAGGACAATCGCTTTACTAAGTAAACTAATATTTAAACTAATATTAAATTTTGCAAGTACATCAGTTTATGTAATTAACCATTTTACTCAGTTTACGATTTATTAATATGGACTTGCAAATAACTGCAATATCCACACCGAATACCATCACCAATTATTTGGTAAATTATATTACAGTTTGTTTGCAAATTATATCATATTGGTCACGATAGGCTACTTATCTGTCATTGCGGTAACTTCTTAATTCTTAACATAGGCCTACTATACAATATTCCTTACTAAATACCAAAAAGTTATTATGGTTAGAATACCAATATTTGCTTTATGATACATGAATACATTAATATATTTCTCGGCTATAACTAATAACTTAAGAACAGCGCATATCATTTATTATTATTTAATGAGTCCTGAA
This sequence comes from Mormyrus proboscirostris, assembly GCA_026779585.1. Taxonomy (NCBI): domain Eukaryota; kingdom Metazoa; phylum Chordata; class Actinopteri; order Osteoglossiformes; family Mormyridae; genus Mormyrus; species Mormyrus proboscirostris. The sequence continues at coordinate 29,137,119 of JAODKF010000046.1, forward strand.
AAGAATTTCAGCATAATATATAGAACGTAAAAAAGTTGGAATCTCAACCGAGGACAAAACTTTCCTTGGAAGTTAAGCATTAACAAATGCCCAATTCTGGCAAAGCAAATTGTGTATTTAAAGACACATTATAAACAATCTATTAAAATGTTCTTAGTTCTTCTACCATCGTTGTTGTGAATATAACTTGTCTTATTGTTTATTCATATTTGACTACTGTTGTTGCGGGGAGGTGTGCTGCGCATACCGCCACATTTAAGTTCACATGATCGGATGCTTCGCCAGGGCACCTATAAAAGAACGCCTTATTGGCTCCAACTAAATAGGTGCAAATTAAGTCAGGTTTAAGCCCCCACCCCGGTTCCCCCTCTATTTGTGTCAAAGTGACTGTCATGTGATAATAAAGCGAGACCTGCAGGGGTCTCAGACTCTCTGTGATCATTACAAAACCGGCGTGGAGCTATTGAAGAGTACATACGGAAAGCGCCTGCCTCGACGCACGGAGCATCGCGGCACTTTCTGGGAAGACCTTAGCCTTAAACTTTATCCGGCTTATTGACGCTCGGTGTTTTGGAAAGTCTTCTGCACGTTTATGATACTTGTCACCATTTAGCTGTCTTCTGTGAATCGGCGCTTTTTGGCACTGAATCACGTTTAGACAACTGTGTGTACCGCGTGCTCTGTGTTTCTGGTTTATTATTTATTTTACCATAAATGTAATCTACAAATGATAGGCTACGCAATGGTTTTGTTCTAGGACTGTGGATGGTTTTCGATTTTTTTCGCCGAATTCCGGGAACCGGAGTCTCGTGCCAGGTCACCGAAGCAAGATCATGCCACGTCCGGGAAAAAACTCTTACAGCGACCAGAAACCGCCGTACTCCTACATATCGTTAACAGCAATGGCCATTCAGAGCTCGCAAGAAAAGATGCTTCCACTCAGTGACATTTACAAATTCATCATGGACAGGTTCCCTTATTACAGGGAAAACACCCAGAGGTGGCAAAACTCCTTGAGACACAACCTCTCCTTCAACGACTGCTTCATTAAGATTCCGCGCAGACCGGACCAGCCGGGGAAGGGCAGTTTTTGGGCCCTGCATCCTGACTGCGGGGACATGTTCGAAAACGGCAGCTTCCTTCGCAGACGAAAGAGATTCAAAGTAATGCGCTCCGAACACCTGGCGAGTAAAAACTCCCCCATGATTCATTACTTTCACCACCAGCACCATCAGGCCAAAATAGGCATCGCGCCTGCGGAGCCAGCCGGGGGCCTGGGGAGGCTGTCCCAGTTCCAGACTTACAGCATCAACGGCGGACAGTCGGGGGGATTTAAACATCCCTTCGCCATTGAGAATATCATAGGAAGAGATTACAAAGGCATGATGGCGAATGGGCTGCCCATTGCTTCTGTCATGCACCACCTAGGGTACCCTGTACCGTCGCAGCTGAGTAGCGTGGTCAACTCCATGTGGCCGCAAGTCAGCATGCTGTCGGAGTCCATGGCACCTTTACCCGTCACATCCGAATATGGACCTTTTGGAGTCCCGATGAAAGGTCTTTACCATCCAAGCGGACAAAACATGCCGGCAGTTCCCGTTCCGATTAAAGCTACTCCCGCGCTAGGGCAAGCCCCAGCTCTGCCAGGCCTGAGTAATAGCCCGGCGCAGTTCTGCACCAGCGCCTCCTCTGCACTACTGGAAAAAAGTATGCCCGATCTCACGGATGCGAAGGGCAACAGCCTACATCCTGCGCTTTTACTCTCCTAAGCATAACAAAACGGTGCAATTTAATTACGACAGCGCTGTAAAAACACGTTTATTTTGTAGGCAAGATATAACCATCAGCAGGGAAGGTGAGTGGAAGAAGTGGAACAGATCATTAAACCAACGCAGCGCCGTGGAATTTTGTCATAGCATTTTTATGCATTATTTTGGCACGCATTTCGGCACTTCACCAATTTTGACTGTAAAATTATTTGAATAATTTTTAAAAAGATTAAAATAACAAAACAACTGATACTGAAACTATGGAAAACTTTTGAATAATTAATGTACATATATCAGCTTGAACCTTATAGAAGCCAAATTTTCTTGAGTTTTGCTCGAAGTAAGGGGGGTAAATGCCGCTTCCTGTTATTTTTGCAGATTGCTTTAATTATGGGTCTTGAAAATATGTAAAAGTGACTTTCTTTTAAACTTATAAAAGTTTTTAAAATGTAGGTATTTGAAAGGCACGTTTGGCGATAAGTAACTTACAAATGTAAAACATATCTGGAAACTGTATTGTAATAATTGAATGTTGTATTATAAAAGATTTATAAAATACTTTAAATTCGATCTGACAAGTGTACATCTCGTGTTCTTTCTTGGATTGGGTAACAGTTCCACACTTTTCTATATAGGCTTACAACGCTCGTTTTAATTGTTTGTTACCTGTTTATGCGTGGTGGGTGTGGTGTGTACGAAAGAATGTCATATTTAGAAATTTGTGTGGGTTTATTGGTGTTCTAGGAAAAATTATTGACTATACTCTTTTAAAGTTCACATCTAAAGCACTGAAATTTCATTTATCAGAAAAACGAATATAAATAAAAATGTACACATTTTAACGGTTAAGCAGAACGTTAACTTTGATTAGACACTTGTTGCACAAAGAGTCGAGCCTATAGCCTAATAGAACTAATAATCTATTCACAGTTAAACACAATTGCTGACAAACGCAACCAACTTCTGTATTTTATAAGTTTTGCTAGATTGTTGAAGATTGGTATTTTCAAAGCGCACCTAAGGCACCTGTATCTCAAGTTCAGTACATTTACAAAAATGCCTCAGTAATTTAATTTAAATATTACTAAATTATTTATTCTGAAATGTTCATGATTCAAAATAATAATGTAATCAAAACAATATTCATATAGTATATGTACAGGCTGGTGTTCAATTTGAAAATAATATCACTGGCGCGCTTCCTTTGCAGTATTAAACGGACAACCCAATAAATACCTCACTTCTAGCTGAAAATACAAAACTGGCAGTCACCTAATGCTGACGTCTGTGCCGCAGTTTTTGCTATTTTGTTGTTTAATGAATGTATTAATCCATGTGTTCATTATGCTTCCTTGAGCTATTATTTGGATGAATGCGTGTTGGCTATGTCCAGCACATGAATACAGTGCTTTTGCGCGCACCCAAATACAGATCAACATTAATCAGGTTGTATACATAGATGCTTGTAATTTATCTAAAGCCTATCCAATAACAGTTATTTGCTCAGCACAAGTGACGTACAATTGTCCACCTAAAGACAATATAAACGCAGAACAGCAGTGCTGAGACTAGTTATTTTATTTGTTATTGGTCTTTCTAAATTTAAAGTGATTATTCACTTAAAAGTCATGTCGTCGACACATTCTAAAGAAGGCAACAATGGACAAACACATTTTTATTGTAACTGTAAGAATACAATATGTATTGTGTTCATAGTGCCAGTATAAACGAACATTGTCATTTCTCTTCGAAAACAAGTATGTTTGTGAAAAGCATATTACTGCGCTCTCCTGCAACTTCTCTTCTGCCGCGTGTGCATCGCCGTCGTGACACGTGTACACATACTGTAGTAGCAGTGGTGAGTGATCTCATTGCCGGTCTTTAGGGAATGAACTTACTTCAGCTCCACATTTTTCAGCAGAACATAATGTGAATACTGATTTAGTTGGAGAGTCAATATTTAAGTTTTCTATTAAAGCTCCGATTTTCAAATAAGAAAACAAACTGATGAATAAATTAAGGTGCCAATACAAAACAGCCATAAATAATTTATTTAATTTTGTTGAGCATCAATCCAGGTAAAGTTCAATACAATGCATTTTATATAAATGTATTTTTCTTTGAGTGGGTCATGTGTCAGTATATCCAACTAGTTACCCCTGGATTACCGATATCATATTGCTGACTAAAATACTACATAACACATTCTATGTGACATGCATATGGCGAATTTACACGCTTGTCCAGATGGTGAATTGGAAAGCATAATGAAATACAAATTTAACAAGATACCCAGCTTTGTTCAGTGTTAAATATTCTTGCCCAAAGATGCTGGGATTGGCTCCAGCTTCCCCGCGACCCAAATGGATAAAGCGTTATAGATAATGTATGGATGGATGGACGGATGGATGAAGTTAATTTAGCTTGTACCTTACACAGACAGCCCAGGGCTGAACAAAGCACTGCACACACACACACACACACACACACACATATACTGGTCTTCATTCTTGTACAAGCCAGCACACAAAATGAACACACCACTAGAGCCCAGTGTATGTGGCAATTTGTAAGACTCAGTTGCAGCAGTGCAGAAGACAATTCCATACCTGCCCCATGTACAAATTGATGTAAAACCAGCATTTTGGTGAACATAGTAATGTGGTAATGATCTCCCACTTGGTTTCAACAAGATTAAATTTGGACTGGATGTGGTTATCCAGACTTAACATCATGATGACAAGTCTTACAATGAAACAGAAAAAAATACAGTAGATGCATCCTTGGTATAAAAATGTCTGTAATTTTCTTATATTGGTTCATTACTTATTCAAAGTGTAAACTTTCAGTTTGAAGAACATTTAGATAATGGTGTTTGATGTAACTTTTTCCCTTCAGCAAATAAATCTCCAAGATATTGAAGAAGTAGAAGTTAAAATGGAATCAATTAATCTTCAGCCTTCAGCAATTACAAACAATATGAAAAGCAAAGCCGCAAACACACACAGAACCCGACTTGATGATGTATGTGCTGATGCTGTATTTTCTAATTGACCGTAAAGTCATTTGGCAAACTATCCTGTAAAGAGAAGCAATATGATGTCACATCAAAGAGATCTTAAATAACACAAATGGCAATAAGACAATAAGACAAATGACAATGATAGTAAGCAGATACATTTAGTAAATAAAGCTATGGAGCTTATTACCATCCTGCATGTTCTTGTTGCCGGGTTCTGCGTGTATAATGTGTGGTGGAGTGGGTGAGGCCCAGTCAGCATGTATGTCGGGGGTGGGGGGCGGGTAAGAAGAGGCACTTTGGTTCTCTAGTACATATCTCTCCCTCATCTCTTGCTCTTCTCAGGTTTGTTCCACGGAGACTCAGGCCCCGGAAGCGACTCGCTCACCTCGGCAGCGAGGGAGCCCAGCGCATCCGTGACTTCAAACGCTAACATCAGGCTCAGCTTTCCCTCCCTTCTGCTTGCCGTCTTTTTAACACGATCCCAGCTTTGATGTGGGGCGGGTCGGGCCACAGCGCGCCGAAGAGGGGCAGGAGAGGTGCGTGAAGAAGCCCACTCATTTACCGCGGTTTTAAGTGCCGCTGTTCTTATCTGCCCGCGCGGCATCGGCAGAGTCCCTCTCTGCTTTGCATGCAAAAGGCCGCCTTACGGCAGGCAATTATGGACAGGCCGCTCTGGACAAATAATTGAGATGCAGAAGTGGAGGGGTACGGAGGTGTGAGGTCATACATATTCGGCGGACATTACCAGCAGGCCGGCACTGGGGAGTGAAGGCAGCGGGGCGGCTCTCCAAGGCAAACGTGGCGTACTGGCCGAACTGTGCCGGGTTATTACGCTGACTCCAGTTTTGGGACGAGGAAACAAAAAATCGGATGCATATGTCAAAGCATTAAATTGCGACATTTTGTGGACAAAAGCCCAATGAAGTCCTTTTTCAACAAAATATTGAGTTTAGTGGCAGTCGATACCCACAGAAAATACCAAGTATATTTAGTGTCTTCAATTATTGTGAAAAATCATGTTGTGATTGTGTCCGGATCAGGGTGAAGGCCGTGATCCTTCATGCCCATTGCATCAGCTGACATACCCATGGGACCGCTCTTTCTAAACTTTGGCATTAGAAAGCACTTGGAATGTTAAATTTACTGCTTAAAATAGTTTTAGTACCGAAAAAGAACATTTTCTGCCACTCATTCCCTCACAGGGAGTATGCTTGTCCCCACCCCCAAGGAGAGGTTCTATCATTTTAAAATGTTTAAATGTTCTGTTCCGTTTGCGTTTCCATACATATCTCGAACTGTATCAGAATGTACTTCATAGAATTAACAGAATGCAGTTGCTTGTTGTATAGCAGGTATATCTAACAGCTGCCAGGACATGGCTCATTTTCGATTGATTCAACAAATAATAAAGTGGAAAAGTTGAGTGAGATGCTCCAAAGTTCCAAACTAGTATGAAGGTCGTCTTGATACCGAAACATCAGATCCAACGAGTAATACCAGTACGATGCAGAAATACAGATACGGCACTCATATTATGAGCGTGAAAATTAAGCAGCCTAACGATGAATCTAATTAAGTTAATGTGAGTAATAACTGACCGGCTTTAAATGGGAATCCTATCATTAAATTGTATACTTCCATTAATTTTATTATATTACGCTGATGCCAAATATAACATGTGTACTGGGGGAAAACAGCTGCCAAATTAATGTTAAGCATTTATTTTTTATTGCGTTTAATTTTACTTTGTTTTTGATTGTCTCGCACAAATTTGTATGTATCCTCTATTATTGTAATACATTACTTACGCAGAAACAGTCTCAAACAGCAAACAGCACTGCTGCGATGTTATTTTTCAAAACAAAAAATAATAATAAAAAAACGTTTCCGTGTCTTGCACAGGGAGAACAGCAGAGGGGCCGGCAGATTCCGTCTCTCCCTAATGTACCTCTAGTCCCCTGCCTTCGTGCGATCTACCAACTGTATATCCTCAGCCCTGATGGATGGGCCTGTCATTTCATGTCTGCTTCAAGTGGAATAATGATGCTCTGTTAAAACTGTTTAACATTTATACCTGCAATTAGCCTATCTATAATCACTCTAAATCCTGCTTGCATTTGTACACACATGCACGCACGCGCGCACACACAAAATTATGCTTCAGGAGAGATTTTTTAAACCTCTACTGTAAAACATTTAAGTTGGCCATCGTTATTCAGGATTAACGCCACTTAACGTCTCTGTTTTATGTGAAATCATGCTTCAAGGAACAAACTGATCAGGTTCAGCGCCGGGGAAACATAAGATCGTAGAGGGTAATTGAAATAATGCGATGTTTCTTATTAGCTCATAATTATAGCCATTTAATTATGCAAGTATGTCACTGCATAATAACTGGATTAGAGAGCGCTTCACTGTTACGTGCAGGCAGATTTTCTGTGATTTTCTATGATTAGTCCCTGAAATAACAACATATCCATATCAATCCAGATCTGATATCCTCCTTGACTTTGCGAGAGAAAAGTAAAAAAAATACCTGATATTATTTGAAGTTTATGTGATTTGCACATGCAGTAAAGGAACTTGCAAGTTGCAGCGCGCAGGCTGAGAGACCTATCCTTACTAATAATGCTGATGAATGATAGGGCACACTTCTGCCATGTTTAGGCCGTTACCGATCCCAGCATGCATTTGAGTTTAATGAATTCTTTGTCAACCGCTGTTCTGGGGGTTCCCTGCAACACAGGGCTAAAAGTAGAGGTAGGATCGTTGAGCGAAGGTGAGTCAGTCTCCGCAAGCACAAGGAGACCCGACCTGTTAATACTTTGAGACACTGCATCACTCTAGGGTCGTCATTCATTTTCAGGATCTGCTCACCTTAATCCCGCATCTGGCGGTGGGGGATCAAACACGTGAAACCTGTACCCCAGTTTGTCCTCTGAAACAGCCATTAGCGTGTGTGTGCGCTGGAGAAGGAACTTTACATGCAGAACGCACATCCAGCTTTGGAACAGAACTCTATCGTACTTTTATTTCAATTCCTCCAAATCGCTGCCTTCGTTTTGCTTTGCTGCATGTTTGCTACACGTTTCCTGTAACAGGCGTACTAGTAACAGAAGGAATCCTGCCCCTGAGGCTTGGCACAAACACAGTTTATTAAAGGTCCCAAAGGAGCTTGTTTGACATGCGACCCAGCCGCCTGCTTACCTGGCTGCTGTCCACAACAGAAGCAAACACCGATACACACCGCGTTTCCACAGCTGCCTGGGCAGTCACGTGGGGATTCCCATCATTGCTGCAATGGCTATTCTTTAAAATTAGAACACAACCATACACAGCGTACAGACAGGGAATTTTTAGAAAATATCAGCAAATACAAGTAGCCTAATTTAAGCATGCATTCTATGTACTTACTATGCACTTAACTTTATCTGCACACTGTGATAATGGTAAATAGGCCTATAATAATTTTTGTATCTATAATGTGATTATATAGGCTAATATGAGTCCAAAAGCGAAAGAAGTAGGCCTACTATATACACATAAACAAAGAACATTGATTTCGTGAAGATATTTTTAAAACACGAACGACACATGGGTGAGAATGAATAAAATATGAGGTTATGAAATCGCATCTTTCTGAATCTTCTGCTCTGTGGAATCTGAGATAAGGCATTAATACCAATTACAGGGACTCCGAGAGGCCTTATGCGGCAAATTCTACAGGTTTCCTGACGACCAACAAGAGCACGCTGTCTTAATGAAGTGCTTAATTCATTAATTCCCGCGTGTTACCAGAGGGTCTGTATAAAATGGTTAATAAAAAAGCTAGTATAATATTCTATTGTATGGCTATGGCTGTAAATTTAGCACTGATTGGTAGTATCGTTCGAGAAATTACCTTAATTGCTTAAAACACATAATTGTACTGATAGATTCATGGCTTAATTCGGAAAGATTGGCACAGTCGCACGAATAGACACTTCATGACCATGCCGAACCTTTGGAAATGGGTTTTACTTTCGCCAGAAACAGTTCAAAGTCGGTAGTTGCGTAATTAAGATAATGGACAATTTAACTAGGATCTTTGTGTTTTCAAAGACACTGAAATGGAAAGGACCGTAACTTCTGTCATTACCGGTCAGCTTCATCCATCCATCCGTCTATTTTCCAACTGCTTATTCGGTGTAGCGACGCGGAAATTTTAATCCAGTATTCAAAATTTCTGATTTTATATTGTGCGTCCGATACTAGAAAGTATATAAGAAGTATGCGTGACTGATTGCTCTTTATTAATTCTGTAACCAAACAAAAATAAAACTTACTAGGTATAGGCCCTATACAGACCCGGAATGACGAAGAAACTTGTCAAATGCAGCAATAACAATTAATTCTTATTATCTTTGTCATGAAAATACGTATATGTGCCATTTAAGTATTCGTTTCAAAGCTAACAGACAAATCGTTACTTGGGGCCGTATAATAGCCTATACATCGCTGACTGCCCTGTAAACAAACAGCCTGGGACCATTATATTCGTTTACCTCTTTAAATAGAGCAAAGATTTTCAACAAAGAAGCAATGAATAGTAAAAGTGTATTAAGGGCGACAAGTGGTTTGTCTTGTCTTGTAATTTAGCGCTGGTTCCGGGTAGGGGTACAGCTGTACCGCTAATCGCCCGGCAGTTCAATTTCCTGTAACTGTTGGCAAGTGTCTCCAGCCCCCGTCGGTTCAGTGACCATAAAAAACGCATCTGATATGCATTAAATGAAATGGACAGAACGAAGCTGTCAGGCGGTCCCGTTAAACTGGAGGTCACCTGCCGAGCCTCGGCACTGACAGTGATTCTCTTTGGAGGTGAGAGAGACCGCAGCTCGTTCAGTTGATTCACGGAGCCGAGGTCGGCGCTTAACGCGACATCAGCATGTTTGAATTGTTATAGGCTGTCCTCTAACAAGGACCTCTTACAGAGCTTTTTTTTAGCTTAATCCAACCACAGACCCTAATGGAAAATACCTTTACAGTAAAAGTGACTTTTAAAACCATTTTCAATTTCCGCGTAAATTTTTTGACGGATAACGCTTCAGGTGCCAAATTCACTCACTCGATGTGACATAAAAGTATGTAATAGCCGGAATTCATCTATTCGTAGAAGTTCATGTTTTCTGTTTTAATTTTGAATATGGTTTGACTTGCGACATTCATCATTTATCAATCTTTCATAACCGCGCGGCATGGAGAACCTGCAGTCTATCCCAGGAAGCAGACTACAGGTGAGACCACAGATGGGATGCTAGTCTCTCACAATGACCCTGCACGGGATAGTGATTTGGAAAGATGGGGTACGCCTATAGGTGGATAGATGGACTGATGGAAAATACAGAATTTCAAAAAACCTACACCCAAGGAATTTATCTTTAAAACAATCTGAAGCAAAAACTCTCTCATTCCTTAAAGCTGGAATATTTTGCTACATAGGAAGCAAAGTTCCGGTTAGAAGGAAATATCAACACTAACATTCACTTACAGGGATCAAGGATCCACAGTAGGAACCACAGATGTTGCTTTGCAGAGGTGGAGATTTCAGGTCCAGAGAAAACACATCCAGACCAAGATTTTGTTTCTGAGTCACTATCACATTGTACTCAACAGGCTGGTCAAAAATGAATCTTGGTCTTGATTTGTACTCTCTGGACCTGAAATCTCCATCTCTGTTGGTCTGCGATAAAAGGCTTGAACAGGATTGAGAACTACATCCACAGAAATGTCAAAAAAGGGATTTGAATCCAAGTGGAAGTACAAAGAACTTATGACACAATGATATCCCATCCATCCATATTCGATAACCACCTGTCCTATGAAGGGTTACAGGGGCCCAAGCCCTATCCTGGAAGGCACAGGTGCCCAGGAGGGGATGTGTAGCATCCTCTCTGAGTTCAGATTGAGGCTGGATTTTCTGGCCTAGCAGGGCCCCACCAAAAACAACCATTCA
>JAODKF010000046.1:29162047-29200654 GCA_026779585.1 Mormyrus proboscirostris
TGGGGGGGGGGGGGGCCCAGCTCTCTGGGTTGGGGAAAAAATACATCATTACTTTTTTTTAGAGCAGAATGCTCTCCTGCTATAGCTGCCCTGCTCAAATTTCATTCTGCACTGAATTAGTATGTGATGGAGAGCATAGCTAAAAGGGTGTGTTTGTTTTGCCGTAACGCAGATATGAAAATACTGGGAAAACACTATCATGTCCTTTTTCCAAACAGTAACTCTGACTCAGAATCGACATGCTGATGTACACATAAAAAAACCCAATAGGATTCCTGAAGATTTTTAGGCAACACCTGTTTTAATAGATCACAGGAAGCAGCCTTCATTTATGGTTTTTATGTAAATAATTTAAAAAGTGAATTTCTCTAGCTAGCTCTGCTGATCTTGTAAAGCATTTTTGCCAGTCTATTAATTCATCTTAAACCAGGTAAACGTGATTGTTTTGATGTGAACTTGTTCTGCATTTTGGCCTGCTTGATGGCGAGTTATACAACAAATTCTCTCGCGGTTTATTCAGGGAGTTGGAGAGCCAGACCCACTTTATTTACTTTGTGTAGTATGAAGGTGTTGCCTGTGCAGTGACAGTGAAACACAGAGCCACTTGTTCTCTATACCTCACCGTGCTGGTTGCCTTCATTGTTTGATTATCCTTTGGCTTGCCTCCCCTTTCACTTTTACCTGCTCTCTGTGTACTGTGGCTCATGCCTTTCCGCTTTCCAACATCCCTTATCAGATTTAACCAAAGCTAGCAAATAAAGCGGTCGAGATTAGTCTGCCTGGTTATCCTGAAGTAAATTCACAAGCACCTATTTGATCTCATTAATGAGTTAGTTAAGCTTCTTGACAAGCTGAAATAGCCACTATTTCTCTGACTTACTGCAGCAATCTGGATATAAATACTCTGGCGTTCATATCTGCGTTTTGATGGCTGTTATTTACGTGTATTTTTTTTGCTTATTTGGAATATGCAGCCTGCACAGTCCACATTGCTTCTGACTTGCTATATTTGCTGCTGATCTTTTAAAACTATCTAATCATTGTGATGGAAATTATTGTGAAACTGCAGTTCATTCTCTTTTTTGTATATTGTCAGTAGGTCACTTGCGTAAAAACACATTTTCTACTCACTATCTTTGCTTATCAGAACCTCCTTTTCATGTGACTTTTAGATTATGATGTTTGACTTCCTGTCAATATTGGCTAAAGATCTGAGCCGCACTGTTGTTGTCTGCAGGTGTTTTGATGTAGCTGTTGGGTCCACAAAGGCATCTTTTTAAAAATTCTGTTAATAATTAAACCGACACAAGCCTTCCTAACATGTCCTATTTAAGCCTCAGTACCCAGGGATGGGATGGTGATGCGTCCCTCTGCTTCTTTTAAAGTAACCAATACTGTGTAATACTCCGCATATACTATTAGTAATATGGATATTGTTTTTCTTTGCATTCTGACTTGGAAACATCCCCTTCTTAAATTTGTTTTATGACACATACATAGTGGTGGGTGATATGATGATAATTTATCATGACCGGTTGCAGTTGTATACATGATCAGCAGTACAGAGTTATTGCCAGCATTGTGATGTAGCTCTACATATAGATTAACTGTCAACTTTATTTTAACAGACACGTTGTCCAAAGCGATGTATAAATAAAGCAAATAGCACATTACAGAGACACTTGCTGTCAAGGAGTCGACTAGGCAGATGTGTGGCTTGGCTGAACTTCCAGTGACTGCCCAGTTTCAAGTGCACTACTTAACATTATTATTATAAAGACAGAACAGACTGGAAAGTGCCTACTACATACTTTCCAATTTGGTTGGTTTGTAAACAAACAAAAAAATGATCTATTTTGTGGATTAAGATTCTTTTGGCCATATCACCCCCCCCCAGATAGACATCAAAGATGATTGTGTGCATTTTCCTTTACTCACTGATATGCTATTGCTTCTTTTTGAAATGCCTTTTTTGCAGGTGATGCAATACTAAAGAATCTTGAAATAAAAGAAAATGCATTGGTAAGTTGACATAAACTATCACTATCCTCAGCATGGAAGCAAGTACAGTAACAGTAACTGTTGTTCAGATTCAGTGCTTAATTACCCTCGATTGAACAGTTTGCTGAATTAATCTTTTTAAACTCCAGGAGGCTGAACACCTGTTATTTTCATTCATATTTTAGCCATTCTTATATTGGTCAAAATACGATGTAAAGCCTTGGTATAGCTTAGACAAGCTTATACATATTCAAGTCTTAATTAAATATGGTCAGATTATGGAAGAATAAGTGATTTTATTTAGCACGGTTTCTTTGACCAAGTTCTGAACTAGTTAACCGGTGCAATCGGGTAAAACTAAATGGATAACTTCTGATGGGGCTCTTGAGGACAGAGGCAGTGGTGACTGCTTTAGAGGACATGGAAACTGGATTTACATTCTAATAATATTAAACAAACAGTGCTGTATATCTTGCTTTGTTTTCATTGTTCTTCCGATTCTCTTTTCAGAGTCAATTGGATATTCCATTCAAAGTCCGAGCTGGACACATAGGTAAGGCTTTTCTCTCTGCAGTTGTGTTTTGACTGTGCTGCTGATGGCCAAATGCATTTTTATACTAGGGTGGTACCGTGCAAGTTTATTTTCGAACATTGTCATCAACTGTAACACAGAGGTGGTACTGCTTATGACTTGCTGACAGTGACGTCACAACGTGGACATTGCACAGTATGAGATGTTCTCGGCTTGTCTGTGACAATTTATTGTCATTATAATAAATTTGGGATGCAGAATACCTCAGTTGGAACCACAGAGTACCTCAGTTGGAACCACAGAGTACCTCAGTTGGAACCACTGTTGTCTCACCCCCCAGTATTGGGGGTTTGATTCCTGCCCCCTCTATGGAGGCTGCATGTTCTCCCGACATCTTTTGGATTTCTGAATCCATTGTTTCAGTAACTGTGGTTTCAGTTAGCCACAGTTTATTATGGTCTGGAAAAAAAAGGTGGGCATATAAGCTGTCATACGGCGAAATCCGCCAGCCCAGTCGCACCCAGAGCACGACACTTCTCCCTTTGTCCCTATACTCACACTTCATTGCTCCATCACAGATATATGATATTTTTTCATTGCTCTATTGTCTCTTGAGAATTAAGCTTAAACCTCAGGATGCTTTCATTCATTCAAGAGAGAGAGTGCAGTTTTGTACAGTACTGTATAGTAATATGCAATGTAGTTTATTATTACTGTATTTAATGTTGCCAATGTCTTGCTGTGTGAAATTTATGCATGTACATTACGCGGTTATATATGGGGTCTGCGGAAGGTTCACCGTTAGGCACAGCTTCTGCGGTGGGTCTTGAAACATCGCCCAGAGATACAGGGGAGACTGCTGTAGGTTCTTCAGTTATCTCCCACAGTGTACAGACAAACAGTTAAATGAACTGTAATCTGTAAATAGTGTGTGAGTATGTGTTGGTGTGTCCTGGCGAAGTGTAAGAGGGTGTTTTCCTCTCCCCTGTGCTGTCCGGGGGACACTGCATCCCCCACAATCCTGTCATCTATAAACAGCAAGATGGATGGATGACTGGCTCTGATATAGTCGGTCGATCGGTTGGTCGGTCGGTCTGCCGGTCAGTCAGTCAGTCCCTCCCTCCCTCCATCCGTCTGTTCATTTGTCTTCTGCACCCAGTTCACCTTAGCATGTTTTAGAGCTGTGTGGGAAAACTGGTGTACCTGGAGGAAACCCCATGATGACATGGGGAGAACATGCAAACTCCACACACATGGAGCCCCGGTGGAGACCTGAACACTGCTCCCAGAGGTGTGAGACAGCAGTGCTGACCACTGCACCACCCCAATGTAATATACTCCAATCTGACCTACGTGGTCCATCCAAAATTTTAGTAAACAATTTGTGAAATTTGACAGAAATGCAGTTAAAATTAATTTGAATAGTAAAGTTTTGTGAGTCATGGATCAAGTGTCTGATTACTGCAACATTTGGTCATGTCCTTGGCAACATCATTGATGGCTGCAAGTGAGTTTTTCCCGCTTTTCCTGTTATGCATCATCAAGGGGTGAAAGACAGAGACGAGACGAAGTGGACTGGACTTCATGTCTTCTTAAACCCTTGTACATTCAAAGCGTCCTCTCTGAATTACTCTATTCTATACCACCATGAGTTCTCGTCATCGTGTCCTTCATCACTTAAAACCTGCTCACCGTTGTGAATGGATGGATACTGGCTCAGGCTGAAAAAGCAAATGCTGATCGGCGATCCTGTGTCTGTGGTATCACCTTTCTGCATTGTTCCTGATCGGCGAGGTGGACATGCGTGCGTGTGTCTGTGTAATGACCAGCGTGGGGCCTTTTCAATGCGACTGGCTTCTTGATGGCGTGGAGACAGCTGACTGGATGCAAGAGCAGTGAAGAGTAAATATAGGTTAGACGTTCGGCAAGTGCCACAGCCACAGCCTGCTATAGTTGCTGCTAGATGTAGGTGGAGCGTTTAAGGAACCTCTGGGTAGGGAAACCAGCCCAAGGAACCACATTATCCCCTGCATCTTTACCAGAGCCTTGTGGTTTTATTAGCCCGACAGACCTCTGGGTATGTGTCGGGGGAGTCGCCAGCCTTTTCTGTTTGTCTCCTTAGCCGTAAACTGGGGCCAGTGTTCTGTCCGATACCCCTGGCGAGTCGTTTCGGTTGCGGGCTGCACTGTAACAGAGACTTTACTGAGCCAGACTGATTTCCTTAGGGCGCCTGGAGCTGAAGATACCCTGGAAGAATCTGTATACGCAGTCCGTGGAAGCTACCCTGGATGGAGTCTATCTGCTTATTGTGCCCACTGCCAGTAAGAGTTACTCCCGCTGTTACTATACCTGAAAAAGCACAGTCATTAGCTGGTACAGTCAAATACAACAACATGAGGTACCTTTATATCTCCATGCACTTGATTTCATTTAATATATATATATTAGTCATGCACAGGTTTTTTGCTGGACATGTCCATGGTGCTAATATAGCACCAGAAAGATGTGTATAGTCTGTATGACCACAGCATCATTCTGTCTGGTGCATCGCAGCAATACTATTGCTGACGTTGCTGTTAATTATGCACGATGCAGCCTGGGCCCGATGCCTCCCGGTGGTACTGTAAGGTCTGAACGACCCGAATGCTTCTCATCAGCACCTCTTGAAGACCGCTGAAGACAAGTTGATTTCTGCTAACGACGCCTTTCGGTGTGCTTCACTGCTGGCGAGACTTAGGGAGGGACGGTCATCGTCCAGACTGGTCCTCATCGATCCGGTTTGATTTTTAGGTATGAAATATGACCCAGAGAAGGAGGAGAAGCACTTCCAGGAGTCCCGGCAGAGGGAACTGCAGAGGATCGAGGAGACGAAACAGAAAGCCGCAGAGCAAGGTGTGCCAACCCTGCCTGTTCTTTTCTGTTCCTCTAATACAGACTTTTTGCTCTTCCACCATGTCCATGTGCTGTAACAGTAGAACATATTTAAAGGGTTGAATTATAGTGTAAACTGACTCATAAAATATAAACCTTTGGCACTGAGTGAAGATAATCATAAACCAGGGGTGGCCAATCTTATCCGCAAAGCGCCGGTGTGTATGCAGGTTTTTGGGATAACCTGTAGATCAGCTGTCCAAACCCAGGTGTGAGGACTCTTTGGCCAATCAGTCCTCTAATTAGTGATCTAATTAGGGAGTTGCAGCGATAACTTGCATACACAACGACCCTTTGCGGATAAGATTGCCCACTCCTGTCATAAACAGTATTGACTCAGCAGATTGTAATATTGATATTATTGTGATTGGTGGGATATGTAGACTTAGTCAGCAATAAGCAGGAGCCACACCATGGCATTATGGGTAGAACTGCGTATCCTGAGGTCTTACATTGCAGAAAAGTGAAATGTGTGAAATGTGTGTACACTGCAGGAGCAAAGACAGAAAGACCAAAGAGTCAAAAGCCAAGATGACAACATCTGTAATTCGAGTGTTCAGTCGCAAAAAGGCTTTTTAATCATTGATATCAATATAGAATGTCACGTAAAATGAAATTAATGCTGTAATACAGGAGGAAAAGCAAAATAAATTTTGGTAAATATTTGATTTAGAAATTGTATGCGCATGTGCTTTTGTAACTATCAGTTGTTCTGAGTTATTCATGATTTTCCCCTTTTGTTTGAAAGACAACCCAAATCAAGAGAAGCAAGACACATTTGTGGAGAAGCTGGTTACTCAGGTGATCAAGAACCTTCAAGTGAAGATCTCCAACATTCACGTTCGATATGAGGATGACGTGAGTGTCATGCCAATAGAAATACTGCTTTGAGTTCTGTGGCGTGTTTCCTCAGATAGTTTTCTACTGGGGAGATTAACCTTCACCAGTGAAATATTAACCTGCGTTTCCATAGATTCCTAGTTCGATTGGTTCACCAGGATGCCTGTGTGACCTCTCTGTTGATGGCCAGTATTTATCTGTCCCTCCCAGGTAACGAACCCCACTTCACCTCTCTCATTTGGAGTGTCACTGCAGAATCTCAGTCTTCAGGTACCCCACTCCCACACAAATAAACAAACCTAAATTGTGTTTTGAGACCTGACTCACTCCATGATTTTTGGTTATGGGTAATACTGTGTCACCTGTCAAACCCAGACTGCGGATGAAAACTGGAAACCATGTCTGCTAGATGAAAAATCCAAGCTGTTCTTCAAGGTAAACTGATTCACTGCATCATGGACAGAGGAATAAATGGCATTTTGGTATAAAGAATATTATTTCCCCAACACTGCTCCCAGTCTGCACCTAATGTAAGAACAAACTCAGACATACACTTATTGAAAATGTGCTGGGATGATTAGTTTCTGTTTTCACACGTCAGTCTCGTCCTGTTTTGATGTTCCCCTGCTTCGTCCTCAGGATCCCTTACTTTCTGGGGCAGTGTTTAACTTTCCACTTCTCCCAGTTAACTTTCAGCCTGTGATTACTATTTTTTTTTTTTCCTCGTTGCAGCTTGTCCGTCTGGACAATCTGTTTGCTTACTGGAATGTGAATTCTGAGATGTACTCCAATCACAATCCAGACGAAGCCTTGGTGAGTCGCGTGTCCCATTTTTCAGCTTGTTGTTATTGTGGACGGGTTTAGCTGCGATGACTGAACACCCTGCTAGACATAGCAGCGAACATGCATATTTATGAAGATCACCTCACGACATATTTGCCATGTTTTTCCCTTTAAAAATACATTACAAATAATTGGTGACAGAACATTGCCATAAAACTGTGAGTAGTGTTGAAGGAAAATGGATAATCCTCTTAATGGGTATTAGTCTAGCCATGTTTGTCTTTTATTTTTTGCCAAACCACTGCTTTCTTTCTGCTCTGTGTTTGTCAGATGTGCTTGAAGGACAGTGTTGCAGTTCACAATGCAATTCCAGAGGATTATGATTTCAGTAAGTGCTACAACACATTCTTTATCATTCTTTTTTGGCTTAAAGACCAAAGAATATTTGTTTTTAGTTATTTTTGATGTAAAACTATCCAAATGAAATGGACTGAAGATTTTATTCAAAAAATGTTTCGGTGTAACAGTTTGTTTACTCTGTTTTCTTTTAATATGCTAGTTTTTCGTCCGATATCAGCCAACGCTAAATTACGCATGAACCCCCGGTCTGATGTGGACTTCTCGTCACCTAAAGTGGACTTGGTGGTGAACCTCCCAGAGGTCGCCATTAAGCTCAACAGGCCGCAGGTAAGGCACACGTGACCCATCCTGTTCCCAAATCGCTGGCCTATGTTTTCTCCACCCTCTGTGTGGCTGTGCAATAAGGCTTGAATGAGGGGTTTTTGTGCATTGAGGAGTGGAATGACATTGGTAATGGTTCTGAGGCTCACTGAGGGAATTTTATTGCCTGCAGACAGATAGATGACTGTAGGGCACCTAAGGTTAGACCCAAAAAATGAAAGGAGCCTATTTCATAATCATTACAATCAGATAAAGACAGAGTATCTTGGAATTTCAATTCATTTCTCAGTCACTGGTAATATAATAACAAATGAACAAGTTCACAAATATCTGTTGTGATTAACGGCCATATTTCTTCTATGCACTCAGTGGCCACTTGATTTAGCTATAGTACTGATCCTGATCCATTTTGCCTCCAAACCTGCGAGTTGGACCTAGACCTGTGCATTTGGAGCTGCCTTGTTGCTCACCACTGTCATACTGAGCTGTTATTTTTGTATTCATAGCCTTCCTGCTGGCTTTAATGAGTTTGGCCATTCTCCTCTCACCTCACTCATTACCAAGGGCTTTATCAGGAACAGATCTGCCACTGGCTGGATATTTTTGGTTCGTCACGCCATTTTTTGCGAACTCTGGACACTTTAGTGTGTGAAAATCCCAGGAGGGCAGCTGTTTCTGGCACCAAAACGCTTAGATCAGGCATCGTGGGTGTTCTAATGCTTAATTGAACAGGAAGTGAACCTTTTCTACGTGCTGCATATATTAGGTTGCAGCCGCATGATTTGCTGTCTGGAGGAGCATTTATAAGAATGTATTCCTAATGAACCGGCCACTGAATGTTTATATATGCTTTGTGAAGCTGTGCGTGTGTGTGTGTGTGTGTGCGCATGTGTACACGTGTGTGCGCGCGTGTGTACACATGTGTGTGCACATGTGTGGTCCAGGTATACATTACATTGTGGACACCAAATATCCCCACAATGTGATAAAAAACCTGTATTTTGAAGCTGACCATTTTTTCTGTCCCCACAAGGGGAAATTCAGTTTAATAAAAATCTGTGACTGCGATCAAAAAACTAATAGTGCCAAAAGACAATATTTAGTTTGGTTACTTATTGTCAAGGTTATGGCTGGGTAGCGGTTAAGGTTGTCATTGCTGGGATTACGGTTTTGCCCATAGAAATAAATGAGCAGTCCCTACAAAGATGAGTATAGGTCTGTATGTGTGTGTGTGTGTGTGTGTGTGTGTGTGTCACGTCAAATCTGACTGTCCACTTTCTCTTCTTTCAGTATGTCAGTATGCTGGAGCTTCTGGGATCTGTTGATTTGATGTCTAGGAATTTACCATACCGGAAGTATCGTCCTTGCATTCCCGTTCACAATAATGCACACCTGTGGTCAGTATTATTAAACTATATTACAGTGTTTTCAGCATTATTGATCAATATGTAGTTGATGCAGCATTAGTTCCTATATAAGGAACTTCACCATGTTTTACCAATCAGGTGGAAGTATATAATAACCAGCATCCTGGAGGTGAACGTCAGACCCCGGCTCCACATGTGGTCCTGGAAGCACATCTGCCAACATCGGCAGAAGGTCAAGTCCTACAAGGAGCTGTACAAGAAGAAAATAACAAACAAAAAGCCCAGCGAAGACCTGCTGAAGAAACTGGAGGTTGGCAATCCATTCTCACACACTTTCAAAATTTAGTAGGTATAGAGACAGAGAGAGAAACAATATTAATTCCCAAGCAGATGTTCAGGCGCAAACAGCTGCAACATCTGATATGAAACCTTTTGAAGATGAAGAACTAATGACAAAGTGTCTAAATGTGAAGGGAATCTGCTCTGTTATATTTTTATAAACTCTTGTTCTGCATGAAGGTGTGGTTTATGTGTGTGTGTCTAGGAACCAGAGACAACACTGGATATTTTCAACATCACACTAGCACGTCAGCAAGCTGAGATGGAGGTATGAGATCACCTTATGTCACTTATTAATGCCTAAACACAGCTAATGAACTGTAAGCCCAAGTCCATTAAGACACTTGAAATATTTATAAACTTTAATAAGTCATAATAAACTTTCTTGCATCTCTATGTGCGCAAAGTATCAGTGAATGGCTGGTTTATGCGTTAGTGATAATCCTATCAGCAGTGAGCCAGTAATTCAGCCTCTGCCTTGTGTTGTGGTTGTCAAGGCTCTGAAGGCCGGCCTGCGGATATACCGCCCTGGTGTGAAACCGGAGGAGGAGCAGAGCCAGGGCTGGTTTGCCTGGATGTGGAGCTGGACTGGGGACAGCGGCACCCAGAAGGATAACAAGGCTGGAGGTCAGGCAGAGTTCACTCTAGAAACCGCCCAGAGGGGCTTTAGGTTTACAGTCTACAGTTGCCACCAACCCCCCAACACAGCACAGTTTGCTGGGGCCCTACTCAAAAAGCAACCCCCCCCCGCCAAGTAGTACTGTACCTGTTTGTAGTCAACTGGGGGCCTCAAAATCTCGGGGCCCCTTGCAAATGCATGGTGATCAACATCACCACTGTCTCTGTGGTCCCTATCCTCGTGAGACACTCGTGAGACACTCGTGAGATCATTCTCTCACTGCCGTTTAAGCTTTGTTTCTGTCACCTGCAGGCTCTCCTTGTTTGATGGGCATAAACAGCTTTATACCCATTTCTGAAATTTATATCCTATGCTTTTTTTAAAATCGTATCACGAGATCTTCCCCTCCAGTTTTTGATAGTCTGTCTTAGAGGAGAGTAATATGCTGGTTTGGCAAATGCACATGTGAATGGATAAGGGCACTTCCCAAGCAGGCAGGGGTGTCCCGTTTGCAGGAGAGTCGTGTTTTCTTGTGTGCTGATGTTATCCTTTGCTGCACCTCTGCAGGGTTTGATGAACTGATGACCTCCAATGAAAAGGCCAAACTCTACACTGCCATTGGATACAGCGAGACTGCTGTTAATCATAACCTGCCAAAGAATGTGAGTGAGCCCTGCTTGACCCGTCAGTCGCAGGTAGTCCGGGTGTTTGTGTGTCATGTACACTGTACTCCTGCATATTCGCCCCTTTAGGATTTGAGAGCAGTCGCTCCAAGGCATGAATCCAGTGTGAATTTAACACTGATGTTACATTACAGTATGTATGCATTTCTTTTAGTTTGAAGACATGAAGATTAAATTCCAGTTGCAAAGCTTGTTTGTGTCAATCAAGGAGAATGAAGACAAACCGGAAATTATCAAGCTCGCCGTCATTGATCTCAGCGCTATGCTGACACAGAGGCCGGGAGCACAAGCTATTAAGTATGTATGGGATTTAAGCAGCCACACCTCACAGAAAGTCTCTTTTTAGGATTCTCTCCTTTGTAATATAAGGCTTTGATCTTCTTGTTTAACCTGGGTCTTAATTTCACGTTACCCATCTATTTTCAGTAAATGAAGTAGGATCAAGGAGGGTCTCTAGTCCTTCCCTGGAGGTTACACACACGTTTTATTCTTATCTGAACTTAAGGCAGAAGTGAGCAGAGCTGTCACAGCTAAAGATCTTAAATCATTCCGGTCGAGTCGGTAACTGACATATATTGGCAAACATGCAGAATCTCGACTCAGCTGACGTCCTTTGAGGTGACCGGGCTGCCTCGGCACAACTGTTCCCCCACCTTGCTGTCCTCGCGGAACGTGATGACCGAACACCAGAACCCCTTGCTGAGTGTGCTGTTCGAGACCAACCCCCTGGATGAGTCGTCAGACCAGCGATTGCACATCGAGTCTCAACCACTGGAAATTGTCTATGATGCAGTGAGTGATTCACTGCTTCATCTGTTTTTATTATTTACAGTAGCTGGTTTAATGGTTAAAGACATTGGTGTGACAGTTTTCTTAAATGGGCTCTGCTGTTATAACCTGATGTGAGTGAACTGGACTGTAAATATAGATGGGTATTTGTCAGCTTGGTAAATTTGCTTAGTACTTAATGCAAATATACCGTCATTTATTTGTTTTTAATTATTGTTTAGTATTATAGTGTTTTTTTCACTAATGACTCTGCATGTTTTTTTTATTCAGAATACAGCACTTTGTTTTATGCTGATGGAAAGCGAATGTTCCTTTTGTGGTGATTAATGAAGCATGTTATATTTGTAAGATAACTATCAACAGCATGTCGGCGTTTTTCATGCCGCCACAAGACCTGGAGCTGGAGGAGCTCACGTCAGCCACCTTGATGAAGCTGGAGCAGTTCAGAGACCGCACATCCACAGGTGAACCCTACAGCTGAAGCGGTGTCTCCCAACCACAGACCACCTGCCACACATACAGGCTACTGTACAGGTTCAGATCACGGTCACAAGGATACTGACTGAGGCAGTGGATAAAAGCCATAGTTATCTTTTGTCCATCACGGCGAACTGTGTAATGTAGCTCACGTTTCCTTAAATGCAGCGACGTACTGGACTGTTGGGGGGGTCAGCTGGCCTCTTTATTGATGTGATCCTCCAGGAGGTCTTTGAAGAGCTGTGCTGGTTCGAGGTCCACTCACTCACTTCCTGCCAGCTTGTGTTACTCTCCTGCGTCATGACGATGTCCATGTGCCCCCCCCCCCTTTTTTTTTGGGCCACCTCAGTTCTTTGAACTTGCTGTCTCTATTAAACTCTTTATAAAAAAAAACACAATCCAAGACACGCTGCCCTAATCCATCCTTCTGCCACAACTCCAAAGACATTTCACGGACTCACTGAGTTCGTCATATTCATTTAGGTGTGGGATGGTGAAGGTGCTGGCTCCCACACAAAGCTGGAAAACTGGCATGCATTAGGGACATTTATATTTGTTCACAATAATGGTAGCAGCCAGTCTCTCCAGCAATGGACATTAAGAACCTTGTCAGAGGTCCCTCCGCAGTCACTATCCAGGCGTGCTGACCCCCGAGCCCATGCCGTCCCGTACCTCCGTCTTTTGGTTCCAGTGTTATGTGAACACATGAAGAGTATAAGCCCTGTTGGCACTGATCATCACACTCTGGTTATTATAGTTGCCTTTGGATCGCTGCCATTGGTGTGACCCTCCGGTGGAAATCTGTCCACTATTTACATAAAAGTTTCTTGTTATAACTAATACTACATGCTATGAATTTTGGGTCCCCGGTAATGTAAAGATTAGTGTAATTGTAATTAGCTTATGTCGTGTTTCTGTTACTGATGTACTTTGCAGTCATTTGTTTGCTATCAATGCCCTTGTTCCTCCTTTCTAGGGCTCATGTACGTCATTGAGACACAGAAGGTGCTGGACCTCAAAGTTAATCTCATGGCCTCCTATGTCATCGTCCCTCAAACTGGTTTTTACGATTCCTCAAAGAATGTGGTGGTCTTGGACCTTGGTCATTTCAAGGTAACTGGCTCCCCTCACCCTCTTTGTGCCTCTTAAAAATGACTGAATGACTCATTTAAAGAGGATATGGAGGTTTCAATGTGTAGAAATTATTTATTGCTGTTTGGAAAGTATTTTCTTTTCCATGTGAATAAATTTAATGTATCAAGCAAGTCCCAGGTCAACACTGTCAATATATTTGGGTGTCGTGATTTTGAAATGGAATAAGAAATCGTATATGTATATGTATTTGGTATATGGGTTAGAATCCTATCAGGGGGTGAAGGGTAGCAGGTAGGCAGGGGAATGCATGCTTGCCACCGTGTGTGTGTGCGTGTGCGTGTGCTCGCGTGTGTACACGTGTATGGTCCAGGTATACATTACATTGTGGACACCAAATATCCCCACAATGTGATAAAAAAACCTGTATTTTGAAGCTGACCATTTTTTCTGTCCCCACAAGGGGAAATTCAGTTTAATAAAAATCTGTGACTGCGATCAAAAAACTAATAGTGCCAAAAGACAATATTTAGTTTGGTTACTTATTGTCAAGGTTATGGCTGGGTAGCGGTTAAGGTTGTCATTGCTGGGATTACGGTTTTGCCCATAGAAATAAATGAGCAGTCCCTACAAAGATGAGTATAGGTCTGTGTGTGTGTGTGTGTGTGTGTGTGTGTGTGTGTGTGTGTGCACGTGTGTGTGTGTGCACGTGTGTGTCACATCAAATCTGACTGTCCACTTTCTCTTCTTTCAGTATGTCAGTATGCTGGTGTGTGTACATATTGTGCTGTTTGCGCCTGCTCTAATAACTGGGAATGCACAGTAATAATGGCATGACAAGGGTATCGGCCGATGAAAGCTTAAAAAGTTCATTGTCGGCATCAGCAGTTATGAAAATGAGCCTGGCCGATACCGTGACCTGAATGTATAAGAATACCAGCAGCGAGTTTCTACATGTCAGCTACACGCACGCATTTTGCAGTACGGATCAAAAATATAAAAAAATATTCCAAAAAAAAAATCCAGAAAATTAAACTAAATCAATCTGTAAGTGTTGACAGAAAGAAAATCTTATGTTGCATACTGACATGTACTGTGTAGTTTAGTGTTCAGATTTGTGTCTGCATCTGGGACTGGGATCATTGGATGCAAGTCAATTTTGGCGTATCTGTGGTTACAGGGAAGAGGCAGGACATTAAGTCCAGTACTGTAATATACACACAGTGCTCTACAGAAAATAGTACACCCACTAACTTCCTGCTACATTCACTTTCTGGTGTCTCTGTCGGTGTATATGGACCTTGAGGATAATTGCGATGGGGTGTGACTCGACCAGGCACAACTCTTCAATTCAATGAACTTTTCAGACCGACCCATTCTTTCTCATTTGTTTGGGAACCTGACTGCATGGCTAGGTGCTTGATTTTATACTCCTGTGGCAAGGGATCTGAATGAAACACCTGAGTTCAATGATTAGGAGGCGTGTCCCAATACTTTTGCCTATATAGTGTGTATCGATATCGGTATCAGCATCGGCTAAAATGAGTTTGAAGATATCGGCATATCGATTACCTCCTAATAACCAAGCTAAGCTAAATGTTTGGCCTAAACACCAATGCATTGGTCACACACCACCAACAAAGAGGGACCGTAGCTGTCAATCTTTGTACGTGGTCCATCGCCTGCCAAAAGACGATGAATCACGAATTTGGCTGAAGAAGCTGAAGAAACCTCTGAAAACACTCTATGTATGTATGTTCAAGTCACTTTGTTGACAAGAAACCAACAGAGGTAGGGTTGTTCTTCACCTCCTTTAACAAAACACATCCAACCTTGTTGCTGTGGCGATATTGATATATTATCCGGTTCCGCTTCAGTGGTACAACAAAGCGGAAGTCGTGCCCATGATTCATGCAAGGCATCATGGGAGCTGGGATAAAGGTGGATAGCTGCAAGTCTGACCTCCTGTTTCTTCTTTTTCAGGTGTCCAGCAAAAGTCGTAAGGAGCTGCCTCAGCTGTCCGTGGGCCAAAGTACCTTAGAGGACATCATGTCCCGTGCTTATGACAGCTTTGATGTGAAGCTCACCAGTCTGCAGTTTCTCTACAGCAAGCCAGGTAAGTCTTGCTATCAGCTGCATTTCTGCTTGCTTCCCTATGAAGTCTTATCTCAAAATTATGGTTTGAAATGTAGCCCCTGTATGCTTCATTTGAAGGGCCCATTTATTGGGTATCAGTACTTCTTCTGGATAGTTGTTTGCTTCGCGTATCACTGTTTTTTTTGTTAGTTTTCAGAGAAATTGAGTTGTTATTACTACAAATGTTTCTGCAGGTGTCCTGTAGCCGTATACATGTAAGTTAGTAGGTCTGTTCCCTCCAGTTCTGCTCTGTCATGATGTTTATACTGATTGACATTGTTGCTTTATAATACTAAAGATGGGGACTGGAAAAAAGCACGGAACCTTAAGAAGTCAGAGCTCCATATTCTGGAACCTGTGGATCTGACGGTTGTCTTCAGCAGAGCCATGGTGGTCACCGATTCCAGAATGCCCAAGTAAGTGTTCATCTCTCAGGGCTGCCCGTGTGTTTAAGGAAAAATAACTTCTTGTGTCTGTTGCTGGTGTTTAAACTGGTCTCCTCCAAGTCACAACAAGCACGCTTTTTGTGTTCTTTTTCAGGTTTAAGATTTCAGGCGAGTTGCCCCTGCTCTCTCTCTGCATCTCTGATGAGAAAGTGCGAGGCCTCCTTGAGCTCATCGACAGCATCCCGCTGCCAGAGAGCCATCCAGCCCACCGCACAGCTGGCCAATCTACACCCAAGGTTAGACTTACTTCCCCATTACCCCACCATGCCCACAGTACCTGCTGGGAGAATGTAACTACTTTTCTGAATATTTACATCTGCGACAGAATTCATGCTCAGGGATGCCAATGTGGTGAATTATGTGCTTGTGTGTATTCTTTCAACCAACCAATGATTGGCCTTGCTGTGAATCTTCTCCCATTAGAGCAATAAGCAAACGTATACACCCCAGCTGACCCCAAGGAAGGCCCCAATAGCTGATCTACGATCGTCTCTCCATTTTGAATCTGGTGAGGACTTGTTCTTGTCCAGAATAAGCACGCTTCGGTGCCCTGTGCACGAGTTGCTGTATGATGTGTGCGGCCGGTCATCCCCACAGGTTCAGAAGAGGATGTCTTCTTCGATGCTCCCAGCTCACCTGTCGAGGATCTGCCATTTTTCGATGTTAGCAGTGATTCTCTACCACGCAGCCAGACTGAAAAACGAAGGTCCCTTGTTCTTAAAGACCCTAAGAAGAACATGACCGATCTTCTGATGACCTTTGAGATCAGTGTGGTGGGTTTATTTCTAGAGCTTTTTTTTTTTTGCATACATGGTGGTCTTTACTTTTATTTTTCTTTATTTTAAACTTAAACATTTTAGTCAGAATCATATTTGTTAGAGTGTGAATAACATTTCAATATTTGTGCTTTTCTCACTAAATCTCTGTCCTGATTTAACAAAATATTCTTCTCAAACTGCTTTAAATAGTGTAAAATTTTGATGATATCTAAATTATATGTAGAGAAATTGATTATTATACAGGGAACATGCCCTGAAAATAGCCAGCATGATTTGGCCTTTTCAGCTTTCGGTGCAGCTGTGTCGTCTCGTGGGGAATTGCGAGATCACCGTCCTACATCTGGACATCGAGGGACTTGGCACGGAGCTGAAGTTTCGCACCTTTGACATGTCCTCCAACACCTTCCTCCGCGAGATCTGCCTCATGTGCCCTGAGTACATGGGTAAGAGCTCTGGGACCCTTGAGCTTTTGGGTAGCCCTATAGGCCGTATTTTATTAAGTGCTTTATGAACATAATGAAAGCAGTCAAAGCGAATGATGTTGGATGTAAATCATACAGGAGTGTCTGGGGGCGGCAGCCATATTCCTGACTTCTACCAGGTGAAGGATAGGAAAGAATAAGGGATTGGAACAGGGACTCCAAGAGAAAATGCAAGTGTGTCCATGTCTGTTTTTAGATACTGAGGACAAGCCAGTTCATCTCATCACCACTTTAGATAACACAGAGGATGATCTGTTAACTCTGGACTACATCAAGGTATTTCATTGTTGTTTTCTTGACTGATAGACCTTTCTAACTATAGTGACTTGTAGTTGTACACGTTTATCCAAATGTTATGTGATCCTCATTAGATGTTTATTTGCAGGCAGATAAGACTGCACCAGAATTCAAGTCTCTTTACAACAATACTGAACAATTTATAAAGGTGAGGATGAAGCTGTAGCTTAAAGCAATAACCATGTTCGTGTAAAAGCATGAAACATGGCTAACGCTGGAAAAGCATCGTTTTGTGATCTTGTGTCTTGCTTGGACTTCCTGTCTCAGGTGAACTTCTCCTCGCTGGACATTCACCTGCACACTGAAGCTCTGCTTAATGCGATGAACTTTGTGAACAGCCTGCTTCCCCCTGAGAAGAAGGAGACGCAAGAAGAACTTCCAACCATTCCAGAGGAAGAGGATGAAGAAGAAGGAAAGAAAGAGACTGCTGTGGCCAGGAAACATTGTATGACTCTTAATTCTGTTACCTCTTTTATGTAGAATTTGGCCAGGGAGGTGGTGTAACCTCTCAACTTGAACGATGACATCCTGCTTTGAACTGAGTGGCTCTGAGTGTCCAGCTTAGCAAGTGAGATGGTGTTGAGCCTCATTGAACAATGTTTGCTTCTGATCTTCAAGTACCTGCTTTTAAGTAGCAATACATTTGGGAATGTTGGGGTTGAAAACATATTTTATAGTACTTTGTTAAAGTGTGATACCTAAATTTATTATGGATTATTTTTATTATTGATAGCTTCATAAGAATCAAGGCTGATCAATTAATTGTTATTTTCAAGTGCAGAGCAATGCAGTAATATTTGATGCTGCAACGTCTAAAAAGATGTTTGTATTTCATACATCAATTGTGTATCCATTTCATTTATCCTGTGTGCTTATATCACAGTTTAGATCTTTTTTATGTTACTTGCTGTGTTTACTTTATATTGTTTCATTATCTCCACATCAAAGAGCTGGCAGCCATTGATGTCAAGTAGCACTTGGTTTTTCTCCCCATTGAAATGAATGTCTTTGTTGTTAATTCTTTCCAGCTGTTAAGAAGTCTAAATTTGAAGACGTGGTGAATTTGCACATCAGAGCAGACCTGTCCTGCTTGAAGGTGTACATCCGTGGGGAAAAGGGCCGCATTTCCGAGATCCGCATTGAAGGTACGGTATGCATTTCCACTCAATAGCTTAAGTCCATTGTGCAGACGCTTGGGTTTACAATGTTATTTTAACCTGTCATATATTACTCCAGTTAAAGTCTTCCCAACCACAGAATTTGCTACGGTAACTAAGGGGCTATAATTATATGGCAGATGGTCTCTTCACAGATATTCACTTCTGCTTGTGTACCGTTGTCACTTCTCTTGCTATTCAACAATCCTTTGTTTTAGTACTGCACTGTTTTGTGTGCCAATAGTGACATCTGGTGGTAGCTTTTTACCAGTGTGTGTAATTGGTGGCAATAATTAAGTATATAATCATATTTTGGCTTTCAAGGTCTTGTGTCTCAGGTATTGATGAGGAAGAAGGCTGTTGAGGTCCTAGCAAACCTCAAGAACATTGTGATCCTAGACTGTGACCAACAAGCACTATATAAGAAGGTATATTCTACTTTTACTAATTATATGTTTTTTTTCTTGATTAAGAGTATAGTTATCAAAGTGTTGACCATCTGCTTAAATTGTTTGGGCCACTACAATGTTTGATTGTGGTTTTTTGCTGCTATTAATTTGCCCCTAAAATAAAAGCTATAAGTTATGGAAAACAGCAGGATCGCTGATGCTTAGCAGAATGACTAACAACAGTCAGGCCCGATGCTGAGTTTAACACGAATACAAAATGCCCGCGTTTAAAGCTTCTCACTGTGAATGATTTCATACCAGGCAGTATCCATTGCCGGAAAGGAGGTTTTTGACCTCCGGTTGGTCAACCACGTGGACGCCACAGAAGGGGATGCCTACATGGACATGAACATCGTGGACACAAGCATCACACTCACTGTAGGGTGCATTCAGCTTATATTCCTCAACAAGTTCCTGTCGACCGTTCTGGTGAGACTCTCATTCATCTACACATCTACACTAATGTCATACATGTGCAGTTGAGGTGATGCTGATTAAATAATAATTTTCATCCTTTTACCCAGCATAGTTCTTTAGAATATTTTACTTTTTCTGCGATGATCTGTACTGCTGTAACTGCTGTATCTCTGAGCAAGTATTATAAGTGATGAACCTTGTATGTTATGGCATAATGATGTGCTTTAACTTTATAAATCACAGAAATTTTAATTTTTTAAGGTTCCATTCATCCATCTATCCATCTACCCACTCATCTTCTGACCATTTTTCTTGTTTAGGGTTGCAGGGGAACTAGTCCCTGTAGTAGGGCACACCTTGGAGAGGCTGCCAGTCTGTTGCAGAGTAGAAATATGCACTCATACACAACATTTTCGTTGACTTCTGTATCTTCTGTCATAGTCCATTTGTGGATCTATGCAACTTCTCTCACCTCCCATCCTCAGGCATTTGTCGACAACTTCCAGACAGCCAAGGAGGCATTGGCTGAGGCAACAGTGCATGCGGCGGAGAAAGCTGCGACGGGCGTGATGGAGCTGGCGGAGCGCAGCACCCGCATTTCCCTTGACGTTGACATCAAGGCGCCCGTCGTCTTCCTCCCTCAGTCATCCACCTCCCGCAATGTCATCGTTGCAGACTTTGGTCGGATCACTGTCAAGAACCACTTCACCATGGTGTCATCCGTGACCTACAAGAGAGTTCCTCCAGTCATTGATGTCATGATGGTAGACCTTAGTGACCTCAAGATGTTCAGGTGTGGAATCTTTCAGTCTAAGGAAGGTGTCAAATATTGGGATAGTGTTTGCCTTAGGTTCTTTTGGAAATGTGTTGATTCATGTATACCCTTCCTCCAGGACCACTTTTGAAGAAGGGAAATTCCAGACAGAGATCCAACTCTTGAAACCTGTCAACCTAGACTTGTCTATTGAGCGCAACCTTTCTTCATCTTGGTACCACAGTGTTCCTGACATTGAGATCAAGGCTCACCTAAAGCCA
Source organism: Mormyrus proboscirostris (assembly GCA_026779585.1). Classification (NCBI taxonomy): domain Eukaryota; kingdom Metazoa; phylum Chordata; class Actinopteri; order Osteoglossiformes; family Mormyridae; genus Mormyrus; species Mormyrus proboscirostris. The sequence goes on from JAODKF010000046.1 coordinate 29,182,380, forward strand.
ATGAATGTTAGTTGGATCGTTTTACTCTCCATATCCTGGCTTGTTCTTTCTCTTCCTTTCCATAAAACTAGACATACAGCCTTAACAATCTTGTTTTGAAGGGATAAGTAGTCTTGGGGAGTCTAACAAAGTCTGTGTTAACCTCATTGGACAGAGCACACATGTATACAGGTAACTCCTGTGTTTGTGTGTGGGTGTGTGTGTTTTACTGTAGTGTCAGCGTCAGTGATGAAAGATCTTTGTGTTTTTACCTCTCAGCTGGTCCTGAGTCAGGAAGACATGACTGTGGTGTTGCGGACGCTTAACGAAAATCTGTCAGAGACCTCAGATGCTGTATCCCCTCCTGCTCCTGGGGACAAGTCGGATACAATGTCCAACAAGGACTCCCAGAATGCAGGAGGTACTGTCTCGTGCAATGGTGACCCCTAGCAATGGATTCAAATGTGTCTGGGAGTCCAAAAGTAACACTTTGTGCTTTCCAGGGAGCACTGTGGTCACTGCGGCAGTGGTGGAGACCCAGAAGGCGGCCAAGCTAAAGAACACTCTTAAGCTTCACTTCAAGTTTGATTACATGACTGTAGTTCTGTACAGCCACAGTGGGAATGAGGTATGTGGATGGAAATGTTATGGCAATGTATTACTCCGAAGCATGAAAAAATGAAATTTACCCCGTTTTCCTAATCATGAGATACATTTCTCAATATTAGATGTGCAAATACTATACGTTTTATGGTAATAAATGTATGTGCTCCAAATATTTCCAATAAGGTATAATATGTCTCCCATTCCAACTTGAGAACACGGGCATAAATAACAGGGAGGGTTATGGGGGTTGTAACCCTCTAGGCGGTGGACGATCTGATGATTTCATATCGTGATCGATCTTGAAAATGTCCACTGTCCAGTTTTCATGCAAATTGTAGAGATACAGCAAATTGTAGAGATGTTCTATGTCCTCCTACTAATGTTTCTACACTTCGTATAAATCTTTGATGGCCAGTAAGAACGTGGATCCATGCTATGTTCACAAAGAAATAGGATGACCAATAGAATGACAATGCTGACTGGCCACGTTACATTACGTGTCCCTGTCTTTCATGCGTCACAGTGGTTTGGCACAGTCAGAAATTTCACAAAGTTATCTGTAAACTTTGCCAGGCCCTGGAGGTTATACAACAAATTTATTGAACCACCTTATAAGGGAGCATTGAACACAACTTTGTTTAATATTTAAAATAAAACTAAACTTGGGATTTAATAACCATTTTAAAAACAATGTCTTTAATGTAATATTGTGTTGGAAATTGTGCTAATAGTTAAATTTTAAGGTTTGATAAAATCTGGACATTTCAAAATTGTGCAGAAAAATTGCACATCAGATCACAGGTTATGCATTGCAATATGATTTTTTGGGAAGATTACTGGGTGGGATTATGGGGTGGGTAATCAAAACTGGCCAATACCCCCCCCCCCCCCAAAAAAAAATGGAGTAGAGACCTCAACCCAAATCCAAAGTTATACCCTTGCTTGGGAATATTGTTCTACAGTATATCTTACAAGTAGCTGCACAGAGTTTCATCCAATTCTGTAGTGGAACTTATGGTCATTAAGAAATATATATTGTGATAGAAAATACATGTAGGCCTGCATACCGCTGAGCCTCACCAATATGTTTCATAATGAGAAACTGGGCAAATTTTATTCTGTCATGATGGCAGCAATATGCTACTGCAGAGGATGAATAAGTCTGATGAAATGTTCTTTCTGCAGGCCCACTTATTGGATCCCCGTGACGAGCGCTTGGAGCTGGCAGAGTTCAGACTGGGCACAATCTCTACAGCTGTTCAGATGTACAACGATAATTCCATGAAGGCTTCTGTCAAACTTGCTAACTGCCTACTGGATGACAAACGAAAAAACGTCAAGATGATCACTTCCAGGTAGATGGTGGCTTTTAGACACTGCAAGAAGGGCTTTAGCACCTCAGGATTACTCTAGAGTGCAGTGTTGATTTCTTTCTGTTCTTTCTGAATTAAATTATGAAAATAAAGAATATCCCTTTACCACAAGGTTTGTTAATTCTGAGAGTGATTAAGGAATCAAGAGAAATAGATTTGATGGTGAACTTAAATCACTGTTCACATGCTGATAGAGACTGACTGTTTTGTCCTAAGAAGTACAGAAATGTGTCCGGTGTTTGTGCTCCAGGATGGTGGAGATGAGAACAGGTGCTGAAAATAACGTCATGGTGGAGGTGAACTACAGGCAGGGCAGAGAGGGCACCACCTTGGACACCGTTGTACAGGACATTTACCTCTGTGCCAGCATGGAATTTTTGCTGACTGTGGCTGACATCTTCGTCAAATCCAGCCAAGAGGGCTTCTCTGGTCCACAGAAGAACACTAAGCAGGTTCCCATGTCATCCAAGGAGGCAGGTCTGTGCAACACTTCACATGGGTCCCTGTTTCCCAATCCAGTCCTGGGGGACCCACAGAAAATCCACGTTTTTGCTTCCTCACAGCTCCCGGTAAGAGGGAGCAAAAACATGGACTGACTGTAGGTTCCCGAGGACCAGATTCTGGAAATACTCATATAGATTATGATCTTGCGTAAGCACATTGACTAAATGACCGAATGCATGGATAGAGTAGGTTCAGTGCCACTTCAGTAACTGCAGGTTAAGATACATTAAGCTCCGAAGATAAATGAGATTTTTATGCATTTGTATGGAGCAAAATGATGGTTTGATAGCTAGCAAAAATCTTATTTTTGATAATGTCCATGTTGTGCTGGTAAGCAACCATTAAAGTGAAATATAAAGCTAGTAAAGTTAAAAGCATCCACACTGAGAAATGTAAAGCACCAAAAGAATTTTGTCTGTACTGTCCACTGCTGTAGGGATGCGGCCATTGAAATCATTGGAAAATATGCACGAAATTGAATTTTCACTCCTTTGTAGTTATAGATTCTTAAAAGACTTAATATTGTTGTTTATGGTTACAGTTCTAAGAAATTCTGTAAAATTTTGTGGACGGTGGAATGACAGATTGACCTTTGACTTTTTTAAAAACCATCTTTTTACAGCCCCAACGCAGCCTGTGGCAGCCAAGTCAGAAATAAACATCGTCGTTAAAGACCCCGAGATCGTGTTCGTGGCCGACCTGACCCGTGCAGACGCTCCCGCCTTGGTTATGACCACACAGTGCGAGGTGCTCATGAAGAGCAGCCCCGATGGACAGAAGATGACGGCAGCCATTCGGGACCTGAAGGTGGTGGCCTGTCCCTTCCTCAGGGAGAACAGGACGAACATAACCACCGTCCTGCAGCCCTGCGAGATGTTCTTCCAGAGCACGCAAACCCCCAGCACTCCACAGACTATGGAGCTATGCATCAGTGCTCTCACCCTGAAGGTAGGCTGCCATATTTACACTCTCGGGCAACACTAGTAGTGTAAATACAGCCTCGAGTGTGCTTGAGCGATATGGTGCTACAAATCGCCTTGATTTGAGACGTGTGAGTTATTCTGTTGCGATCATGAATTCAACTAGCATCATCTTTGAATTAAGCTAGTTGCCATGAGTGATGTTTTAAGATGTCGCCAGGTACTTTCTGCAAGCGTAGAGATACCAGGGCGCTGTTTTAGCTCGTGAAGCCAGTTTACAGGAGGCTGATGTGTAAGCATGATGCTGGATTTTAATTATGTTTTGACAGTGTTGAACAGGCTATGTTTCATTATTCTTGCTGGAGAACATTGGTTTTGGAAAGGAAAGGCTCATATCTGCCTCCCTGTGGATTATTCCTGTCATGTGACTGTAACCTTTTCCTCCAGGTGTCTCCCATCATCATTAACACGGTGATCACCATCCAGTCAGCTTTGACCCCCACGGCTGAGACCCCCCAGGAGCTGGAAAGCCCCATACCACCCAATTTGTGGGACAAGAAGAGCTGGCGGGAGCTGAAGCTCTGGTTCCTGGAAGAAGATGGTGATGAGGTCACAAAGTCCTCCATCCCGCTGGTGCCCCAGGGAGAGTCCTTGGAGATGAAGATCAGCTCTATCTGCTTGACCCTGGAGGCTGGTGTGGGCCACCGCACTGTGCCCATGTTGCTGGCCAAAGCCTCTTTCCAAGGGGATGTGAAGAACTGGAGCACCTTAATCAATCTTCACAGCAACCTCAAACTGGAGGTGGGGGACATGGGTATAGGGCAAGAACAAATATACACCATCTCAGATAGGCGGTTGGGATCCAGTTTAGGTGCCACCTCAACCATAAGAAGAGAACATGTGGTATAAGACACTCTGTACTGTTATCCAAATGAATATATACCTTTATATCCCGATATTTTGTTAGTTTTGAGTTCCCAAAAAACAATTTACTACATAATGCCTGTTTTTTTGCCTAATGAATTATAAATGTACAGAAGAACATATGTGTGTATAGATGTAGCGATTTCATGTGTGTGAGGGTCACGCAGTCACGGCTGGGCGTGTTGTGTGGCTGCCAGGTGCACTACTACAACGAAGTGATGGGAGTGTGGGAGCCATTGTTGGAGCCCTTGGAAGAGGCCAAAGACGGGTTTAGACCCTGGACCCTTGGGGTCAAGGTAAGTCCCCTTAGAGTATCTTGTTATTAGACGTGGTTCAGTCATGCATCATGCAACACTCATCCAACACGTAACACAGGGGTGGCCAATCTTATCCGCAAAGTATGCAGTGGTTTTTCAGATAAGCTGTAGGTCAGCTGTTCAAACCCAGGTGTGAGGACTCTTCAGCCAATCAGTCCTCTAATTAGTAATCTAATTAGGGAGTTGCAGCAATAACCTGCATACACACCGGCCCCTGGCGGATAAGATTGGCCACCCCTGACTTAACATTTAACCAAAGAATTTAGCAGCGTTTGTCACTGGCTGAAGGAGAAGTCTTTGGGATTTTATTATTCGTCTTCTATGGTTTAATTACACGTAAATAAGTGAAATGTTATTTCTTCTGTAGATGAAAAAAAAGCAAGTGAATTATTATGGCAATTGTGATGAAGTGGACTACAGTGTTCCTGACTACAAAACAGTCATTAACATCAACTCCAAGGATCAGCTGAACATCACACTGTCCAAGTACGGGCTGGGCATGCTCAGTAACCTCGGCACAGTAAGTCAAAGACTACATTCAATTTAATTTGCCACGTATGTGGATTTAGTTATAGTATTAGAATAGTAAGCTGGCTACGGCTTAGTTTAAGGTGTTCTGTTATCACATGACCCTGTTCCACTGGCTGTGATTGGATGAGGCCCATTCAGAGTGTGAGACAGCCAAGCAGTCACAGTTCCAATATTAACCTCATGGTATGAATCACTGCCCTCTTCTAAAGGCCTTTGCAGAAGCAGCCAGCCAGACAGCGGAGTGCTTCCAGACAGACCAGGCCCCCTTTGTGATAAAGAACCGCTTGGGTCTGGCGGTGTCCGTGGTCCACAGCGAGATGTTCAGTCCCATGGGGGTGGCATCCCCGAAAAGACAGGTGGAGCTTCAGGATGGAGAGAGTCTTAATATGGATTATGTTCACACTACCTCAGACAGTGACCAGTTCTCAGCCATGACATGCTTGAGTGCAAAGAACTACTACATACAGCCAAGTAAGAGGCCACCGCACTGTTTTAGGGCAGCAGTACTCACCCTTTTCTTATTCAAGGACCCCCTGTGTCCAGGAAAACAAGTTTGGACATAGGCTATGATATCGTTTCTCTTCAATGCACTCTTCAATGATGATAAAAATTGCCAATTCTTAATAATATAAACATTTTAATTTGGTTACACTGCCAAGGATTCACTCTACTACGTCCACCAGCTCTTTTGTTTTCTCAGTTTGGGATATTGCTCTCAAAACAGAAGGTGGATGTTTATGAACAAAAAAAAAATCTATCCAAATCTAAAATCTATTTTGCAAATGGCTTTAAAATCAGAAACCTTATGACCACTAAACATGTGTTTAGCTTTAGCTATGTCATATTTTCAAGTAAATTGTGCAGCTCCTCTTGGTCCTCACTGTGGCCCCCTGGGTTCAGCCCTACTGTTTTAGGGTAATAGTTGAGTTAGCTTTGGGTCACATCTTATAGGCGCATGTCCCCTTACTCTGAACCCCTGGTTCATTTCATCTCTTCAGCTCTGAATTTTGTCAAAAGATGTTTTATTACCTCACATCTGTCTGTGATGTTTTTGATATAAATCGAACTGTGGTCTGAAATGTGTTCTACACATAATGATATAAGATAACATGATTATCTGCGTTACCAAAACTGATCTGAAGAACTGGTAGAAGCTAATTACTTTTTCTAGACATGGTCTGTTTGTCCTGGTCATCAAATATGCTTGTTTAATGAAATTTATTTGAAAACCAGTTATATGTATGTTTTGACCTTAAACACGTCATTAAATTCCTTTCTTGATTGTTTTTTTACATATGTCTTTGAGAAGTTGCTGATTGGTGTGCTTGGGTCTCATCCACAGTTCCCATTGGCCACTCAGCTGCCAGCATCATTCCACTAATCAAAGTAGGGCGTGGCATGTACAGCGTCATGCACAAAGACTCGGGGGTGAAGCGCTTCTTCATCTGTCAGATCTGCTCTGTGCAGGGCAGCAAGTATGTCAAGATTCGCTCTCCCTTCCAGGTTAGTCACCACCATGATCTTCCTGGAAATGTAGATTCTTACCCTGTGCTGCAGTGATAAGAGAAAAATGGATGCTATGTTGATACGTTGACAGTCAATAAGCTTTTTGCATCAAGCAGAATTTGTATTTTCAAGATGCTTTGTTTTCAAGGAATTGGCTGCTTTCTCTTTATTCTAGATCATAAATCACTTCTTGATACCATTCAAAGTTTTCGAGGGGTCCTCTCTCCTGGGAATAGCCCTGCCTACGGAGGAGTTTTGTGTACCTCTGGGCTCCTACCGGTAGGTCTGGAGTATACTTAACGTACCTCTCTGAGGGTTGAGTTTGGTGCTTTTTCTGTTTCTTGTTTCTGCGTGACCTTGTGCGTTCTGCCCTTTGACCCTGTCCAGGTCATCGCTGTGTCTGCAGCCCATTACGGAGGGAGAGAACTACAGCTGCTCTGAGGGTTTCAATTATGAGCTGATCAGCCAAAACATTGGTCAGGGAATGGAGCAGACCTGCCGCCATATTGGGGTCAATGGCCGTGCCATAGTTGTCAACCTTGTCCCAATGAGAGACACTTTAACAATCCAGAGCACTGAGGACGTTTTTGATGAGCCCTACATCCTTCACCTGTGGCCAACCGTCCTTCTCCGGAACCTGCTACCATACCCCATCACATTCTCCCTACAGGTAGGCTACAGCTATGAATCCCTTACCAGCTTTATGCGACTGAAAAATCTTAGGTCTTCTGAGATCTTTTTTTTTGCAGGGCATTGTTCACTTTTGTTTGAGTCAAAGAAGTCAAAGAAGCTGTAACCAATATCTCCGATGTCATTTCATTGATTGCACTCCAGGATTGCTAACTACTGACTCAAGTCATTTTTCAAGTCATTAGCCTAGAGATTCAAATGCTTTTCACTACCTGCACTGTGAATATTTGAATGATGCTTTCAATATGTACAAGAACCATGCAATAATTTGGGTGTTTGTTGTTCATTATTGTAACTTAGTTGAAAGTCAGATAACATTTCATGATTAATTAATGCAGAAAACCAGATAATTCCAAAGTGTTAACATACTTTTTGTTGCAACTGTATATGGGCCAGATCTTCTCAACAGATGTGCTTTTGTTGGTGAGTGTGATGCATCAGAGATGGTCCACCCACTGGATGAAGCTTTTTTTTTTTGTATGCTAAATGACGAAAAACTTCAGACCACCCTTCATCTTATTTTTGATATTTTCCTTTACAGGAGAATGGAGACCCCTCTCCCATCACTCTGCAGGAGGGTCACACTGCTGAGATTCACACGGCCATCATGGACCACTCTCGGCTGGATTTGCGCCTGCTGAATTACCTGGACCAGGATTGGGAGGGTGTGTACAGCCTTCGCCATGAACAGGAGGAGATCAGCTTCATAGTCTTCCACTCCCTTCGCAACGAAGAAGAGGAGAGCATGCTTGCTGAACTCGACATTGCCATCCACGTGAAGTACAACCCTGGCCAGACAGTGGTGGCCTTACACTCCCCCTATTGGATGGTTAACAAGACGGGTCGACTATTGCAGTACAAGGCTGACGACATCCACCGAAAGCACCCCAAAGAGTATGACAAGCCTCTCCTCTTCTCATTCAAGCCTCGCAACTTCTTGCAGAACAACAAGGTAACAATATGACTCTTATCTTCTTCAGTGGTCTTTGCAGAGACAAGGCAGATGTACTTGATGGCCATGCAAGACCAAAATACAAACTCCTTGAATTTCTGCCTGGCCGTTATTATTTAACTGTGTTTTCATAATACTTGGCGAATAAGTACATTAACTGATAGGCGCTGTCTTTTAGGTGCGACTGATGGTGTCAGATAGTGAGCTGTCAGATGATTTCTCTCTGGACACGGTTGGAAGCTACGGTGATGTGAAATGCAAAGGACGGACCAAGGACTACTTGGTGAGGGTCCCACTAAGTTCCCCCATCAAATATGCAAAGGTGCACATTAATCAGGCGCGTTCCACTTCTGGTTAGGACATTGAGCAGTGTTGTTTATAGGTGGGGGTGAAAATCGACGCCAGCAGTTTCAGCCTCACCCGGATTGTGACCTTCATGCCGTTTTACATGCTGGTGAACAGAACCAAGCATGTGATCATGATCAGCGAACAGGGCCGAGATGAATGGGTGGAGGCTCACCCAGAGCAGGTACGGCCCGCAAACATTTGGGAAGAAACTTACTTAGAGTCAGATCAGAGAAATAATCAGTTGAAGCTCTTGAATACCATAGCATGAGTATAATTTCAATCAGTCAGGGTCTGCTCCTCTCAGACCTTATTCACAGTCATTGTTTGCCAAAAAACATGTAGAAATGGTGATGCATGATGGCAGCAAACGCATCAAGGCTCCCAACAGGCATGTTTTCCTTTCATCAGTCTACTGTTCCGTTCTGGCCTGAGAAGGACTCAAAGAAGCTGAGGATTCAGGTGGAAGGCTGCAGCTCGGCACCTCACTCCATTAACTTCCACAAAGAGGAGAACTGCTTGCTGCTGCACCTGGACAACACGGTGGGTACCCCTCTCCAGTGCACCACGTCCATGCTTTCACACAGCTTTATAATGGTTTATAATGGTGGTGGCAGACTGGTGTGTGGTATTACTGGGTTTAATGATTCACTGATTATTCCTCTTATATTATTGACTTTCATTTATAAAGAAAGAAGTTTTGAGATTGTATTGGAGTGAACTTATTTTTGAACCACTATTACCAATCGAGTCAAATGTTGATCCAAATTAAGTGAAAGTTTATGAGTTATTTTAATGCAATGGCACTTGGTTACAAAGCTAAAAACTAAAAGCTTGGTAGTCTTCTGTTTTTTTTTCTTCGTTGGTTTTTTTTTTATTGAAAAGAGCATAATGTGTCCTTTGTGTACTTTCAGAAGATTGTCATTATAGAATTTAGACTAAGGATGAACTGTTTGAAAACTGCTCACAATGCACTTCGGCTATTCTGTATCCCAGCTAGGCGGAATCGTCGTTGACGTTAACCCTACTGAACATTCAACAGTGATCCGATTCTCAGAGTACCACGATGGCGCAGCTCCTTTCCTCATTATCAACCACACCAGAAGTGAGACGTTGCAGTTTTTCCAGAGGTACGGTCTCGGTAAAGCAGAAGTAACCGGGGAACTCACTTTAACTTGAGAGTTAAGGAGTAGTAGATCTGATGTCCTGAGATCGAGGCAGCTGGTTATCAAATGGTTTATTATTTGTCTGTGTGTGACGTGTTTTACGTTATTTTGATTTGTTCCTTTTTTGTTTCCCCACACCTCCCTGTCCTGGGTATGACGTTAAACCGCATCCAGCCCTGCAAGCAGTCCTCCAACTTGCAGGGAAACAATTTTTTTAGGGGTTGGTGGTGGGATTGGCACTCCAGCCACCGTAAAACAACTCACAACTGCTCGATACAAACAAACACAATACTCTTCTGCTTTCTGCAGAAGTAGCTCTGTTGCAGCCGCCCGCAGGAAGGCTGCATGCACCATGAAGGGGATCAGGGGACTTTGAGAGCCCTATCCCTGGATGAGTCGAAACCGTCGGAGATCTAATAGGGTCAGGCCTGTAGGGGAGTTGGTGTGGTGCTGAGGCGTCACCTGCTGCATGGCAGTACTTGGGTGCCAGTTTGAGGTGACCCATCCGGGTAGGCGCATGGAACATCTTGTCTTTTCGGACAGCATCTTCCTCTGCTGTCGGGGAAACTTCATAAACTTATTTTAGTGGCAGCACTCTGTGAGGTACACAGACCGGGGAGTGGTCATTTCGATGTAGGTGGGTAATACCTAGTTTTGGTCTGGTTAGTCTGATGGCTACCTTATTCAAGGAGTAGCTGTTGCAGTAGCAGATCAGCTCCTTTCGATGGTGTCTGGTGTCACTCCTTTCAATGAGCGTATTATGAGACTCAGGCTAAGGCACTCCTTGGGTGTCTTGTCTCAATACATGCTCCGACTGCGGTGAATGATATCTCGTCGAGGGAGATATTTTACTTGCAACTTTGCTTGGTGGTTGAAGGGTGCCCATGAGGTAACACTCCTCTGGCCATGGGTAACTTCAATGCAACCACTGGCACTGACAGGGCTGGCTATGAGGATTGTGTTGGTCCCCATGGGTCTGGAGACTGCGGTGAAAGTGGCTCCATGTTCTTTGACTTTGGGAAAAGTCAGGGGCTGCAGGTCGCTGGATCCTGGTTCCAGTGTCCTGAGCTGCATTGTTGGACTTGGTACTTCAATACTGGTGGTGCAGCAAAGGAGATCGATCACATCCTCATGGGCAGACACTGGAGACTCTTGCAGAACTGCAGGGTCTACAGAAGTGCTCAGTTTGTGAATTCTGACCACAGATTTGTTGCTACTCTGAAGATTCAGCTTAGATCCAGTAGGCTGCCACCTACTTGGAGAATGAGACTGGGCTTAGCCAAACTCAAGATCAAGCTGTTTATGATGAGTTTGCATGCAATTTGTGTGAAGAACTTGCAGACTTGGGTGCAACTGCTGACTGTAATGTGATGTGGGAGACCTTCTGTGATAAGACCCTGAAGGTTGCCGAGGGTTGTGTTGGTGTTGCCAGTGTTCCCAGAAGGAGGTGTTTCATCTCGCAGGGCACCCTGGATATTATCAAGAGGAGTTGCAGCACAGGACTGGGTGTGCTGGTTATTCCAGAACTAGTGCCTTCCTCACCTAACGGCAAGTGACTTTCCAGAAGCATTCTGTTGAGAGCAGCCAGCTGAGCTCGGGAGCTTAGACTCCAGTATCCTGACCTGTCTGTTCTCAAAGCTTCCTTTATGACCATAGATGTTTGAATTCGATTGACTGTTAGCCATTTCATTTACTGAATTTGGTGTTTCTCACCTGTGGTGATGTGATTGGAAGGCCTCTTTTCCTGTGGTGTGGGAGAAAAGCATGTGAGCACCTTTCATGGTCACATGTGGTCTGCGGCAGTCGTGTCTCCTTCGCACACGCCAGCTTCCCACCAGGGGAGGCTCTCCTACACCCAACTGAACTGTAACCCTTCTGGGTCTCCAGCACACAGAAGGAAAAGGATGAGCTGGGCCCAGGGAAAGCGGTGTACTACTCCTGGGCGGAGCCCACCGGGTCACGGATCCTCAAGTGGAAATGCGGGAAGTATTCGGGAGAACTGCGGAGCGAGGAGGTGCATTCCCATATAAAACAAGCTTGTCTTTATCTGCAGTGTTGGTCATTAGTTGTCGCAAGTGTTTATGACAAGTGTTCCCCTTCCAGGATCTGCTTCTGGATGTGAACAATGAGGGGAAGCTATTCCTGCTGTCGTTTTACGAAGGCCTCCAGCGGGTGGCGCTGTTCACAGAGGAGAGGCGGATGTACACGCGCGTATGTGAGAGTGAGAAGGCAGAACTGGCAGAGCAGGAAATCATCCTGTCTCTGCAGAACATGGGCATCTCGCTGGTCAACAACACCACCAGCCAGGAGGTGGCCTTCATTGGGATCACCAGGTAGGTTTCAGACTCGCGTCTTACCGGAGTTGGAAAATTCAGGTCCAGAAAGTACAAATCCAGACCAAGGTTTTGTTCCAACCAGCCAGTTGAGTACTCTGTGAATGTGATTCTTTATGCTCAACTGGTTGGTTGAAACAAAGTCCTGGTCTGGATTTATACTTTCTGAACATGAACTTTCCACCTCTATGTCTTACCAGGCTTTTAAAATAGAAAATATAAGTGCAGTAGTTCTGTCAGTTTCTCATAAAACTCTGAATTTATCTCCCCATTACAGAATCAATAAACTGTATTGGCACCATTGTACTCAGCAGTGCTTCAGTGCTTTGCTCTGCCGTGCCACTAATGGCCCGTAAAATCTCTCGTCTTTCTCTGCAGCTCAGATGTAGTCTGGGAGTTTAAACCAAAGAAGAAGGCGCGGTGGAAGATGCTGAGCGTAAAGGAGGCGGCACTGCTTGAGAGCTCTTTCAAGGAGTATACAGACAGTGGGGCTGTGACAGCCCAGCCTGTGAAACTGGACAGTAACTTCCAGGTCAGACTTCACCAAAAACCTACCACACTTCTTTCATGTCGCATCGTTTAGTTTACAGGTCATGGTAATTTGTTGCAAGTTTGCAAGATCATAAATATGAATGCAACTCTCAATAAAGTAGTATATCGTACTTTTCCCTGTTTTAGGAAATAAGGTGCCTCTTTCTTTAATGGTATTTTTGTCTTTTGTCTGGTGGAATTGTGTCTGGCAGGTGTGTCTAGCTGCAAATGCATCAGACATGAAAATTCTGCTGCCCAGTGAGTGTCCCCTGCGGAGAAACTTTTTGCCCGCGGTGAAAGTGGAGTACAGTATGTCTGCGCGGCAGAAGGCTTACCGCATTCAGATCAACAGGATACAGGTCAAGTGCTGTGCAGAGGATTGTCTTCAAACCAACACTGCCCTGCTCCTACAACCGCTGTTTTCTCAGTTTCTGCTATTCTCATAAATATAAGTGTATGAATGTTATAAGTGTATGAATGTTATAAGTGTATGAATGTATAGCACCGTTCTCTAAACAGAAAAATAACAGCTACATGTGAGTGAACCAGGTCTTCCCTCACAATCCGCAGATTCAGAACCAGCTTCCTGGTGCGATCTTCCCTTATGTCTTCTACCCTATAAAACCACCTAAATCTGTCGCCATGGACTCAGGTATGTTAAGAATCATAATGGCTATATTTGATAACAGTGGCCTGCTTGGATCTAACGGCGAATGACTGTTTCGTTGGATTCCTCCTGCTCTTCCCTGCAACTCGTTTTCGAATAAGCGTCCATAAATCACACGTCAGTCACTCTCATATGCACACCCTGGCATTCTGTGTTGTCTCTTCATTCTCCAGAACCCAAACCCTTCACTGATGTCAGCATCGTCACCCGGACAGCTGGCCACTCTGACATCTCTCGCATCAAGTGAGTCCCCCACTCTCTTTCCCTTCCCCCCCTCTGTACCTTTTACCATCCAGTTTAACCTCCATGACTATTTGTTCCCTGGTTTATAAATGTAAGTCCGTTGAGGAATATTTTGTTTTTTTGTATTTTTTGGTAGAAACCAAAGTTTTAATGGTATTAATACCGACATTTAGATGACAATAATTGAAGTCGTAATAACTTTTGTTGTGCTGGTAATTGCGTATTTTTAATTTAATGACCCATTTGCAAGGCATCATTTGCTTGGTTTTCTCATAAGACACTTGAATATTCTCCAGCCTCCTACTGGAGGTTGGGCCTTTACTCAACCTGGGCACCTTAACAATCCAAACTACAGATCAAGTGCGTCTGCTTAAGTGTGTGTTTGACTAAAGGTGTATTGGTACAATGGTACAATTATTTTTCTGCCACTGTGTGTCAAAGCACGAGGTCAAGATGTAGGCGATAAATTATTATCACCACTGGTGGACAGTAACAGGGATGATTTTCAGCATGTAAAACATGGTGGGGAAGCTTAGGGGTACCCCGCCCCCCCCGCCCATCCCTCTCACTGTACCCTGAAACAGCTCCCCCCTCCACCCCCCAAAACAGTGAGGAAAACTAAAATCCTCAATGGAAGAAGTCGCCAGCGCACCTGCCCCCAAAGAAAGAAAACCAAGATGAAAATAATGATACTAGTAGGAAATGTGAAAATAAACAGACAAATAAACAAAGTCATAAAATTCAATATACGGGCTCAGGTCAGAAATAACTGCCAGACAGGCCTTGACTAGCTGTACGTCATGAAGGCACCGAATTAAAGAAGGTAGATCAAACAGAGGGATTTCCAGCAAGTGGCTACGTCTTAATCTTTTTTTTATTGCAGATATTTTAAAGTTCTGATTCAGGAGATGGACCTGAAGATGGACCTTGGGTTCCTCTATGCCATTCTAGAACTTTTCACACAGGAGAATGCAAGTGCAGTTTCGTCAGAGCAGGAGGTACGAGGCCATATCATGGGTTTCTAGAAATGCATGCTTGTTCCTATAGATGTATCAGTTCTTGACTTTCCACTTGGCTTCTTCTTATTAGCTGTGCTCTCTGCCCCATAGGTGGAATTGTTTAAGAAGGATATTGAAAACCTGAAAACAGAACTCAATCCAGTCTCTGCAACAGATACCTCTCCCACTAGCCTCTATGAATACTTTCACATCTCTCCTATTAAAGTAAGAGTATTTCTCCTGTTAACAAAAGTTTTCTTGATTTGTTTTAACTGAAAGGATGAATGTGCACTGCTGTGGATGACAAGTACAAAATGCAACGCTAATGTTGAAGACTCGGATATTAGGAGTGTTTTTTTTTTTACACTTGAGAAAAGACGCTGAAAGTTGTGTAATACATATGTTTTTAAAATTGATCTTAATTTTAAAGCAGGGGTTGACTTCATGTCTGTTCGATGTTGCATTCTGGGATAGTTGCACCTGAGTTTTTCACTGAGCTCCGGGGGAGATGATGGAAACAAGAAGAAGGAGACTGAGGTCATCCCGGTTCAGTCGCTCCACTTGCTGCTGAAGAGCATCGGTGCCACGCTGACCGACGTGCAAGATGTCGTCTTCAAGTATGAGTCCGGCTGATTATGCCCTAATCAACTGCTACAGACACAGAAATCTAGATGCTAAAATATTTTATCTGGATGTATTTGTAGAACAGGGTTAAAATATCAGAATATGTTCAGAATCAGAACATGTTCAAAATGTATACTTTTCCCACACTTGCTCTCCTCTCCTAGACTGGCTTTCTTTGAACTCCAGTTCCAGTTCCGAACCACACAGCAGCTACAGTGGGAAGTCATACGGCATTATTCGAAACAGGTAATCTGTACTAGCTTACACGGGGAACATGAGGCCCATCTATCCCTGCTCTCACATGTACCTTTCACGCGCAGACAGCATCACTCCCACCGGCTCTGCGCTGCAGTCTGTGTGTAGCTTATTAGTAACAATGATTGTGATACTGACTTATCTGTAGGTGCCTTATTTTGTTTATCAGTTTCGCTCTTTCTCTCATTAGGCTATCAAGCAGATGTATGTGCTCGTTCTGGGGTTGGATGTGTTGGGAAATCCCTTTGGATTGATCAGGGGACTTTCCGAGGGGGTGGAGGCCTTCTTTTACGAACCGTATCAGGTAATACTGAGCTGTCTTTTCCAGACACTGTTTTCTTTTATCGGCCACACTTTCTTAAGGTCCTTAACTTTGTGGTCCTGCCTCAAGCGCCGTCTCTCAGGATTGCAGTATGTTTCTGAACTGTGTCATGGTAGACTGAACTTTGTTGAGACTGTTCTCACTGGATTTATTGACCCATTCGGTCTTGGCTGCCTGTGTGCCACGGTGTTCCACAGGGAGCCATCCAGGGCCCAGAGGAATTTGTGGAAGGCATGGCCCTTGGTGTGAAGGCGTTGGTGGGGGGGGCAGTGGGTAAGTCGTCCATTAGCTTCTCTTTAATGATAAAGTACAATGATGTGTAAGGCCCAAAGTCATGTCATTTCAAAATAATTTTAAACTCATTTCTGATTTGTACTAGCAGTAATTGATTTTTTTAGCCAAACATAAAGCAAATTCGATAAACCTAATAAGAATTAGGGTTAGTTAGAAACCTCTAGAGGTGATTTTAAGCGTTGGTTTGTAGGAAATATTGATATTAATGGATTTTTCTAAGACATATTTGCTAATGCGTAGATGTCCTATCTTGATTCAAGTCCCTTCATCTCCTCTTGGCTATTCTTGTTCCCTCATTCTCCCTACATCACCTGCCCCAGGGGGCATTGCTGGTGCGGCCTCCAGGATCACAGGCGCCATGGCTAAGGGAGTAGCGGCCATGACCATGGATGAGGAATACCAGCAGAAGCGGCGGGAGGCAATGAACAAGCAGCCCAGCAGCCTGCGGGACGGCCTGGCACGGGGGGGCAAGGGACTGGTGTCGGTGAGTCTAGCTGTGCTGGGCCAGCTTCGTGAGTGCAGTGTCTGGTTTGTACTCTAGTGAAGGGTCAGTATCGACTAGAGGTGGCGATTTGAGGTCCAGAGCTGCAAATCCAGACCAAGATTTTGTTTCAACCAACCGCTTGAATATAAAGAGTCACAGTCACAGAGAACTCAGTTGGTTCTTTGCTATTGACTAGTGTTTACTGCCTGAAGGGGCTTTGCTCCTAGAACGTTCTGCCTCATGTTACCGGGTCCCATCCTCTTTTCTGTGTTAATTGGCATGTTTTCCTTTTTCTTAGGGCTTTGTAAGCGGTATCACAGGGATCGTCACCAAGCCCATCAAAGGTACGATGTCAGCCGGGGCGAATTACTCTGCAAGCCGCTGGGCCGGTTCCGGTTCCGGTTCCGTGCTTCACAGCCCAGTGCGTCAGCATGCATGGAGCATCGGTGCTGTGCCGACGCTCCAGGTCAGCGGTAATGCGCTACAGCGGGCCTGTGTCTGTTCTTCTGGACAGGTGCGCAAAAGGAGGGGGCAGCAGGCTTCTTTAAGGGAATGGGGAAGGGTCTGGTGGGTGCGGTGACTCGACCAACCGGGGGCATCATCGATATGGCCAGCAGTACCTTCCAAGGAATCAAGAGGTATGACCCAAAATGGCTTCTTGTTATGTTGTGCCTTCTGATTTCAGTCCAGATGTTTTGTTCTTATCTGTTGAAGTGTTCTCACAAAATTTCACTGTCAGGGCGACGGAGACGTCTCAGGATGTGGAGAGCTTGCGTCCGCCTCGCTTCTTTCACGAAGACGGAGTCATCCGCCCCTACAGGGAGAGGGAGGGCTTAGGCAGCCAGATGTTACAGGTGACATCTCTTCTCTGATGCTCTCTTCTCCCCCCACTAAGGCCTGGGGTGGGAATTTCACCCCCATGCCATCTTTTTGCCTCATCTTGCTACCCAAAGTCTCATCACCTTGTGTATGCTGCTTGAACCCCTTTCTCTGTGCATGGGACTTAGGATGCTCTTATTATAGTGTTTCCTTTCATAGTCTGTGGTGCCGATGTCTGTTTCAATTCAAGGAATTCTTGTATCGTAACCCTAAAATCGTCATTATTATTATTATTAACAAGATCAACAACAATAATACCAATAAGATTTTTAACACAATTAGGTGAAGATTTCAGTCCTTCAGCTATCCTTTTTCTTTGCTAGGCCATTTCAGTATAAATGATGTTTTCTGTATTAAATTTAAATACCTGCTCTCACAATCTGTAATTGACTTCTATTCATGACACCCTGAATAGTTATGATAATTCATTTATGCCACAGAACTGTTTCTGGAATCTGATTTGTCATAGGCGTAGATTAATTTTCGATAACTGAACACGTAATAACAGGCAGACGAATCACAGAAGTAAATCGAGGTGCTGTTATAAACTCTAACTACACTGCGTTCCAAATTATTATGAAAATCATATTTTTCTCAGATTTTCCAAATTACCTATATGAATTGCAGTCATTGTAATTTTCCAATCATCAACTATTAGAGTACAATTGAAAGGTTTTTGAACAAACTGCCCAATGATAACAGTATATTTTAAAAAAATAAAACACTCAAAATGCACTCAAATGCATGTTCCAAATTATTATGCACAACAGAGTTTCCAAACTTTTCATTTTTATAAAGAACAAAAAATGGTCATTTGTGAAATTATAAGCAT
>JAODKF010000046.1:29200754-29216367 GCA_026779585.1 Mormyrus proboscirostris
CACCACTCCATCCATCTGGACCATCGAGGGTTGCACGGCACTCATCGGTGAACAAAACAGTTTTGAAGTCAGTCTTCGTGTATTGTTTGGCCCACCGGAGCCGTTTCTGCTTGTGTGCAGTGGATAGGGGAGGTCGAAAGGATGGCTTCCGCACAGCTGCAAACCTCTGGAGGACCCTGCATCTTGTTGTTCGGGGCACGTCGGAGGCATCAGCAGCTTCAAAAACTTGCCTGCTGCTAAGACGAGGCATTTTTGCAGCTGCTCTTTTAACCCAATGTAATTGCCTGTTGGAAAGAGTCCTCGATTTTCCCTTATAAGCACGCACACGTGTGTGCTCTGAATCAGCTACATACTAACTTCATTGTGCGATGATCGCGATGAAGTGTCTTGGCAATGTTGATTGTTGTCATGCCTTGACCTAAACACTCAACAGTTCGTTGCTTCTCAGCAGCCGACAGGTCCTTTTTCTTTCCCATTTTGTTGAAAATGTCGGCTGCTTAATAATGTGGGACAGCCTTCTTAAGTAGTTTTGCCTTTAATTGGACACACCTGCCAAACTAATTAGCACAGGTGTCTGCAATTGCTTTCAGTGATATAAAGAGCCCCGACACACATCACCATCCATGAGTTCAACTGACAAACAAAAAAATTCTTACCTGAACACTTTTTGCATAATAATTTGGAACGCAGTGTAATGTTGACTAACATTATAACTAACAACTGGCTCGTGGGCTCAGCAATGGACATTTTCAAACCAACAACTGGCTGAGAGTTTTAGCAACAGACAATTTTTACATTAATAGTGGCAGAATATTTCATCATTGCTAGAAAAATGTGGCTCTGCTAATAAATGTGGTTTTGTCTTGTAAACGTGACAATAATTTCTTTAGGTACTAGTGTACCTAAAGTGGCTAGCAGCCGTGGGTTACGCGGGATAATGTTCTCCAAGCTGTGCATTATGCATTTTTCGACCCACTCCTCTGTTGCTGGGTTGCTTTGCCTCCACGACTGTGCAAAATGCATGGCTTGTCGTGCATTAACCTTATGTAATCATTGTCTTAAATGGTAAAGGAACAGCTTATGTTAAAATCCATGTGCATGGTGTTCAGTCCCCACTTTAGTGGTGTCATTAGCAGACTGCGGATGTTTCTTAGTTATGTGGTTTTTTTGCCTTATTTGTTAAAGTGGTTCTTCAGGCTGAAAAAAACCCACTGCTGATGTTCACTGCCCAAGACTGCAGGACTGAGTGTTGAAAAGCTCAACTTTTCCTTAACAGGGCAGATCGCACAAGAAACAGCAGCATCTTTTCCCATGCTGCTTAGCATTTAGTATGTCAGTGCCAACTGCCAGCAGCTGGAATTCAGACATCTTGTCGGAAACAAATTATAAAAAATTATAGGTTGATTATATAATTTTACATTATTTGTTTCATCCTGTTGGGTTAAATCGAGTTGGATCTTCTTTTCTCTTGTCATATCCACAGAAAAGAAGGAACTGCACTGAATGGAATAGGACTGACAGTGATGATGATGATGATGATGATGATGATGGCAGCTAAAATGACATTGCTAAGTGCCAGTCACACATGTCTTCAGTATAGAGTAGCACTCTTTTTAACTCATTATTTTTTTTTACATTTTGACATGTTAATTTACTTACTTCTGTATGTCTGTGTAGATTCTCAGTTGTCCATGATCTGATAATCATAAGGGCTTGAATTGAAGGCAGCTGGACTTTTTCAATTTCTTGAAGCCGTTTCACCTCTTTTCCAAAAGGCTTCTTCTGTTCTAATAGTCTGATGGGGGAGTTCCAAGTATTTATCCTTTACTGGGATTCTCACCTTGAAAGTGGTCGTTGACACACCCTGCTGTCCAACGGGTCATTATGGTGCGTTCGAGTATTTCTTTCAGAGTCGGAACTAGGATGAAAACGTCCCAAAATATCACAAAAAACGTCTTTTCTTGTTTGTTTGTCTCTCGGAGAAAAATAATCTCACTCCAAATCTGCTAAAATATAAAGCAACAACACACAGCAGCGTGTTCATGGAGGCAGCCATGTTTGTTCTGAGATGTCATAGCTGGAACAGGAGATTGTTGGACACAATATCACTCAACTTGGAATCTCCGAGTTCCGAGAGAAAAACGAACACACCATTAGGGTCACTTGGGGCAAAATGTGGATCAAGGTGTGACACTTAGGTTCCATCTGAGCCAAGGTGTGAACCATTTTCAGGTTGTTACCCCTCACATTTAAATAGCCTGGGAAGGATCTCAAGGCTGCATTATAGGTGGCTGATAACTGGTGTCTCAAGCCGCCACCTCAGTTCAGTGAGGATAGAGGATAAATACCTGGAACTCCCCATCAGACTTTTAGAACAGAAGAAGCCTTTTGGATGAAACGTCTTCAAGAAATTGAAAAAGAAGTCCAACTGCCTTCGATTCAAAAAGTGCTTTAGTCCTGCAAATTAAATAATATCAAAGGTCCCTTTTAAATTAGCTCTGTTCTTTTAATGGAAGAAAGATGGTTCTTGTAAAACACTTTTTAATGTTTTCAATCTTTATTCCCTGCTTTTATTATTGAATTACAGTGTCTTCATTGTATAAAGAACACATTTGTATTCTCTTCAATGCATGATCACACCTCTCCGGTGATTATGCATGTGATCCCATCCTTGTTTTATTTGGGTCAGCTTTGCCTGTGTCATTTATTCGCTCACACATGTCCACCTCTTAGCTCAATAAAATCATTTTCTGGCATCGCTTCTCCATCATTTGTTGTTCTTGCATCTGCTTTCAAATGCCTGTTGCAAGCTTGTGTCCAATCACAGATATTCTGTATTATTTGTCATAAAGAGATTTTTTTTTTACATTAATGTTGCCGTCCTGGCAGTTTAACATTCCTGTTATCTCTTTTGTCAGCTAACATTTCATAAACATGTTTCCAAGGATATTAAGATAGACCCATATCCCCATCTGGCGTTTATTTCTGTGATAGAATTTCACTTTCCTACATTATTAATGTTCCTGTATAAGTAAGATTTTAAAAGTATGCTAATTTGGTGATACTCCACTTTTAGAATCCCTATTGAAAAGATATATTAATATTTGTTCAATATGACTACAGGAATGGTTGAAATATACTCTTTGAACAACTTTTTCATCTAACATGGTTATTTACATAAAATACTCTTCCTCAGGGGTGTCAAACTATTCTAGCTGGAGCCCTGTGTAGCTTAGTTCTTTCCCAGTTCCACCACAAATGATTCAGCTCAAGAGCTGTGTGGTAATTAGCACAAGGAGGTTCAAGGACCTGAATCAGGTGTGTTAAATGAGGGGAAACCCAAAAATGCGTAGAGCTCTGGCCCTCCAGGACTAGAGTTTGACACCCCTGCAACAACCTTAGGGCTGAAATAGTATTCAACCATTATGTCAACCCAGTTTCAGCCCTAGGTCAGCTTAATGCTCTGCTGTGGTGAAGGTCACTCAGAGTTCCACCAGATAAAATCAGTGTGCCTCTGGGTGCTTAGAAGATCAGTTAGTTCTCTCCTATTACTACTTGTGCAGGACACCATATTAGATAAGTCTTTATCTGTGATTAATTGAGCAAGATCGCCTTGGGAGATGTTTGCAAACAAGATTTTCAATCTGGGGTACAAAAGCTTGGTCCTTGAGAAGATGTGGGGGTGATATTGTGTGGTCTGCTGTAAATACCTCACACATGCACTAGTAACTGCAGAACTGCAGGCAGTTCTTCTTGAGTAGTCAAGCTGTCCCTGAACTTGAGGGAGTGGAGAACACTGTGTGTGAACTTCTAAGGTGAATTTCTTTTTTCCTCTCTCAGAAAATTGAAAATGGACGATTCGCCAAGTACAAATATTTTGCTCATGCCAAGGTGAATGAGTCAGATTTTCTGATGATTACAAAAAGGTAGGAATTTAGGAATATTTTCACTCCTTTTATGTGAAATGTAATAGTTCAGGCAAATGTTTGGTCAAGTTTTACATTAACTGCACCATCATAATGGCTTTATCCATAGAACATTTGGTAACAATATTAATATGCTTTAGTAAACGTATATGATAATAAGCATTATAATCATGTAATGTTTGTTAATGTATATTAAAGCTGTTAAAGTATGTTAGGATGTTAAAGTATACTTACATGCTGCTTATGAATGTTCTATGAATGCATTATGAAGGTGCCGTTAATGTAAAGTGTTAAATGTTTTTTTTGTTTAATTCTGTTTATCAATACTGTTAATATTTCCATAATCAGTTGCATGCTTTGTCTTGTCTTTTGCAGCTGTATATTTTTTGTAACTAAAGGAACCTTTGGACAGTTAACCTGCGAGTGGCAGTATTGTTTTGACGAGTTTACAAAAGAGCCAATAATTGTGGAGGGCAGAAGACTGCGGATTGAGGCGAAGGTACGCAGAAAGCAAATTCTATATCGATAGAAAACCATTCAGAGGGGAGAAACAGGGAAAGGCATCATTTTGAGACAGTGATAAAAGTTCTAAAAATCCCTTTATAAAAATCTTGCAAATTAGTCATATTAGCTGGCTGTCTTTCAGATGTGAGAGGGACACAGCCATTGTTACAGCTGATATAATTAGGTGACTCCTGGAAACCATATAGATGCTTTTTGTCTTTTGTCTTGTTCTTCAGGCATCATAAAGGCTCATTTTTGTGATTGAGTCTTACTCTAATTCATCCTCCTCCTCCATTGCTAAACTTTTCCAAGCATTAGGATTTTCTCCAATTTATTGGAAATTCTACAATGCCCCAAATAAAGTTGTTTTGGGCTTTAAGTGAGAGCTTGTGTTTGATCAAGAATCCACTTGCTTGAATTTCTTGATTTATAAGATATTCTTAATAGTCTTTGTCGCCATCTAAATTCAGGCATCAGTACTCTTACTGTCTTGCTCATTCTAGTGGTACAAGTTGCATTTTCCTGAGGACATCACATACCATAGATTTACATGGTCCGCATGGCTTTGTTGCAATCAGTAAAGCACATGTTCTTCAGGCATTTGTGGTGTTATCATACGCTGTCAGTCGCACATGGCATCACCATCCCTCATTATTTTTGCTTTTATCCTGGTAGGGTAGCTTTGGTCAGACTTTAAAGATTAATTTTAAGCAGGATGATCCCAAAATTGTAGTTTGATTTCAAATGGTAGTATCTCCACTCTACTGGCTTGTGTATGACTGTGTGTGGGCACGATTTTCAGTGTTACTGTTGCTCTCCTGGTGTGTTGCAGGAAAGAGTCAAGTCTGTGTTTCATGCCAAAGAGTTTGGGAAGATTATAAACTTCAAAACTCCTGAAATTGCCAAGGTACATTCCTATCATATTACTCAGAATATTTACCATAATTGAACTAATTAAGAAATGTAAGAGTAGCTTTTATTATTTAGAGAGTTAAGAGAGCATTGTTTGCAATTGTGCTTTTTTCATGTATCTGACATGGCTATATGTTTTGCTTCTGCCAACAGTGGGTTCTTGCTAAACTGGAAGATGCAAGAGAAACCCTTCCGAAGTAATAAACATGCACCCCAGCTGTCGACACTCTCGCCACCCCGATCCTGTCTCTCAGTGCCTTTTAGTATTTCGTGCTGCATGACACAATGCAAATCACCATTTAGCTCCTTTACAACATTCATGTCTTTTTCCTTTTTCTTTTTTTTGGGGGGGGGAGGAGGGGTTGTAACAGAGTTATAACCATTTTCCAAACTGCACATGCAGTTTCTAGGCAGAGGGGAATCCTTCAATCGGTTGCTGCTGACCAACCAGAACATAAAATAACTGCCAGCAAGGTTTCCTCTAGTTTATACACACAGTATTTTTTTCTGTTTTCTGTGTGTCGTTTTGTAAGCTATTTGGTTGAGTGATTTTTCTTAAGGATTCCAGTTACTGTTGCTGTGATCTGTAGTGGGAGAGGCAGCTTCTCACTGTAGCCTGTCTGAATTTTTGATGTGACTTTGATTCGCTCCCGCTCTGTCCAAACCCCTCGAGGTTTAACTGGTTCACTCATTTCACTGCCCTGTCCCATTCTGGCCAAAGGTGCGCTTTCGATGAAAAGGGACAGTCTGCCTCATCTGCTCATCGTATCTGCTGGCCTGCATGCAGAGGCCGACCTGTGGTTGATGAGAGCATGTTATTTTTCTAAACTATTATCTTACACTACAGTTATCCCTGTATATTTTATCCAGGGCAGGTATCCTTATATAATACAAGAATATGTACATAAAATATATATAAAAAATATATATTGATATGTCAGAGTGGTCTGTGCTCTGTTCACTTGTAAGAAACATCTGTAGTCTATATGTTTTTGTATACTGATGTTCGGTACC
Source organism: Mormyrus proboscirostris (assembly GCA_026779585.1). NCBI lineage: Eukaryota > Metazoa > Chordata > Actinopteri > Osteoglossiformes > Mormyridae > Mormyrus > Mormyrus proboscirostris. The sequence continues at coordinate 29,207,111 of JAODKF010000046.1, forward strand.
TGGGGGAGATTGAGGGTGCGAAAAGCTGGTGCATTGTGGGTCCTGGGGAAGGCAGGGCTAGCTGCTGATGCTGTAACCTTTCAGCCTTGGTTGTATCTCTCTGTTTACTGTCTGTGTGAGTAACACTCACTTCCTGAATGTTTCTTTGCCTTAACTGTTGAGTTAATGAACACAAGGATGGTACTTTTGTTGGTCCACAGTTATGTTCTTTTTTTCCAATAAATTAAGGGTTATACAGCCTAGAACCCACTTGTTCTGGACTCACTTGAATGCAGAATGTGTGTATTGTTGGTGGTGAGATTCTGCCTTTCAGTGCCGAGGTACCAAAATGGGCCCGGGGTTAGTTAGACCTGTGTTCAGTAATGCTGACGGACGCCATGACTCATTAGTTTCCATAAGGCTAGAGGCAGAAACAAGTACAGTCATAGCAGTCAGAATGGTGCAGGCCCTTAGGCCTCACATGCTCCCGCTACTCATTAAACCAATGTCTCTATTCCTTATCCTATTGGACTGACAGATTGCCCAGAGTACTGTATGTTTACAGCACCTTATTACCAAGGCCTCGTCTGTAGGCCAATGCCACCTGTCAATACTGGCCCAAGCATACAGTCCATGTTCAGTCTATCTAACCAGAACGGACAGCCGGCCTGAGAGATTCTGAATCGTCATGTTGGTCTCGAGATACTTCATGGATATTTCTAATTTGTATTTTTTCATTGACCATTAAGGAGCTCGTTCTTCAACAGAAACACGATCCTCCAAAGGCCCACACACAGTCTCAGTTGCCGATCAGCAATTTGCCATCAGCTCTCTCTGCTTTTTAATTTCCCTTGTGATCTGGTACTGGATGAGTGGTTAGAGGCTGGATTGATGGATGGATGTAATTTTATATGGCCAAACGCTTAGAGGATATCCTCAATTGAAATTATTACAACTTGAGAGCTGTTGATGTTGAAAATAAATCTCTCAACTGTAGCTGCAGTGAAACAAATTCTACCAAAAATGTTATTTTATGTTGCAAACCAAATTTATGACTGCAATTTAAAATTTTTATAGATGCATTATCAGATGATTAAAAAAAACAAAATGAACAAATTCCCAAAACATGCTGCAATATACAACACGATTAAAGTTAAAATAGTTGTTCGCTTCCATTTTTGTGGTTAATTTTTGAGAGGAGAGAATTAAAAAATAATGTTAATGAATATGTGTATTTATTTGTAAAGCAAAAGAATTCACAATCGTTTTAAATGCTGAGGATTGAAATGACCGAATTTATAATGAACCAGATGTCTTCTCAGATTCAGTGGTGGATATCTGATTCTCTGTTCATTACTTGTATAGAAAAACAGTTAAAATATTACATTAAATGTGTAAGAATTAGTGACTACTGTAACCATTCAAAACATAAAAGCAGCAAAGAGACACATAACTTTAATAAATTTATTAGGAAGTTTTTTAAGTGTCACATTACATAGGAATGGTGTCCAATATAGAAAAAGTACTTTATTGAAAATATCCAATAGAATTCTTTTCATAATTTAGTTAGAAAATAACTATTTACATTTACAGTATATTTGCATATTCAAATTTCCCTTTACATCTATTAAATTAAACAATTCTTTGGTACCTTTAAATGTTTATAATTTCAGGATTCAGACAGGAAGTACAGCACCTGAGATTTTAGTGTTTTTTCCAACCTAAAAACATTTAGCTACATACAGCTATTACATTACAGGAACTTGTTTATAATGCAGGATGATATTCAAATGAATAAGTGGTTTATGTTCACTAAACAGTGGGTCTGTCTTGCCTCTGGGAAAAAGTCTGGAACCTACTGAAACGTGGCTATAGTCAGTACTGTCCAGTGTCTTAGGAAGGACCATAGCAGACCCTCGGAACCAGCTCACCCACCCATTAGGAAGCAGTCAAGGCTGGTGACCGCTCTCTCCAGAGTATCACACAAAAAGGTCATTACACCAAGACTAAAGTTCAGCACTGCTTTACATGTTTCAAACAAATAGTACGGAAATGTCATGCAAACTACGTCACTAAGTAATGTAAGCAGAAAAAGGCGAGCCTTCACAGGATCCTTCTAAGGGAAGTGTCCTGTTTTAGTTCCCTTTCCATCTTCCTCACATCCATAAATCTCCAGTGGCTCTCACACACTGCAAGTGACCCTGTCAGGAATCGTCACTCATCACTTACCTTCAGCTGACTCTTGCACCGGTTTGGGGGACTGATTAAATATCTGAACTAGTAGCTGTTAATCCACACACTATACACATAGTTGGGCTTGTCAGTGCTGTGCTTGTCGCTAGAGAGTTCATTCTCTCGCTCTACACCTCTTCTATACCAAGCTATTTTAAGTCTGTTCTGCAAACTAATATTATCTTCCCTTTCTAGCTTGTGCCCTGAAGTGAACCTTTGGCCTCAGTTACAGTCTGTTCTACACCAGGTTGAAGTCTTTGAGGTTGTTTCTCAGGATGGTGTCCTTGACGGCAGCGAAGACGAAGCGGATGTTCTCTGTGTCGGTGGCACAGGTGAAATGGGAATAGAGGCTTTTCTCGCTCTGCTCCTGGTACATCCTCAGAATGAACTCGCTCGCTGCCTTCGCGTCACTCTTGGGACCTGAAGAACGAAATCATACTATTACCAAATAAGAACCAACACTGATGATCCTAGACAGTGGAATCAGATGTTCATTGAAAGTGGTGAGTACAGATTTTTATGATTTTTAGATACATGAATATAAAAAGAAAACTGACTGAACATTCGAGCAGAAACCTATGTCCTCCATAGGTCCAACACATTGAACCTCAGCATGTACATGATCGCAATAACACACAGGTATCTCACCAGTGAATTCTGGGTAATAAGTCACTAAATGTGAGTAGGCGATCTTCTCTTCCAAGATGTCTGTCTTGTTGAGGAAGAGAATGACAGACGACTGCTGGAACCATGGGTAGGTTATGATGGTCTTGAAAAGAGCCTTGCTCTCCTCCATGCGGCTCTGCAAACGAGAAGGCAGAGTCAGTCAGTCAGGAACAGACTGTTACCCTATGAAACTCAGAGGAGCAGGAACTTCTGGGGTATATTACCTACATTATTACTCAACTGCATTTTAGACACATAATGACACTCTGCCACTTCAGATGAAACATTATGCAAGTTAAACATACATGACTCCTGTGACCTCTCTAAAAATTCCAAAACCAATGGACAAATAAACACGAAGACCTGTGGCATGAGGAAGCTTTAATAAAGTCACAATCTTTGATAATTTAGGTTTCCTTTACCATAATATTTTAGTAATATCAGAGGACACATGAATGGAATTTAATTTTAATTGCCAATGAATAACACTGGTAGCGTACATTTGACTGAACTGCAATAATTTCTTTTTATGTTCCTAATGTTCATTGCATCAGGAATCTAAATCGCCAATTTCATGTAAATTAAGTAATAAAATCATGCAGCACAGTATGCCAGTCCATTTGAGGGTACACGCACCATGGATAGTGTAGAAATATCATTAATCTAAAATATCTGAAGTGTGTTTTTGGAAGGGGGAAGGGGGGGGCACACAGCTACAGGGACAACCTGCAAGCTCCACACATGCAGAGCAACAACTAATAAAAAAATGTATTTTACGTGGGTCATAGTCTTAGTTCATTTAATTCAAACAGAACACGCTGCCATAACACAGAGTGCTTTTTACTCTTCCGTCAAACCATAGAGTGAGCATGTAAATATCACAAAAGGGATTTCAATGCCAGTCCATGCTGTTTACGTGAAAAAAAACAGAGTGATCCACAACAGATCTCCAGTTAATCGTTCAAAGCAAATAGGCAATTTTCTATTTAAGGTGCAATTTCTTCATGCATGCAAAGTGAAAATGCCATGCATGTTTGCAAATGATACTTCATTTAAAAAAAATGTGTCCTGTACAATGGATACTGGAGTAGAATAAATTAGTTTAAGAGGTGAGGAATATACTGCCCCCTGTGGCACATATGCAAAAGCAGCAGGTTAACTGCTGTTGAATTTGATAGATGGTGTTTGACTCCCAGACTGGAAGACCAAACAAGTGATTGTACTGAATTATATGAAAATGTAAGTTCTTAAAAAAAGAATGCAATAATTACATTACCATTACTTTTAATCTAGTGCAAATACAAATGCAGGAATCAATCGAGTTATGTCCGGGTTTTGCCCCAGATGTAGGTTAATCTGGACGTATCTCGATCATTATAGTGGAGAGGTCAAATATACTGTACAACATAAGATACAATATCATGCACATTTAACTAAACCTCTATAGTTGCAGCACGATCGATGTGCTTTGTATCTTACCGCATGCTGCACACGTGGTAAAATACGCTCACTAACATCCACTTAGTCTGCTTAACATGTCTCTCAATAAATTTGACTCGATAAGTGGATGGATGACTGTAGCTGCAGTCATACTTCTTTTTCCCATTTTTACAATTGCTAAATCCTTGTGTGCCAATTAATGTTAAAACCATTCAAAATGATTACTGTTCTAATTAAACGATAATGCAAGTATAATACCTTACATGAGCAGTTTTCCCTTAGCGAGTTTTGGGTCTTTGAGGTGCAGCTCCTGAGGTACTATGCTGCTTGTGTCTTTTGTTATATAACAGTGAAAAATGATGACACTAACCTCATTATCGCACTCAGCTAAGACCTGGTCATATTCACTCAGTGCAACCAGAAAGATGATAGAGGTGACGTTCTCAAAACAATGGATCCACTTCCTTCTTTCTGACCTCTGACCTCCCACATCCACCATCCTGATGAGAAGAGCATGACATCATCAAAGGATCGGTGTAAGGGGGTGAAACTAAAACAGATCTCCTTCAGTATTTGGCTTTGATGAAGGGTGAGACGGGATGATGCTTGTATGCCAGAGTATGCCAATCTGTCCTCTAATCCTGCTCTCCCTGACATGATTTTCACTCCCCCATTTCGAAAATCTGAAGAAGTTTTGTAATCATCAAAACCAACCAATAAGAATGTAGTTTTAGTGTCCCTGTGAATGCAGATCTCAGGCATGTACCTGAAGATGACAGTCTCCAGGTCAAAGCGGTATTCAATGATCCCTGTGGTGGCGACTCGGACTCTCAAAACATCCTGCTCGTTAGGAACATAGGAAGGCTCCGAGACGCGATCCAGGTCTGTCAGGTAACTGTGGAGCACAGACATGAAGTATGGGGCTGGCTCAGTAACAGTAAAAAAACTACTTGCAAAACAGGTGATGTTAGATCATGTCATAAGGTCACATAACACACAGGATGCTGTTTAAATCATGTGCTCATTTCTGTAATGACCTCAGTAAAGACAGTCCGGTTGTTTCAAAAATATACAACCATAGATTTATTAAACATAACATGAGTAATATATAGTAGGTGAATTGAGAGTGGTTTGATTTTCACTATTTCATATTTTGGCTTTTACTGTTGGACTAAATGGGAGGCACACTAACATAGTGTCCTGTATGCTTAACTTTATTGATCCCTGTGGGGAAATTTTCTTTTTAACTACCCACCTTGATCTTCATGACACACAGACACATACAAAGGTGAGAACAAGCTTGGCAGTGACCCATAACAACAGCCATGGGGGAGAAGGTCCAAGGGCCCACAGACATGGATATTCTACCAAGGCTGGGCTTGAGCTGGTGACCTCCTGATCACAAGCACTAAGCCACACACTGCGCCAGTATCCAGCGTGGTGATGAGCTTGTTGGACTTCAGGTAAGGATCTTGCTGCAAGAGTTCCTGCACTCACTATTTGGTGGAGTCGGACAGCTGGTACTCCCGCCTGCGGTCATAGCACTCCTGCAGTCCGCCGTCGGTCCACAGGCTGCGGATGGCCTCCACGTACTTCGGCTCCATGACGGTCACCCTGTCCACCTCCACCTCACTGACGAGGCTGGCGAATTGCTGGAGAACGACAGAGAAGTCATTTGAGGCGAGGAGGATGAGGTGCATCTCCACCACCCTCTGTCTCTGCATGACCCAGAGAGTGTACAGATTCAACGAGCGTGGACCCACTCGTTTGTACCCTATTTGTACCTCTTTTGCATAATGCGATCATGGGTCCACACAGCCTGTGTTGAGAGAAGACAGTGGCAAAGCTATTTCTATATCCCATGCAAACAAAGTGGTATGTGCCTGTTTCCTCTCAGCACCTCTCTATTACTGTGCTCCGCTCAAAACCCAACAGCTTATTAGAATCATAAACAAAACAGTAACCAAATCCTTTCGAACTGTACCATTGGTAGCTGATGATGGGCCTGTACAGGAATCCCCTCCGCACTGCAACACTAACCTCGTTCTTGCTTACCTTTGCCACACAAATGTCACACACCAAAGCCACGCTTAGCATTTCTGGTCACCACAGCAGGTATAGGGTGTGTCAGACAATAGCACCTTGCTACACACGCACACGTGAGGCTCTGAGGAAAGCCGACATGCTTCCTCTTGCCACATTCCATCAATGGCTCCAGTGACGATGATAAAGGCATCAGTTGGTTAATAACAAACGTGACTCAGACCCTCAGGTTCAAACGATGGTCTGGACCTCTCCTGCATGATACACGGAACACGGAAACCCAGTAACTCCTGCTTTTCATGTATTGGTTGAGCTGTGTTGAAACTACAAGCTGTATGTGAGCTAATGCTGGCGTTTTGGTCTTTAGTAGATGATTTGTATATGATTTGTTAGCCTTGGGTTTCATAGCTCCATGGTTTCCTCCAAGACAGTGGGTGTGTTCAGACCTCAACACCAGAAAAAATGGGTGTGTTCAGACCTCAACACCAGAAAAAATGGGTGTGTTCAGACCTCAACACCAGAAAAACGGTACCTCAGCCTCTCAGCCCTGACTGACGTAATAGTCTGGTGTCCTTGGAATCCTGGTACCATCCTAATGTGGCAAAGAGACACTCATACACACTAGCACATTGAAACTAACATTGATTTACATACACCAGTAATATGCATGAAATTCATACATCTGGCTGTTTAAAAATCGACCACCAGTAAGGATCGTCTAGTGCCACATACATACAGTAGAGTCAATACTGAGATTTTAGACATTAATTAATACAGTAATTATATCTAAAACGGTGAGAATGAGCTCTTTTGAACTACATACACACAACTACATACACTACAACCAATAACTATGTTGTGTTTTCCAGGGGCCATTGAATGCATTCTAACTATGAATACAATGTTACACCCACTCATAACCCTAACCCAATACAGAACATAACCTATGCCAGAAGTAACAAGGCATAAGGCTGGGAGCAATATCCATCACAAACCATTCAGTAAAAAAAATTCAGAGACGCCAATTTGCCCAACTTCTAGTTCTTGGATTGCAGGTAGAATCCTATTCCTAGAGGTCGTAGCCTCATGGAACTGATCAGCCTGTTATTAATGATGTTCCAGTGCTGCACACGGTCCTCCACATGTCATTAGTGATGCTCCAGTGCTGCACACGGTTTCTCCACATGTCATTAATGATGCTCCAGTGCTGCACACGGTTCCTCCACATGTCATTAATGATGCTCCAGTGCTGCACACGGTTCCTCCACACGTCATTAGTGATGCTCCAGTGCTGCACACGGTACCTCCACATGTCATTAATGATGCTCCAGTGCTGCACACGGTTCCTCCACATGTCATTAATGCTGCTCCAGTGCTGCACACGGTACCTCCACATGTCATTAATGCTGCTCCAGTGCTGCACACGGTACCTCCACATGTCATTAATGATGCTCCAGTGCTGCACACGGTACCTCCACATGTCATTAATGATGCTCCAGTGCTGCACACGGTACCTCCACATGTCATTAATGCTGCTCCAGTGCTGCACACGGTACTTCCACATGTCATTAATGATGCTCCAGTGCTGCATACGGTACCACCACATGTCATTAATGATGCTCCAGTGCTGCACACGGTACCTCCACATGTCATTAATGATGCTACACTTCCGTGTGTCATTAATGGTTCAGAACGACTGACTAAACAAGTGAACTTGCCATATATTGGTACCCGCTGTATAAAGAAGTGCTCAAATCCAGTTTAAAATGTTCTCCCATAAATTTCTACCTATGGCCATGAGTTCTTGTATTTTAACTTATATTGAAGTAAATATGTGGTTGAACAGCATCCAGACCTGTTAGAATCTTATGTACCTGGATCATGTTCCCCCTTAATCTCCTTTGCTCAAGGCTAAACAGATTCAGCTCAGCTAACCTCTCCTCATAGGACATTCCTCGAAGACCAGGAATCATTCTCGTTGGCCTATGTTGAACATTTTTCAAGGCAGCAATGTCCTTCTTAAGGCATGGTGACCAAACCTGCACACAATATTCTAGGTGGGGTCTTACCAAGAAATTATATAATCATAGCATTACTTCCCTTGACTTAAACTCCACACACCTAAAGATGAAACCCAACATCCTATTGGCCTTTTTAATTGCTTCCCCACACTGGTGAGAGTGGGACATGGAAGCTTCCACATAGACACTGAGATCTTTCTCATAATCAGCTACCTTTATTTCAGTGGAACTCATAAAATATCTGTACTTTATATTTCTGCTCCCTGTATGGATTACCTTACATTTATCTATGTTAAATTTCATCTGCCAGGTATCAGCCCAGTCGCTAATTAAATCCAGATCCTGTAGCCTCTGTACTGCTAGTTCAGTATCTGCTACACCACCAATTTTGGTGTCGTCTGCAAATTTAACCAGTTTACTGTATGTATTGGTGTCAATATCTTTAACGTAAATCAGGATTAATAGTGGTCCTAAAATTGAACCCTGTACTACCCCACTATGAATGCAGGCCCACTGTGACATTGTGCCTCTAATAACTACCTGCTGCTTCCTAACTATTAACCAGTTTTCGATACAAGCTGCCACCGTTCCTAAAATCCCTGCAGCTTTGAGCTTAAGCAGGAGCCGTTTGTGGGGGAGAACATCAAAGGCCTTCTGGATATCTAAGTAGATCATTGTAGGCTTCTTGTGAACAATTCGTCTTGTAGCTTCCTCAAAGAACTCAAGTAGATTTGTTAAACAGGACCTACCTCTCCTAAATCCATGTTGGCTATCCCTCAGAATGTTATTTGCATCCAGCTAATCTACCATTTTCACTTGGATTATAGCTTCCATTATTTTTCCAGTAATGCTAGTTAAACTGATTGGCCTATAGTT
>JAODKF010000046.1:29220787-29233528 GCA_026779585.1 Mormyrus proboscirostris
CTTATGGTTATGGTTAGGGCTGGGTGGGGGTTAAGGTTGTCATAGTTAGCGTTAGCATTTTTCCCATTGAAATGAATATATCCATAAGGATATGTTTACCCTACGTGTGCGTGTGTGTGTGTTCCAGTACCCTACCCTGCAAATGTGGCATAAGAATTTCACTGTTCCTCAAAACATGACAAAAACTTGAAAGGCAAAGGGAAGAAGGGTCGATGAGACCCTCCAGAGGTACGACGCAGCAGGCAGCCTGGACACAAACAGGAAAATAATTTTATTATCCTCCATTTGTCTGATTGTTTACTGCTTTAACCTGCGTACACAGAAGATTCATTAGAGGTTCTACAGGAATTAGCAATGTTAATAGATAAATGGCATTTAATGAAATTGTAACACCATCCTGACTAAAGACTCACCAGGTGTTATGATGAACACAGAGCCACCGTGTGAATTCTCCAAACTGCTGACAATTAGCATACTATGCTTAATTGATTCATTTGACATAATTATTAGACTGACCATGTGCTAAAGTCCTTGGATGTAAGGAAAACTTAGTGAAGCTGGGAATGGTCTGTGCTAAGACTGCATCCTATAATAATTAAGAACTGGGTCGCTAACAGCATAAAAACTGGAAGAGCTGCATGTCATGTCTTAAATTGGTGAGGTGCTCACACAGTGGGACAGGGAACCGTGATGAGAATAGTAACCAGTTATCCATAGCTGGACCTGGAAACAAGCAAAAATCCCCACAATGCATTGCCGCAATACAGTCATGTTTTCCCATTCAAATGACAGTCTCACTGCTGACCGAGTGCTGAAAGAGCCCATATGCATGTTCGCCCCATATTCATGCAATTTTCACCTGCAGTCCCTGACCCTATACTGCAAACTGACTTAGATTTTTGTACCAAAGTGATCCAAAGTGATATGTATGCAGCACACTATGATGAAAATAAAATCTGCGTGTGTGTGTGTCTGTGTGTGTGTGTGTATCAATCTAGATTAAAAAGCAATGAAAAGACTGAGATGAGAGTAGAGCTAATAGCAAAAGTCATTGTACTTTATTATACCTGACGGCTGTTTGTTCATTGTGATCCTGTCTTTGAAGAGAATCGCACAAGGCGCATTTTCTGCTGATGTCACAGAGAATGCGACGTCAGACACATCTAAACTCACATTCAGTATGCAAAACATGTTTGCTAACTAGCTTTATTCACTGTCCCTAACCAAGGGGTGGGTATTTCCCAGCACAGAAAGCAATAATCCCTAATGAATGACACCTGAAGCTGCATGTCAACCGGCTTAGTGAGCAAACACTAACTTCAGTTACACCACTGAGCACAGAAATTCAATAAAAACCACTCCATTAAGCCCTCAAACTAGCCAAACTAGCCTCAAGCTAGCCGTTTCTGGAATAGACCATGTTCAGCAAGTTGCTGCCTGTTGCTGCCCCATGTGGAATCCCTGGGAATTGCATCTGGTGACACTCAAAGTATGTTTGGCTACATCAAGTAGTTCATGCTTTGATTGGTTTGCCTGATTTGTTTTATGGGATTACTTCACCTCCAAGACAAATCCTCAGGCATAAAGTCAATCTGTAACCAACCACAGAAATAATTAGGCTCACCGCCGAACACATGGTGTGTTTTCCACCCTGCTCTGCACAGTTACCAAAATGATGCCCAGACCCCTGCATACATTAGCACATGGATCTTTAAAATGGCCTTTAGAAAAATAAAACCTTTTATCCTTTTAGGGTTGGAAAAAGGCCACTGCTTTTTGGCTCGACCTTGGCATGACCTTATTGGGGGACCCTTCCACAAGATTCTCTGGAATGTTTAGTACACAACCTTGACAGGAAGCTACTGTCCAGTCAAGGAAATTCAGCCATGGAGGATTTCCTACAGCACTGTACTATGACCCTGCGATGTGAGGCCGCCATGCTCCCCCCGCCCTGCTGCTCAGTGACCCGTCTCCAGAGGGCGACGCTGTAATAAGGTGGTTCGCCGGAATAGTCAGACTTATGGCGTATTTTTGAGGAAGGGCAGAAAGGATCTGAGGCTCATTTCCTGCCGTTTGCTTTTTCAGCATTATGTAGATTTACATACAATTTGGGTGCTCAAAAGAATGCTGTCATTTCGAAATTCAGTTTCATTGTAAGAAGCCTCTGCTGTTCTCACGCTGTCAGGAAGAGGGACACGTAGTGACTTACGGGGTAGCTGTAATGCCACACACCTTCAGGCCTCAGGATTTGATTTTGAATCTCTTCTCTGCTCTGGTGAGAAGTTCTCTTCGTGTCCTGCAGGTTTCCTCCAGGTATCAGAGGTGTACAGACAGGACAGGCAAGACAGGTAATTTCCTGGGGCCCCTGAGCTGGGCTGATTACATAGTACAATACAGCGACAAATCTGCTTTATTTGTGTATTCTGTGAAAATACAATTATTATTAAATTCTCTTTGTTGATATTATTGATTTAGATTTCACGCTAAAAATTGTACCATGTGGGTGGGGTGTGTTGGAGGACACCGTGGAGTTATTTTGCCTGGGGCCCCCAGTCTCCCTGGAATCGCCCCTGCTGGGTATTACAGTTTATATCTGCACTCCAAAGACATGTAATTAGGCCAGTTGGTGCCTGACGCATGCATGTGACCAGCCAAGGTGTTACCCCAGCTGGAAGATGGATCAATGTCTAAAACATTTGATTTACAGCAACCACTTTCACTAAATATCCTCACAAATACTTTTGACCAGTGCAGTTTATTACAGAGGCCGAATATCTTGTCAGGTTACTGCCATCTTTACAATGAAGAAAACACACTATGTACAAACCACCCTGATTAGCAAGGGCGAAGATTTGGTATGGGCCATTTCCGCACCGATACTGGGGGAGTACTGTGCGTGTTTAGGGGGGTGGGAGGTTTGGGGCTTATTTGGTCCCTACCAATGCGGAAACTAATCCTATGGCCTTGCTGATTAGCTTTTTATAGCAATAAAAATGAAATCCAGGTCCTTTTTCCTTTTTAAAGCATTTCAGTTGTTGCCATTTTTGTTGGGACATCCTTTTAGGACAAAAAATATTTTTATCGTTAGGAATGTTGTGTATATTTGCTTGTTTTTCTTTTGAACAAATGCTAACCTACCAACCTCAGCACCTAAGATTATTTTACATTGCTTTGCATCATTAATTACTACTGTTAATTACTTAGCTCACCGAGTATTTCTGGTATTCCAGTAATTTGGTGCTTCAGTACTTTACAGACAACATGCAACATACTATTTAAATAACTAAAGCAGGATGTTTCTGTGCTCACCTCCTTGTGTGATTCATTAGGAAAAAAATAGCAAGTGATGACACATCAGAGATCTGCCAGTAACTGAAATGCTGAAATACCCCAATTCAAAATCTCATCAATATTGCACTGTGCTAAAAAAATAATCTCAAGAAACAGACAATATCATTTGTGAAGATCTGCATCCTTTCCAGAGCAGAAATCTCTTATTACAGTAACTGCTTCCGGTTCATGCTCAGTCACGATTCGGTATTAATTCTATTATATTGCCCTGGGGTGGGCAAATTATGCCTAGACTGGGGGGCAGATAAACAGATCCCAGCTGCTTGTTGGCCCCTTTCATCCACCCCCGCACCCCACTCCTCTCCATCCTGGCTGGAAGAAGAACATTTACCGTGTTTGGGTTTGTGTTTGGGTTTATGAAGCGGTCAACGGCAGACGAAGGAGCGGAGAGGGTTGCTGAGAATAAACAGCGTGCAAGAGAGCCAGGTTCGGGGCCAGAGGTGGAAACGTGTCTCAGTGTGACTCTCACAAAAAATACTTCCCTATTCCTGAGTGTGAAACTGTCCAGGTGTCATCAAAAAATTTAACTTTCTCACCAATCTAATGAGTAGGAAATGCATGCTGAAGCTTCTTACTACGGTGAAGTCCTGTCTTATTCTGACCCTTTGCTGCAGGCTGACCTAAGCATGAAACCCTGCTGAACGTCAGGAACTTGCGTTTGTTTGGACACAATTATCACCTTTGGCACAGATCACTTATATACAAAACCGAAGAGCGCTCAAGACATCTGAGGGAAAAAAAACATCCAGGAATGCTAAGGGGGGGGGATTTCTTTAACAAATTGGAGCTGGGATGAGAATTACTTCAGAGGTGAAATTTACATGATCAACAAGATGCTTTCCATAAGAAAATTAAGGAGATGCGAGACTGGAGATTTAGGAGACCGGACAGCATAGCACGCACCGGGGGGGAGGGGGAGGGGGGGGGCGTCCTCTTAGACAGAATGGCAGAATTATCTTTGCGTCAAATTAAATACCTTATGCGATAGTGCAGCAACGGGTAAAACATCTGCGGGACAGATTCTGCAAAGGCATTCCCTCCTCCATAAACCAAACATATGAAGCACGCTTCTTCACAGACAGCTTCCTCTCAAACACGGGGCCAATAATTCGAACCTTCCTTGAGGTGACACTGTCTGTGATGTTCCGTCCCGTCGCTCCCGGCAGGAGGAGGCTGAGGCAGTCGTGTTTCCATTCGTGTCATACAGTTGGGGCCGTGCTCTTTCCATTCGCGTGGAATGCCTGTGCTGGTATTTCCATTACAAAGCAATGTAACCCAAATGGGGCTTCAATCCAATTGTGGTAATTCCGAGGGGGGACATATTAGATCAGAAAGGATAACACCATGCTGAGAATGACCCATGCCCATTAAAAGAGGGCTGGAAATCTCAACTATGGTAATGGCCCTTGAGCATTGAGAGCTGCTGCGCCCAGCACAGGGGATACCACTAGATCGTCATGGTAATGAGTGCGGAGGCCAGGAGAAGCCCCCCCCCGGGGCTCCAGCCCCAGGAGGGACTCTTCATAACAGAGAGCTGTCACTCAGACTTGTTTTGCTAAAGACATTCTGACCTTCATCTTCCACAGCAGTGTTTCCAACCCAGTCCTCGGGGTTTCACTCCCTCCCAGCTACCAGTAAAAACACTGTTCCACAGTACACAGAGGTGACCTGGGGGCTTAGCACTCCTTTCACCTTGGCTAATGGAGTACTTACTTCAAATGGATGAAGACATTATTCCAGAAACAGCAAGGGGGACATTTCATTGTTATTTTAATGCTAAATTTAACTGCTTTTCAAATTTGAATAAATATCATGCTCTAATCAAATGCTAAAGTAGTACTGCATTGGTCTGTTAAACAATTCTTAAACAGCCAAAAACATTAAAATTAAGAAAAATTTGGAAACACAACCAGATTACAGCTGTCACTATTATGTAAACCCAATAACTCGATTATTTAAAAAAAAACATCAAAATTCCTTCTTCGTTACTTGGCAATAAGGTGGAAGGAAGATGGCACAGTTGGCATTGTGGTCGGCACACACTGCAAGTAAGATGGCACAGTGGGCATTGCCGTAGGCACACACTGCAAGGAAGATGGTATAGTGGGCATTACCGTCGGCACACACTACAAGGAAGATGGCACAATGGGCATTGCTGTCGGCACACACTACAAGGAAGTTGGCACAGTGGCCATTGCTGTCGGCACACACTACAAGGAAGATGGCACAGTGGGCATTGTGGTCGGCACACACTGCAAGGAAGATGGCACAGTGGCCATTGCTGTCGGCACACACTACAAGGAAGATGGCACAGTGGGCATTGTGGTCGGCACACACTGCAAGGAAGATGGCATAGTGGGCATTGCTGTCGGCACACAATACAAGGAAGATGGCACAGTGGGCATTGTGATCGGCACACACTGCAAGGAAGATGGCACAGTGGGCACTGCGGTCTGCACACACTGCAAGGAAGATGGCACAGTGGGCATTGCGGTCGGCACACACTGCAAGGAAGATGGCACAGTGGGCACTGCGGTCGGCACACACTGCAAGGAAGATGGCACAGTGGGCACTGCGGTCGGCACACACTGCACGCTTTGTGTGTGTGGAGTTTGAATGTTCACTGAGTCTTTCTGGCTTTTCAGTAGATTCCTACCATTATCCAATGACTTCAATGAAGTGGGGTACCTAAACTGATGTTAAAAAGACAATGTTGCTTTCTTTGAAATGCTACTATGGGCACTACTGTTTAGTACAGTATATTACCTGTTCTGTCCCCAAAACTACAGCACTATGTAAATGCTCTATGAAGTTACACTGTAAAGGCAGCATTGCATCCAACACATATGGACAAGTTAAGATTAAGAGCTAAAGATTAAGATTAACACCTACAGAGTACTCAATTCTCCATCTGGTCTGCAATGGTGACCTTTGCATTTCCAAAATGCTCTCACTGCCAGCCCTCTGTTATGACATATTTAAGCTAATTAGAATCTTTTAGTGTTTTAAACTAAAATAAGCACTGTTGACAAAATCCTAAATGTGCACAAATAATTTTAAAAAGAGCATATTAAAATGAAATGTGGGGTGGATCTTAATACCCAAAGCCTCAGAATGTGCCAGACTGTTGTGCTGTTTGACAGTGGTTTGGTAATACGTGTTTCTGTCAGGTTAAACAAAAAAACTGCTCCTGGATCAGAAGAATATGTGCACATTTCATGAAACTGAACAGAGCTGTTTGTTAGAGCTACTTCAAGCCAAGCCAGTAAACATCCCTCATTAATCCTGATGTGCCTTGTGAAATTTTTAATTAAATCCCCAAGGACACACAGGTAAATGGTGGGATGTACTTTCATGACAAAGCATACCAAGCTTAATTACACATCTATCGATCTATATTATAAAACCTGGACGGATTGATGACGACGTGTCAGGGTGCTTTGATAGACTTTGATGGCTTGCAGGACGGTGTTTTGGCCAGGATTGAGTTTGTGCCTCTGCATATATATCATCCAGTCATTTATCCAGTCCAGGCTGGAGGGTGGGATTTGGAGCCAATCCCAGACAGCACGGTACAGGGGGCTGGGGTATATCATAGCTGGGACGGCAGTTCAGCCTATGGTAAGCACGTACAAACAATCACACACATTGGGGAATTGCTAAAGGCACATCTCTGGAGAAGGAGGCAACCTGGAGTGAACCTGGATGACATGAACACCTCGCATCACCCTGCCTGTGTCACTATGCGGTCCAGTATAATGCCACATACTTTACTGTAGACTCACTCCCAAATCGGAATGATAGCATTTACAGCATTTTCCTCGATATTCGAAACATCCACAGAGCAAAGCAACAGCGGGAAAGTGAGGAAAAAAAAACTAAAAACTGGGAAGCGGTCTGTTGCAGTGTCCTCTGTCACCAACCCAGTCCACAGAGTGCTACACATTTGCTATGCATTTGCATACATTTGCATGCAGGAATAAGGCTGAACCAAACTTAATGTCATGTCACAGTCACCCTGAATGCTTCAGCTGCCCTGCACCTGTGTTTAATTACCGACCACATGAGTAATTAAAGGAGCACATTGTAGAATTAACAAAGAAAACAGAATAGACACCCTGAGACACACTGGGCTGAAAGTACCTCTGGAACACTGTATACCAGGGCTGGACCCTGCTCCTGAAGATCTACCACCCTACAGGGTCAGGCTTTCCAGCAGAATCCTGGAGCAGGTGTAGCTTCTGCACAGAGAGATGCTACTGAAAAGCCTGAGCGTCTGTATCCAGTGTGCAGAGAGGTAGCTCCCCAGGAGCAGCCCTGCAGTATGCAAAGCCTTTAAACCACCGCTGTCCCGCAGGACATATTATTGGCTTTGGTGTTTGTGAAAACCGGAAAAAAATGCAAAGGGAGTGGAAGGCGTACAGTCAAACTCTGGGGGATTCCATCAAATGCATTTATTTCTATACACCGAATAGCATTTCCTTCAATTTGAAGTCCGTCCAAACTCGAACTGAAACCCAGAACGTAGCTTAATTCACACATTATTTCTAACTTATGCGAGATGTTGATTTGATGAAAATGATCAGAAATAAAAGGTGCACTGGCACCTGCTAGCTTCCGGCTGGAGTCTCTCTCCGCTACCTGCATACCTGGTGTGGTTCACTTTTGCCAGACGTACAGTAAGTTTTATAACACATTTAAAAAATAATATAAAAAAAATGACAGTGTACTTACCCAGGAGAAGCAGCTTGAGCTCTCGACGCGAATCCTTCTTGTCCCGGTTCAGCTGTCTCTCGATCTCCTGGTTTATTCTCCGACATTCCCTCTGCTCCGCTGACAGGCAGCAGCATCCCGCCATCGTACAAACGTCTGATCTTATCCTTCCAATTCCCCGGTGCAAACAGTTAAAACAAGGTTTCAATAGAGAGAGAAAAAAAACATTAAATGGTAAATATTACCACACTTTCGTATGATTTGCCCTCCAGGTCGGATTACGTTCCACGCTCCCACAATGTTAAGTTAAATGTAAAGTTGATTATCAGTTAGTTTTTGTTTTGTATTATCAGAATTGTTCCTTTAAAATTGAAATCATTAAGACCGCTTTGGTTTCCGTAACACCGGCCCTCTCGCTACAGCAGGCAACGGAAAGTACAGTGAGTTTTAGGGAGTTAGTGCGGTCGCTTACGTGCTGGAGACCGGAGGCGGGGCGGGACTCTTCCGCGGCACATGAAGGCTTTCTGGAGAACAGAATTAGGGGTGGGGACTGTTTATAAGTTTTAGAGCTCAAGCTGCAACTCCCGGTGTCATACATTGTCTGTGGTTTTAAGTCCACAATTCAAAGCATATCTGATTAAAGAACTACCACAGTCAGTAATGGAGGGGTGACGTGTTAAGTTAGTTTGACATTTACCGTTTGACAGTTTTGAACATCTCAACTTGATTCATATTATAAAAATCATAATGAAATGTTGCATAGGGGAGTGCACACCTTTTGGCTCTCAGTGAGGTCTTGGCTCATGATAAATAACATTGCTTGTCTCCATCACTAAACATGAACAGGGCACTGGAAACAGGACAGACACGCAGAACAGACACAAAGGTAATAGCCAAGACACAAGAACTGACACAAAACGGGAAGTGCAGACAAGCACACAAAAAAAGGAGACACTAGGGAAACACCCACCGGAGGAACAAAGGGACCAGGGGGGGAACAGTTGTGAGTGAGACACAAGAGGACGAGGAGCAGACACAGGAGGCTGGAAGGGAAAGGACAGAGGACAACAGGGAGCCCATGGGAACCCCAGCGGGCGGAAGGCAACAGCTGCAAGGGCAACAGGCGACCACGAGGCCAGAGCCGGAGGGGACCACAGAGGGGGTAAGGATGCAGGCGGAGGGACAGGAGGAGGAGGTGAGGAGGAAGGTGAAGGCTACCCTGGCGAAGGCAAGGAGGGAGGGGAAGACGCAGTAAGAGATGGCACAGCCATAGCAGGTGAAGACACCGTTCACCAATGAGCCAGAGTGGGGGGACCCGCAGGCGATCGACAAGTTGAAGTGGGGAAACCCACAGGTGACCGACGAGGCGTCAGAGGTGGGCCTGAAGGCGGATGACGAGTCCTTGAAGGGGGCCCTGCAGGCACCCCTGGAGCCACAGCAAAGGAGACTGAGGGCGAGCCAGGGGGCAGGGTAGGCGGGACTCGACTCCTGCACAGGTGTCCTCTCCCCTTCCGGGACAGCGGCAGGTGGGGACCTGGCTGGGATCGACTACTCTGGGGTGATGGTTGGGGTGACCCCAAGGGGGAAGGAACAGTGTTCTGATAGTCTGGGACCTCCTCAGGGACAGAGACTAGGGTCATGGGAGCAGGGTGCGTAGGAGCAAGGTTAGGAACTGGAAGGTTAGGACTGGATTTGGAGCAGAGGAATTAGAAATTGGGGCAAGGACCTCAGGTGTGGGTGGAGCAGGGACCTCAGGCATGAGAGGCGCTGCAGAGACAGGAGCGCAGGAACAGTGGGAAGCACTGCAGGGACCAGAGGTGCAGGGACCTCAGGCGGTGGCGGTGGAGGCACAAAAACCTCGAGCGGCAGATGCGCAGGGTGGAGGTGCAGCAGGTTCCTCAGGGGGCAGCGTTGCAGGAACCACAGGGGAGCGCTGTAGAGGCCTCGGACATAGCAGGAGCCTCAGCGGGCAGTGGTGCAGGGGACTAGCAGGTCAGGAACATCAGGCAAAGGTGTGTCAGGGACATCAGGCGGGTCAGGCACATCATCAACCGCTAGCGCTGAAACTGCAGGGACTGGAGCCAAGGATTGTGCAGCAGTGGCAGGCGTTGCCCCTTTTAAGACCTTCGGGACCTGTGGGATTGCATCCAATATCAACCTGGCCCCAATTAAGAGCCAGGCGTGTTTTTATGAAGGGGTGTGCTGCTATTGCCAGCAGCAAAGCTGCAGGAAACCACTCTGGGGCAGTGGAAGCGGTTTCTGGTACAAAACACTGGTTTTCTGGTACACTGCTGAGTTCAGGATCAGGGGGGCCTCTTCCCGGTATGCAGCAGGGCAGGACAGCGGAGAGGGAGACGGCCCCTAAGAAGACCTCTGACGTCAGCTCGTCCTCCAGTCCCTGATCTCTCTGCTTCTTCCTTTTCTTCTGGCCAGCTGTTGTAAGCAGAGGTCGAGGTGTTTCGGGGAGGTCAGATGTTTGATCCAGGCACAGCCCACTGTTGAGCGGCACCAGCCGGCTCCTCACCTCTGTCACCCTCCGTATTAGCTGCCGGAGGGTTTCGTGCTTCTCGGTTACAAGTTGAGCGTTTCCGGGCAGGGACAAGCCCTAAAGGATGGGACACAACATCAATGACCGGACTAGGGAAACAGACTTGAACGCGGACTTAAATACACAGGACTACTCAGAAATAATACAAAACAGCTGAATACAATCAGGAATTCACACGAGGTAATGAGGGGCGTGTGGTACACAGAAGGATCATACGAGCTGGTCATGACAAAAACAATATCCAATCAGGGGCACATTTCATTAAGCAGAATTTCTTGCTTAGCTTGACAACTTGTCGGATTTAAGGTAGTCGGGGCTAAATGCAAGTGAACAGGGCCAAAGCAAACTTTGAAGTCACTGAGGTCCGGACCTTGGTAATTTTCTTGAAAGCTAAAAATATAATATGAAGCTAAATATTCTGCTGAATAAAAAAACGGGCTTGATTAGGCTAACTAACGTTTCACATAACTAATTAATAAAAGAAATAAAAAGCTTATGAAGGGGGCGGTATCAAAAATATGACTGTCGAGGCCCACCCCCCACCACCTGGTCCCAGACCTCACTCTTTTTCAAACCCTGGCTACAGCACTGCAAGGGAATGAAGATAAAATCCATTTAAACTGGGGTGCCTTAAATCCAACAAGTTATCTGGCTAAGCAAGAAATCCTGCTTTGTGATGATATCAAGCCAGCAACAGAGTTAATGGTACCCAAGTAACTAATTATCAACATAGTCCCTTATTCTTAAAGTGGGGGATCTCAAGAGTATTAAGTTTCCTGTCTGAGTATCTGAGAGCCAACATGGGGGGAAGATGTCATATTAGTCAAACTGCAGTGTTTAAATAAATTAGCATAAACGGCCTAAAAGTCTGCATCACATATGAACTGGAGATTTTTAAAATGCAAGATTTGTGTTCGCTAAGTTTATATTAGCCAATAAAATACATATATCAGTTAGAAATCCAGTGGCAAAGGTACGATTCCTTTGCAGAATCAACAGAACAGCACAGTCCTGAGGGTGATAACAGTCTTCCTTCTCAGCAGAGTGGCACCACGCCCACAGTGAGATAGCCTTGTGTTGAGACATGCCCCTCCACACACAGGGGGTCTCACAAAATGCAGAGCGCCACACGTAGCACAGGTGGTCACTTGGTGCCCAGTGTTCCAGAAATGTGCTAGTGACACGGGCTTGTTTTCACACATATGGCCTCATTGTGAATCCAATCCAGCCAAGACATTTCAAAACAGTGCCAATTTACATTCTCTTTGCGACTAAGGACCTGTTGACAATCTGTAATATTCTGTTTGAATTCTGTAAGGCATTATACTCATGGAGGTAGTGCGTGGCTCTGGAGGTTACAACATGTGCCAAAGATCTGAAGGTCGCTAGGACTAACCCTAATGCTGGCAGAGTGATGTCACTATTGAGCCCTTGAGCAAGGCCCTTTAATCCCAATTACTGCAGGGACACAAACAGGGGTGTGGCTATAGGGTTGCAGGGGGTGGGCCCATATAAACAGATTGCCTGTCCACCCAATGGATTGCCAAGGTGGTTGACAACTGTTACTGTGATTGAGGCCACACCCCACCCCCCAGTGACAAGTTCTACCATCACCATTCCCACCCCCAGTCAACTGGGGTCCCCCAAGGCCTCTGACAGCATTCATACATTCATGCCCAGCCAGCTGTCTGAGCCTGCTCTGTAACCCCTGCCTGTATGTTACAGAGCATGTGAGCGGAGTGGAGCGCTGAGAATTTCCGCTCCTCGCTCACGAGGCTGTTGGCTCCGCCCGCTCCTCCGCTCTAATTCACACTAAGGTGCTCCGCTCCGCATCGGTCCTCGCTCCACTAAAATTTCCTCCCGCTCCAGTCAAATCGCTTCACGCTCGCTCCAATTTAAAAGAAGGACAAATAATCTGCATGCCTAACAAATGTCACCTTAAACTGAAGCCTGTTATCATAAAGAAATACACTACCAGTCCAAAAAAAAGTCGCCATTCGAATTTTTCGTTGGAGCGCCTTTAGCTTTGATTATGGCGCACATTTGTCATGACATTGTTTCCACAGGCTTATGCAACATCTCACCCTTTTATTTTCATCCAGATTTGCATTAATTTCTCACCGAGATCC
>JAODKF010000046.1:29243610-29259764 GCA_026779585.1 Mormyrus proboscirostris
GATCAACAAGGTACGCACAATTCCATTCTTTGCCATTCCAAGCTGTTGTGAATGATGTTCCAGTGTTAGAAACTAGGATCCTAATTCCCATTTATCCCATTTGCAAGACTGAGCCATTCTGTTTTCTCCAAACTACCGGAATTCTTAAAGAGCAATATGGAAATCAGAGCTTGACACAAAATAGACAGAGCAGAACTAGAACTATCAGAAGGTCACCAAATGCAAATCTGTGTCTCAAACAAATCACGTTAAAGAAAATTTTTGGTGATTTGATTTAAGGTTGACGTGCTGCGAAGGCGGGAGGGGCTAATGCTAGCCGAACAGTGATCCTTATCGTCAAATCATGATTAAAAAGCCCACATTCCACACAATAACAATGACAAACTCCTTAATGTACTGAACATGCTAATTTTCATGACAGGGGTCCTAATCAGCTTCATGACAAAAATGTAGTAAATGACTCATAGTTTATTCTTATGGATTAGATTTATGAACTATAAACGATACAGTATTTACTCACTATTTGGTGGAATCGGACAGCTGGTACTCCCTCCTTCTGTCATAGCATTCCTGAATTCCGGGGTCATTCCATAGGCTCTTAATGGCATCCCCATACAGGCTTTCGAACGTGGCGACTTTCTCCACATCCACCTCACGCACTATGTTTGCATTGCCCTGGCAAAAGAGAGAAAGCTGTCACCAGATGTGGAAGAAAATACGCAACAATTACTTTAAAACGCAGCACCAAGGGATGCACTAATTATACCCATTTATGAATATTGAACGATGGAATTCATGAAAGTAATATAAAGCATGGAAAACTGGCCTTACCAGGATCATTTAGTTAACTTCTACTTGACATTTTAGTCATAGTCGGGTATCTCAAACAACACTCTAACCAAACAGCTGAACTGGTTCCTGACATTCACCCAAAGCTCCCCTCGCACGACAGGCTGTTTAATATACTGGAATATTGACATTTTTTCCATCCAAACCTGGATACCGTCTCCCACACACACATTTTGATTTGTGTGGCACAAAGAGATTTAACAATCACCACAACACAACTACGGTAGCATGAAGGTAGAATCAAAACAGGGTTTTCTTATGGGAGAAAAATTATGAGTGTGGGACCTTAGATACTTATGAACTTAAAACTGATCGCACCCATTACCAAATTGAATCAGAATCAACATGTATTGTTATAACCAGTTTAGTCCAGCTGAAAGCCCCCAGTGTGTACATAAGCCTACAATGTCCAAGTTATTCCAGAGAGAAATGCACCAATCCTGCCTCATTCTATCCCCATCAACAGGGCAGTCGCAGATATGACAATGGCAGTGGGTCTACACATATACAGTTCAAACCACATGCTAGAGGGCTGCACAGGGACGGGAAAGCGTTAATAGAGCAGATATCTGTAGCAATCGGCGGGAATTGGGGAAAAGATATAAATATTCCCATGCCAAGAGTGGGAAAGGAGGTCTTTGCTGTATTCCCATGGGAATGGTAATAAAATGTATGGTGACACCATGGTAGTGGTAATATAATTGCTTGTATATGCATATTCTTGTAGCTGCTATATTAAGCCCTTTTCTTCTGTTCAATTACTTGCTGTCACCCCTACACCACCCGGCGGCAGGGTCAAGCGAGTCATTTAATACTTAAGATATAAACAAATATGGCAAACATGGGCATGTTTAATTTTACACTGTACTGCTAGCATGTTGGTAGATGCAGGGACAGGGTGGAGATGTGAGGACAGGGTGGAGATGGTTCTCAGGGATGGATGGGGATGGGAACAGATATGATCTCCATGCTGCTCTCTCCTGCATATCCATAACTTCCTGATCCTATGTTCCTAGTGATAACCATGTGCTTAGAACTTGCCCCAAGTTACCAGTGGGATATCAGATCCTGAATGGGAAACGGTATCCAGTGAAGTACGAATTGTGTTATGCACACAAGAGCGTTCCAGCACAACGTTGTTGTTGCCATGGTACCCCTCCTCTGAGCACACTTTCTGATGTAGTTTAACATTAATACTCACAACAAGAAAAACAGCATTCACCTGTTGTTGAAAACTATTGGCGGAAATGATTGAGCTTCGGGTTTTCAGCCAAATTATACTCCGAGCAAAACTGGTGACTAATGACTGCCCCACCAAAACCACCTCCGATTACATCATAGAGTATGACGACAGCAGCATGATGGGTCTCATGAGTGGAGCGGTGCAAGGTGAAGGAAATGATTGTGGACTTCGGAAGAAACCGGGGTCAGCATAACCTTCTGCTCATCGACGGCTCTGCCATCAGAAGGGCTTGTAGCATTTATTTCTGGGTGTGTACCTGACTAAGGATCTCTCCTGAAGCCAGCGTGCATCCCCTCTGACTGAGAAGGCCCAGTGATCTCACTTCCTGCAGCAGACTGCTTTCTGCCATCCCAACGCACCATTGGGAGTGACCTCACAGAATGCATCATCACGAAGGACCCATCGATGCTGCTCATCTCACAACCTCTGCTCCGCTGATCAGGAAGGAGGCTCTGCAGCCTCAAAGTCAGGACACTGAGGCTTAAAAACTGGACTATTCGACTATTGAATAGTCTGGCTTCTTATAACCTAAGCCTAGGTCTATTAAAAGGACTGATAGTTCTGGACTCACATCATATAATGAATAATCTATTTATTGCACAATCTGCTTCAGTGCCAAACTTTTCTACCAATTTGCACAATTTTCATCTATATTTTGTTTAGTCTATTTATACTCTGTTTATTACTTTTCATTTGGACTGTGAAAATGATATTTCATTTCGGTGCATGACTTCATGCATCATATATCTGAAGCGGACATGAAAAGATACTTTGAAGTTACGAGTCATTGCAGCACTGCTCCCTCTAATGGACTGAAAAATACTGCATCATATTTAATTATGTCACAGAACTGCAACTGGAAATTCCACCACTGAAAACTTTGGATTGATCCACAGGCTCCAAGTGACAAAAAATGCTTATACCAATCCATGAACTCTCTCAAACACCACAACACAAAATAAAGCAAAACAATATTTGTGGTATGGTACCATAATTAGTGAAAGTTTACGTATTCTTTAAATGATGCAGAAGCATAATTTGCTCTTAAATACTTCACAGCCTATGTAGAGACACACACATTTGGGAAAACACCCCAAAACTAATTTATTGTGGGTAAATTCTCAAAAAAGTAACAAATTTTGATTTGTTACAATACAATACACATATAATACACAAATAATGTTACAATACATTGATTTGAGCCATAACACAGCGTGTTGAAAGCTATGGATAAAATACTAGCAAGTGTATCATCCTAATTTATTTTCATATAGTGATTTTCGCTCAAGGCACTTAAACAAGAGCATGTGGCGATATATGATATACATAAAAGGAAAATGGCAGAAGACATGGGGGGAGTGGAACCAAAAACTACACGGTATGGAGAAAAAAAACCTCAGGGGGTGCAAGGTCAACTGGCTGCTAAGATTACAGAATGCAATTGATTCCACTTGGTATCAGCATTGCCTGCTAGGGTGAGCCCACGTTCAGCTCACATTTCAGAGCATCCAGATCTAAGTTAAACAGAATCAGTCATTCAGGGAGCAGCGTACCAGGGCACAGCATTGGTGAAAGACAATAAGATGCTTTGTAACTATTCACTACTCTGACGGGTGAATGGACAGATGCTACTCACAACTGTACTGCTTTGTGGGTGACATACAAATTCATGAAAAATAAACTGATTCATTTGCCATTTGCAAAAGTAATCATACATGTACTTTGGAATTCTTTAGGTTGTCCCATATGCTGTCTTGCTCTCCTTTGAAACATACCCTCCTTATTGTGGTGAAGGCGTCTGACTGTCCCAGATCCGAGGACCTCGGTTAGTAAGAGCAATTGCCCTTAGGAGGATCTTCCATGGCAAACTGATCCTAGGTGAGGGGCCAGACTATGGGCGATTCAAACAATCCTTATGAAGTACAAAAACAAGGAACTAGAAACCTCGCCCAGAGTAGGGACACCAGGGCCCTGCCCAGGAGCCAAGGACTCAGAAACCTCTGCGAAACAGGAATACCTATGGGGCTGGCCAGGTGCAGGCAGATTGAGCCAAATGAGACTCTTCTACTGTGGGCCTACCACCTACAAGAGGAGTCGTAAGGGTCCGGGGCTTTGCGGACCAGGAGGCAAAGGCTGAGGCCTTGGTGGATCGACCCCAAACTCACACAAACTGGCTTTGGGGACATAGAACATTACCTCTTTGGTGGGAAGGAAGTCTGAGCTAGTGCAGGAGGGAGAGAGATACCATCCAGGAAACGTCAGGCTCACCTAAAAGTAGCTCAGGAATCGGACTCCTGGAGAGGGGCTGGACTTTATTCCATTCATCAGTTGCCCTGAGTGAGTGGCACTGGGCAGTTGCGGGGCCCACAGGTTGCTGCTTGTACGCGGGAGTTCACCCTGGCGAACAAAAGGGTTGCCTCCCTTCAAGTTAGTGGACAGGTTCTGACTGTTGTTTGATGCGGTTCAGAGTATCCAACCTTCTTGGAGAGCTTTAGTGGGATGCTGGAAGTCACACCCTCTGTGGAATCCACTATTCTACCATGGAACTTTAACACGCACGTCGGGATTGACAGTAAAACCTGGAAGGGTGTGACTGGGTGGAACGGCGTCTCCATCCTGTGCAATGTTCCGCTTTTTATTTTTGATGACAATACTAGACTTCCGTGCTAACCACGATTTGTCCATAATGAACACCATGTTCAAGGAAAAAGGTGTTCATAAGTGCACTTGGCACTAGAATACCTCAGCTGTTGCTCGATGATTGATTTTGCAGTCGCCTCATCACATGGAGGAGAACTTGCCCATCACTAAGGCTGAGGTCACTGAAGCAGACAAAATACTGAGCTGAATGAGGTGGCTGGGGAGACCCCTGTGACCCAGACCTGGGTGAGTGGCAGACGATGGATGGATGGATGGATGGATGGACGGATGAATGGACGGATGGACGGATACACATATAAACAGATGAGAGAGCAGCTTGGTGTAGGAGTGCAGAGTCATTTATATGGCCCTGGACCAAGTGGGGTCAGGGACCTAATGGAGATGTAACTATTCTATTGAGGATTTGAACTGGCAGCGTTTCTGATCACAGACACTGGGGCAAAACCCAGTCAGTCACACATCATCTGCCGAGTCACTGGCCTTGAAGAACCATTTATGATACCGAACCACTAGAAAAGGTTTGTGCCCAAAAGCTTGCCGAGCTCGAATTCCTAGCGCTAAGACAGACTGTGAGAACAAGCACATGGCGAGCTGGAACGGCTGCTCCGAGCTTCTTCAAACTGATGGCATAAGCTTCCACATTTAGCTACATCTGAAGAGGGCTGCATCCGGCCCATTTCTCAGCACACCCTGGACGCGATTCATCCATATTATGATTAAATTATTTATGGTTAACCAAGGAGAAGAGCTAATGTACCTGGAGGACGGTTTGGTCACACAGAATCAATAGCAGAGACGGGTAAATGTAGTATGATGGATTTGCTGAGCTGGTCTTACAAGAAGGGAAGCCAGAGGTAAAGAGAGAGTGTTTTCTTCCATTCTCTAGGGTTCAAAGTAGCATCGAGTATATGATGCCAGTAATCACTTTTTGTAGAGCCGACTTTAGCATCAGTATGTTTCCTTGGTTGAAAGACTCATCCAGCTGTTTCACATTAACATTAGCGACACATGTGTGATTATTGGAAACTGACCAATCAGCACACAGCAAGAACTACAGGTCCTTTTAATTGGTAGTTTACAAATCCTGTCCTGGCTCAGTGTCCTCCCTGACATGGATTATCTGGTCACCCTAGATTATATTAATGTTGAAGCACACATTTGTGGCTACTATGCAGATATTACGGAGAAATCTCTCATACTGATTTGCTTCAAAGACACAAAATAAGGAATTAATAGAATCCTCACAAGTACACAACACAAAATTTCCCATCAGAAAAAAATGATCTGTAGAAAACAAAGCAGTACAATTGTTCTGGATCTAGGATCTCCCCAGTGAATTGCAGCTGGCGGTGAGCACAGCTTACCCGCTATGAGTCACCGACGAGGAAGAGGTTGGTGGGCAGGACCCCAGAGACCAGGCCCCCTTCCTGAGATAACCCTGAAATCAGCAGCGCTGACTGCAACTCACCCAGAACATTACATTCAGCTGACAAGGATGAGTAATATTGCTTAATGTATATGGAAGCCAACAAAAGCATCAGGAGAACTACCTCCTCCCCCAATTACAGCAAGCATGCAATCAACCAGATACGGCTGACTGGCCAGCAGAGCAAAGCTCTGCACAGCAAGAAGTTCACCTGGACTCTATGTAACAGAAACAGAGTGTGGACAACTGAGGGTGCTGTGCTGGAAACATTCCGTTTCGCATCGTACCCCCGCGCCCCCCCCAATACCCGGTGGCTTCCATTTTCTTCAATCCCTTGTACACGACCCCTGTCTCCAGGTGACGCAATTGATCGAGAACAGAGGTTCCTTCACTGGAAAATGCAGCGTGCCATACTGGATCTCGCCTCAAACGATGTCAGAAGCTTTTAAGGAGGGACCCAAACCAGAAAATAAAACGGGTGCAGCTGGAGCTGATCTGCTAAACCCAAACCTCCCTCCCATCCTACCTGAGGCCTGACATCAAAATTCAGCATAACCTACTGCCAAAATTTTAAACTATCCCCAGTGTTTCCGCTGGTTACATTTCTCTGCCAAAATCTTCTATCCAATCTAATCCAACGCCCTGGTGACTCGCTTGGGAAACCCGACTCTCGCCTCCCCCCCCCCCCGCATGCATTACAGAATTCAGCTGGTTAATGACTCTAATAGAGGATATCGCGTTGTCCTTTGGCAGACCCTCATATGAAGCTCTAATAAAACCAGCTTACTTAGGTATTTTCCAAGGAAAAGAAAAACCGACAAGGAAGCAGGCATTTAGTTAGGTGGGGGGACATCCCTCTCCTGGCTCTCTCATGTTGCATTCTCACACACTGAAACCTGCTTATATATGGCTATTCTACCATTATGGCGTTGTGTGGAAATGGGAGCAAAATGATAAAATCCCACTAATCTATGCCCTGGTGACTTAGGAACCTTAGCGGTAACCTTCTGACACAGATCCAGTGTGAATGTGAGACCATAACAGATTCCTGTGTTTGGTAAGGGAGGGGGAACTCCTCCCCCTCTTTCTTTACTACACTGATACCATTTAGGGGTACACGAGATGTGTTACTGTACTGTTTTGGAAGACAGAGTGGGGACAAAAATTTATCTATCCTGTGTTGATTTTTCCTGATACATTGCTGAGTGAAGCACTGGAGACAAGTAAATTGCCGAGGACCTAATTTAGCATTTGCTAAAAAAGAAGTCATAACTGTCACTGAAAAATAACTAGCCTAATTAATTCATATAATTATGAAGGGCTTGTTTACCTCCATAGACAGAGAGGGAACATGCCATCACTAAACAATGATTATTTAAAAAAAAAAAAAAAAAAAAAAAAGTACAATGGTCTGATATCTATTTTTTTTTCAGTCCCAAAAAAAAATGTCCCAGCAAGGACCTGTTAAGTAATGAATGTCTAAAACTCTGAGATGGATTCTTCTCATAAAAACACAAACAGGAGGCCATTTGCCTGGAAATTTAATAGCTAAAGAGATGTAGAATTTAATGTTATGCTGACATGAATGAATGAATGAATCAAGCAAGCAGCACAATACCAGGAAGGTTCTTCCACCCTTTCCTCTGACATGAGCTTGACCCTGACTATTTGCCAATTTTTGCATTATGTTCCTGAGCTGGTACCAGCAACCATGCATTAGCCATGCCCTTGTCCACTGCCGTTGAGTTCAGTGTACCTTTCTAAAGTATGCGACAAAAGATCATTAAAAGAAATCAAAACCATTAGAATACTTCATTGGGGTTTTTACATTTATCATCTTATTTCTGAACCACATAAATACATTTTAATATATCTCATATGTAAGCTTCGCCATATTTAAAATAATGCAAAACAGGGACTCTGGGTCATCCTGATCTGCCACTGATGAAGCCGTGATGTAGCCATAGAAACACACCAAGACCTCCACACTGCCAGTGTCAAACGCCCATTTGGGAAATTCTCCATGAGACCATGCATGGTCGTGAAAGGCTGCTTCGGGAGCAGGGGGTTAATGGCCTTTCAAGGAGCTGCAGACGCGCCAAGGCTGCGCTTAAACCAGCGACCTTCTGATCACAGGCGTAGTGGCTTAGCTCACTGAGCCACAAGCTGCCCCCAGTGATAAAGAAAACTGCAGCAAAGGACTGTTCGTTTATCGGTATGTTTTAAGTTCTACTTTATTAACTGTAAGATTTGTCTTTGTGGAAGCTGCAAATTCCTTCAAAGGTTTCAGATGTTTTATTCCAGTGTTGCAGATAGGAGGAAATGAATCCATTGCCTTCTGGTATGAGGTGCAGTTCATCCTTGTCATGTTCTGGATGCTGCTTTGAAAAGTGACGGGAAACCCTGTCCTGTGGCTGATAACTGTATCTTGTGATGGACAGCCACGTGTAATCGCTTCCTCTCTGTCAGACCCATCCTGTGGTCGCCATTCGTTGGAGCAGTGCAGAGGAGGGTGTGTCACTCAAACTCTCCTGGTGAGGGCCAGTGGCCTAGACAGCATAAGGACTTTGTCGGGGGTGTTCGACACTGGCAGTGTGGAAGTCTTGGTGTGTTTCTATGGCTACATTATGGCTTCATCAGCGACAGACCAGAATAACCCAGTCCCTGTTTTACATTATTTTAAATACTGTAAAGCTTAAACATGAGGTTTATTACAACATATTTTTGTGAATTTCCCCACAAGATCAATAAAAATATCGTTTAAAAAAAAACTCTCCTCTTCAGTAGACCACATGGTCCTCACAAAGCACGTTCCTAAGACTTGAAGCCAGCCGGAGTAGCTCTATCCCTGTATCACCCCAGCAGATACGAATAGCTGAAGGAAGGGGACCCATCATCGCCTTAACCTTAGTAACCATAGGAACAAAAGACATGAACACTTAACCTAAAAGTCCCAAGACCGCCTTCAGTGCCCTTCAGCTAGGCTGAGTTTGGGCCTGGATTTCTGCCCCTGGTCTGTGCCAATAGTGTTTGTTCTCCTGGTATAACATGTGCTTCCTCCAGGTACTTTGGGTTCTTCCTACAGCTCAGAAGCATGTGATTAGGCATACTACCCAGATTGTGCCCTGCCATAAACTGGCATTCTTTCCAGAATGTTCCCCTGCTTTGTACACCATTCCCCAGTCTCACTAGTAAGGTGTTGGAAGATGGATGGACAGACTAACATGATTAATGTCATTGCACCTACAACTACACCAGCTACCTACACTGTACTTTCTAATTACAGCGCTAAAAGAAATCAGCTTAAAAATGGAAAAAATAGCTGACTGCCAGTTTTAGCACGAGCATGGTCTCATTTTCAATAGAATAGAGGGCTTTAATTCAAAGTAGGTAGTTTTCACAGAGCCCAGTTTTTTCTCCACGAGTCTAGGATACACATGTACATACGGGGGTGAGAAAGTTTTTGGGTTAGAGTGCAGGCTGACCCAGGATGCAGTGCTACTCGAGTAACTGGAGCCAGTGGTCATATGATTCACGACCTTCCGTAGATCCCTAACCCAACCCGTTTTCATTCATTGTCTGAGGACAAGATGTGCAACTCTAGCTCAGAAACAGGATTTACCTTGTTGTGTTCATATTTGTATGGGATATTGAGTGTTTCCATAGCGCGTATCATGGCCTGCACCGAGGTGAAGATGTTCTGGTACACCAGCTTGGTGAAGCCCCTCTTGTCCTCCTCTGAGTAGCCTGAGCCATGGATGATCCTCATCTGCTTGATGAAGGTGCTCTTCCCGCTCTCTCCGGTACCTGTGGCGATGAGGATGAACAGGAAGCGAGGGGACAGACATGGCTTTACTTTGCAGGTGGGAATTTGGCTCTTTGAGGAAAGTAAAAAGACCATGAATCAAATATCCAAAATCACTGATCACAACAGCTCATAAACAAGCAAACAAAAACAGACGTAGGACCCACTTGTACGGTTCTGCAGGGGGTAGTAAATAGTACTGAATATTCAGGGCTACTGTTTCAGATAATAAAATTAATCCATATGCCTGAAATTGTTTTAAAGACAAAAGCCACATAAAATTATAAAAATATTTTTTCAGATTTTGCTGCTCATGAATATTTATAGATGGCAGAACAGAAAGGAGTGCGAACTCTCCAGGGTATTTCATGCATTAGGTCTCCGTCAGCGTCGTACATTATGAACGGCCGTAACAGGTGTCAGAGTGCAGCCTGGCCAAAAACTGCACTGAAAAAGGGAGAAGCAGGATTAGCAGTACTGGCTAGGAGTGACATCAGCCCCATGACAGCTCCAGGCCTCAAACAAACCAGCAGCCCAGTTAAACTCTGAGTAACGAGATGCTTAAATTGGACCAAGAATCTCAAAATAAGTCCTTGCTGGCAAACTGAATAATGGCTGAAAATTTAATTTGGATTTCATCAGAGGTGGACATTTCAGGTCCAGAAAGTAAAAATCTTTCAACCAACCAGTTGAGTATAAAAAGAGTCACAGTGTACTCAACTGGTTGGTTGAAACAACATCCTGGCTTGGATTGTTACTTTCTGGACCTGAAATGTCCACCTCTGGGTTCCATGCTATGGACCTCTTGAAGATAGGGGAGAGACTGGGGATGCACTCATATCTGAATGTCAACATATTCAATACAAGAGCTCTTAGGAAAACTGGCCACTGGGACAACTGCGTGGAAGAGGGGCAGGGTCAAGGTACAGAGGGAAGATGCTCTAAAGAGTACAAGGAAATCTGGAAGAGCCTACTGAATTAACTACTTTGACAATAGCCAGGACGTTACTGAATTAACTACTTTGACAATAGCCAGGACGTTACTGAATTAACTACTTTGACAATAGCCAGGACATTACTGAATTAACTACTTTGACAATAGCCAGGACGTTACTGAATTAACTACTTTGGCAATAGCCAGGATGTAGCTATAGTTCTTGTGTTCTGGTTTCACCAAGAGCTTACGGCTGTTTAGATTCAAGTAACCATGGATGTGAACAAATCATGAGCAGAGAACAAAGACCTAGTATCCTGCTGGCACACTGAAATAAAAGGATAAACACAGGCATTATGACAGTTACATCCTACCAAATGAAAAACTTCAGTACTGCAGACATGTGACAGTGTTTATAACAAACATCAAATGGACAGTTAGAGTGACATTAAACTAGTCAAACCAATAAAAAAGATGAAGTGGCACAAAGATAAAACATATTTACAGCTCAAGTATTTATAATCTGTTCTGATGTTGTAACTGCATGAACTTCATGTTCATCACTGACAGTTTATTTTATTTATGGTTTATTTGACATGGACAGTGCACATTAATAAACATAGAACGTAAATGTGCCAGAATTAGCCAAAATGGCTATTTTACATCTGTTGTCCATGGACCGATGGTAACAGGTCAAACACATAATAAAATTGAGGTTATTAGGCACTAGTTACAATTATACATTTGTACCACTCTATCCAGCAGGACAAAATCAAATAAAGAGCAACACAAGTACCCACTTTTAGGGCAGTGTGAGGTTCAGCTGGCTGAGCCTCTGTGCCTGTGATCAGAAGGTCACCAGCTCAAGCTTGGCCTCAGCACGGCTTAACCCACAGCTCCCTGGGTAGCTGCCCTTCATGGCCAGCTTGCTCTCGCCTACAGAGAGCAGTTCGGAGGGGGGTGAAAGGAACTTCCCCCCAGGGATCAATAAAGTATCAATTATTATTATTATTATTACTACTGAGTTTATCAGAGATGAAAGCCCAGTGATGACCTTCACAAAGAAATAAGACTACCTGAATGAAACCCACACAACTGATCTGGGGACGGAATGCTACAGCGCCAAATGCATTTCGCTTTCATAGAAGAAAAATGTTCCAGTGTGTGATGATTTTAAAAAGCCACACGGGGCTGGAGAATCTACATTAAGGAGTAATGAGCATGAAAAGATGAGCCACTGCTGTAGCTGCAAATTAAAGCGTGAATAATGCATTTTGCTGCTCCTATTTTCTCGATTAGCCAGCGACAGCTTAGCAAATTGCGCTTCCTTTATAACCAATAAAGCTCCATCTCCCTCTATATTCACAGCACCACTAAAATGTATTGAATATGCAGCATATTATCTACCATCTGATGCAATTTACATTATATGAAACATTCTACATTTTCTACCTGCCACAGTATCGTTTTTTTTTCACCTTCAGCTGAAACAGCTGTCCAGCATGTTAAAGTTACTAACCGCCCGTCCCAATTCTGAGCTGTTCACTCTGCATCCCTGCCAGCCGTCAGACCAGAGCGAGCGAAGCTCCTCATCGCCATCATTGTCATTTACCTGCCGCTAAAATGACATTTCTGTTGAAATTACATTTAATGGCTAGTTTCTAACCAGACAATTCACCGCTATTCAAAAACACACTGCATTACATCTGCTGCTCCATCCTCATCATCGGGTCACGTTTTAGCTAAAATTCTAGTAGCAGTTTGCAGACAGTTTTTTTTTTTTTTAGTTATTTCAATCATTCTCGACTCATGCAGAACATTTTTTCCCCCAAAGAAACAGTGCTAAACATGTACAGAAATGGAAGAAGAGCTGCCCACCATGATCTCCTCACGTCTTTGGTGCTAGTAGCCTCAGTACAGACAAAATGCATCCTGGGAAAATTTACAAAACCACCAACTATTGGTTAAGATCAAATAAGGAAATAAAACTGCCCACTGATCGTTTGTGTGCCATTCACTATTTTAACAATATCCAGGATATAAAGAACATAAGAATGTATAAAAATGTGTGATAAAGGGCAAATAATAAGAAGAAAAAGACAGTTACGGAGCATCTGCAGTAAAGAATAACCATGGATCTCGCTTCCATCCAGCAGATGCCCTCAGATGGCTCCGGTGACAGCTGCAGGCCTCCCAAGAGAGGACCCGGGATGTTCCACACATGCAAGACAAGTCAGCTTTATTGTTTTCATTTAATCTATTACTGCATGAAACAGGAATGTGGTCAGAATGGTTCCGCTTTTACCGAGCTCGTACTTGTGACAGTGTAAGAAGCACTCTAAACCTCAGGTGTCAGCAAACCACCACCCCCCATCGTTATATGAGCAGACATCCAGTCGAAAGCTTGTTAGCCGGAAGCCATTTCTCCCAGTGGGCAGGACTAATTGGGTATCTCCACATCACGCCACGTCTCTCATCCGAAGCCGTCGCCTCAAGCAGGACGATCAGAAGAGCCCCCATCCGGCTCTTCCAGGCCTCCCGACCACAGGCATCCTCTCGCCCCTTCTGCTTACGATGCGAGCGGCACAGTGGCCGCGCCCAGTGGATAGACGGCAGCACGGCATTCCTCCGCGACCCCAACTCTGAAGCACTAATGGGAGCTCCTTGTCGTCGGCAAGAAGGGAACAGGCACTTCTGCTGGTTACGGTCCTGCCGCACGGGTCGCATTTTAGGGGAAGGCTTTTCGGGGATGCAAATTAATTTGCAATATGGCCAGAAATTATTTAGGTTACCTTAAAAAGGCATGTGATGCAATTTAACATTAAAAGGTTCTGCAAAAACACGCACAAACACACGCAAAACATGCATTCCATCCACTGTCCCAAACAGATTTCTGTAATTTAATTTTCCCTCTCGTACTCTTGTAATGGGGACTTTCCACTTGGTATCCGTTTTATTTAATAAAATACACGTCATAGGTTGCACAAGGAAGTCATTTATACTTGAAATCAGCACACAATACTTATGCCCATCCCTCACATAAAAAAATGTATTTAACCACTGTGATTGTCAACTTTTCAGAATAAATTACAGTGTGTCATAATCCAAACAAGTCCGTATAATTACCCTATGTAAGGGCTGAGTAACAAAAAAAAAATTCTAAATTTAATAATATTTAAAGGTATTCTGCTAGCCGACACAAAGCCTACAGAAACATCTCTGGTTTAGGTAGAGGCGGTTTGAATTGATGTTTAATTTAGTGAAAAACACCTTTTATCATTTATTCCCATTCTGAAAAAACAAAAAATAGAAAAAAACTATTTATACTGAATGGTGCCCCGACAAGAACTGAAGCCTCGGGCATCAGGCTCAACCATGACGACGACGCGCCGCTGCGAGGACCCAAAAAACCCAAAAAACGATAGATCATCTGAAGGAAGAGAGACTGTGCAGCTACCAAAAGCTGGTGTCCACTTAATGATACCCGGTAATAAA
This sequence comes from Mormyrus proboscirostris, assembly GCA_026779585.1. Lineage (NCBI taxonomy): Eukaryota > Metazoa > Chordata > Actinopteri > Osteoglossiformes > Mormyridae > Mormyrus > Mormyrus proboscirostris. The sequence continues at coordinate 29,258,024 of JAODKF010000046.1, forward strand.
AACCCCTGAAGAATGGCATGGAAGCAGCAAAGGTATCACACGGCCACGGCAGATGGAGTTATAGATGGAGGCCAGATGGAGACACTGCCGGTGATTCATTAGAGAGAGAGAGAGAGAGAGAGAGAGAGAGAGAGAGAGAGAGAGAGAACCTCGAACAGGGAGCAGCATGAATGACTGCACACTGTAGCTGAGCCCCCACCTCCCCCCACTCCGTTTAATCACTCAGTACAAGTACAAAGTTAATAATTACCATCAATCAGCCCCTACTACTGCCTTCCATGGAGCAGCAGACTGGCCACCGGAAAAGGATCAGGATCATTATTAGCAGGACAGTGTGTGTGTGTGTGTGTGTGTATGTGTGTGTGGAATAATATATATTATACACAGACACAACGTGACATAATCCAGTTATTCTGATATTGTGGGGACCATTTTCTCAGTCCCCATAAGGAGAAATTAAATTTTATAAAAATCTGTGACAATTTTAAAAAATAAAAAATGCCAAAAGTCTTGTATTTTGTTTGGTTACTTCTGGTGAAGGTCAGGGCTGGGTGGGGCTTAAGGTCGTCATTGTTGGGATTATGGTCGTGCTCATAGAAATGAATGTGCACGGTGCCCACAAAGATATGCACAACGTGTAACTACACTTTGTCTGAGGATGACACACACACACACACACACACACACACACACACCATACGAGATCCAGATGATACAAGGCTTGCACACCCGCTAAACCCATAGCTGGAAAAATGCGCTTCAGTCAGAAACGCTGGATCTTCAGTAGACAACCTGCACATTCAGCAAAGAACCTGAATTGCACCGATAGCATCATGCTAACAGCATCCAAAAAAAAAAAAAAAAAACACACACAGCGGCCATCTCCCCCTGACCTGCCACCCTATTGGCCACCTCCTTTCCTGGAACCTTCCCACAGTGAGTGGCTGAATGGGTTACAGACAAAGCAGAGCAACAAGTTGAACACATTCAATATATTCAGCAGATTCAATATTACAATCGAGTTCAAAGAAAAAATCTAGCAGTGAACATTCTTTTCTAAATATGAAAACACTTTTTTTTAAAGATGAACAACATTTTTTAAAAACCAGGGTTCTCCAGGGGTCCTGAAGAGCTACTATCCAGTAGGTTTTCTGTCCTACCTGGCTTCCGATGAGCCACACCTGTTCCTGGTATTTACCTGAGACCTACTGGACAGTAGCTCTCCAGGACTGGGGCTGGAGTCCCCTGACACAGACGAAGCATTTCAGTCGCTGCCTTTTGGTCCCACGCTCACTCCTGCTCACTCACACAGCCATGCCTGTATCTTTCAAGCAGACGCAGCATTTATGCAGTTTCCGAGTCTGATTCTGCACCCATGTTCCTCAGTCAGTCATGCATCCTGCTCCTATACTGAACCTCCACTCTGGATACTTTAGATAACATTTAAAATGAACACCGGAAAGAAAATTTCCTTTTCCCCCTCTTAAAAAACCTGGCTTTTACACGGCCATTTCCGCTGGCACATATTGCTCCCTTTAACTGTGATGCCCTTCCCGTCTCACAGGGGTGTGAGAGAAATGTACTTATTTACTCCGGAATAAAAATCCCCACGTCGTGAGGTCTCTCTTGGCCATCACAGCCTACGGGAAAAACAAGTTCAAACAGTCACTTCAAACAACACAGCCTGACGTGAGGCTAAAGCAGCGCCCTCACATTGGCCACCGGGGGGGGGGGGGGGGGG
>JAODKF010000046.1:29259774-29269907 GCA_026779585.1 Mormyrus proboscirostris
CCCCCCCCCCCCCCCCCCCCCCCCCCCCCCCCCCCCCCCCCCCCCCCCCAATTCTCAGTTTGCCATTTCCTGCAGGATGTTCCCGTCAGGAGAAGATTGACAGCACCTCGGCCCACGCCAGCTAATGATGAAATTCACAGCACGGCAAAGCCTCGCCACCATCAAAGGGGATCACAGAGAAAAGGGTGCCCTTTACAGCGGGGCAGTGCCATCGCTCGGTCACGTCAAGGACAGACCGTTATATTAAGACACGTTAAGACAACATGTGTCACACCTTTCTGGGTCTCAAATCTAGCTTTTGGGCCTGTATTGTCCATTTACAGATACAGGCAGGTGCTAAAACAATGGCTTTTACAGAATATCACTTATGGTTTGCGGCCATAGGTGCTCAGTGACACCGGACCTTTAGCTTTAATTACATAGATTACTTACACAAAATTACACAACAGCTCACTCCAAGTCAATATATCAACTATGCATCATGACATACAGTCTTCCATAAACCGGGTCTACGTGGGCCCAGTGTACACAGCAGCGGCACCACCTGAACTTTGGTCCACGCCGTTTGCCCAGGCACGGCACATTACACGTTTGATTACATTTTTCAATGTAGTACCGCGCAGCTCGGCGCAGGACTACGGCAGTTAAGCGCGTCAGTTACATCCCGACAGTGCAGTCAGTGTAATGTGAGACGCCGGCTTGACGCACCACAGCTAAAAGCAAAAAGCAACTCCCTTCCGGGGTCTGGAGCAGAGAACAGCAAACAGAAGATCTAATGTTGATACAGGAAGGGTTATCCTCGACTAGGCTCACAAAATGGTCATCTGTCTAGGATAAGAGGGGACTGGATATGGTGGAGAAAGGGATCCGTAAGGGAGGAGGCCAAGGCAGAGTGATCCATTCTGAGGAGCTAGAATAATTTAAAAAATCACTACTGAAGATGACAGCTGATGAAATATTACCTGGGGGAAACATGTCATTAGGTGAAAATGCAGTCATACAGCTGGGAAAAGGAGCTGATAGCCCTTGTGGAAAGTAATGAGCATCTGTGGTCCCCCCCCAGGGTGTAATGCGTCCAAACACCAGGTAACGTATCATTCCACCATGTCTGCGGGACATTTACATCAGGCAACTCTGGAAATGCTGGAGAAGCACATGTTATTTTTCACAATGACGAACGTCACATCGACTTTAGACGACCGTCTATGTACAAGACACAAACATTAAGCATTTCAGGAATGAGACGGAGGAGATGGCAGCCATCAGATCATTATTGTGCCAAAGTATTTGTGACGTCACAGTGCACCATTTATACCCAGAACCAGTCTCTCCGCATACAGAAAGATGGCATTTATCACTTCAGCAGAAAACAAAGGCCATTATGCTCTTCTCTTGGGTTACTCTAATTGTTTACAATCAGTTCCTCATTGGTGATCACATGGCATAACAACTGACATGGCTCAATTATTGTATTTGATTTTCAGGCATGACAAGAAAAATACATTAATAAATGCATATTAATGGTTGTAATGTCTTTATGGAGAAGTCTAGTCTCGTGTGTCTGAAGTACAGATGGGAGAGGTAAGAGGTGACATTTAAGAGTGCTTTTTGGAAATGACTGATTAAAATTGCTTTAAATTGACATTACCGTGGATGTTTCTTTTGAATGATGCCTCACATGCAACATTAGCGGGGCTGTTTGCCATGGGAGAGGCTGCCCCAAAGGAGGTTCGTGTATATTAACCATCAGTAGAGCAGTGCCACCTGAATATTCACCTGAATAAAAACGTGAGTCAGATGTGGGCCCAGGTTTGTGTGGAAAGACAGCTGCAGATATTCATCATGAATCAAATCCCTTTCGAGAGGTAAAGCACAATCTTTCCACAAGAGTTACCATCCACTCAACACATCCTGATGGGCATCGCCGTCAAAGCCACAAGCTAGCTGGGCTACATCTTAAGGAGCCTTTGGTGGGAAAGTAAAGGAGCAGCATGACCCAAAGGCCACTTACTGCTCGAGTTCAAAGTACATGTTCATTTTCAAATCAGGCACAGGCCAAAAGGTAAGGCCGAGGGGTTCCAAATCACAGCTACAAAACAGGCTAACAAAATGTCATCATGACACCTTGATCATAGATAGGAGCCTTAAGATGGCCGCATACTTCAAACAAAATCCACAGAACCGACGGTGTTCCAGCAGAGCAATATAAGCTGTAATCATGACTGTGATCACCGTCTCGGGTAAAACACTTGAAGAAAACACACACATGGGTACATGGTGAGGAATCATGGTTTTTCTCACACACAGCACCAGTAATTACATAGGTTGTGTGGTTTTTTATTTTTGTAAATGAATTGATTAAAAAAAAAAAAAAGCTCTGTCTGCTGATCTGCAAACAACGAGCGGTCGGACGCCCGATACGAGGCAGAAAATAATAGTTAAAAAGCAGCATTTAGCCACAAGTGGATGCTGCTGTGATTCTGTCCCAGAAGCGGTGGGATAACCTGCAGAAACGTGGCCCTCAGCCATGTACCCAGAGTAAAGCCACCGCGTCCCGCTGAAGGTGCAGCCAAAGTCGTACATGCAGGCCAAGTTTCCCCACTCCGGCTTAGTCTGCTCGAGGCCAGAGCCAAATCAAGACCCAAAAAACCAAGCTGACCGCTGCAGAACAACTAGATGGTGAAAAGCACGTTTCATCAAGACTCGTCAAAACACATGAACTAGCTTAGAGGAGAATGTTTTTTATGCTTTTTGTGTTCAAACACATTAAATAATATAAACAGCTTCACTTACAACAACGTAACATTCGGCCTACTGAGATCTTATTTGCTAAACCTTTCATTCTTCCCCTAGCTGAAAGAGAGCTGCTTTTGCTATTATTGGATTGAAATACAAGCTGTACCGCATGTGCGTGTGTCCAATCTGGTGTAACAGTGTAATTAGTAAAAAAAAAAAAAAAAAAAAACCCTTTGATTGCTGATCCTTTGTCGAAAATGTAAGACCAGAAAGTAAGTAAATAACTGCAAGTAATGTGTTATAAGAAGGGCCCAAATTAACAAGAAGGACGACTTAGCTGGAAACATTACTTTGTATGGTGTTCTTTCTATTCTGTACTGCTGGTATAGTTTATATTCTATTGTTTTTAATTTTTGCTCCTCTTATCTTGTATACTGTCCACTTTCTGCCGTGACAATGCAAATTTCCACTTGCAGGACTAATAAAGGATTATCTTATCTTATCTTAGTATTAATATTAAAGCGGTAACGGTACTTAAAACTAACACAAATAAAAAAACTAAAATTAGAAAAAAAAAAATTCAGGGAGAGCCCTACAGGCCAGATAAACCTGCAGTGATCAGCAGAGCCTGAGCACAGTAATGACCACCTGTATCTAGCTGCAGTGATCAGCAGAGCCTGAGCACAGTAATGACCACCTGTATACCTGCAGTGATCAGCAGAGCCTGAGCACAGTAATGACCACCTGTATACCTGCAGTGATCAGCAGAGCCTGAGCACAGTAATGACCCCACCCTCCACAGGTCTTCCTCCCTCCCGCCCTCCTCTCTCCACTCACACTGCTGTTCTCTCCTCTAGATATTGCTTTTGATTGAAACTGGATCCATATTAAAGCAATAAATGTTAACAGGATGAGAAAAACCACCCAGTGACTGGCGAGAAGTCACGCCTGGGGAACACACTGCAGTAAAAGGCGGATTTAACAGAAAGAACAAGTCCAGTACGGGGGGTAGGATCTCCTACACCAGCGCTCCTCCAAACCAGCCCGCGAGGACATCCACGTTCGCTTCCATCACGGTCCACGTTTTTGCTCCCTACTGGCCTGGGGGTGCCTGAGGACCGTGCCCTGCAGCAGCAGGGCACACACTGCTCACTTCCGCACTGAATCAAGAAGCCTTCCACGGGCTCTTGACAGGAACTATGAAGGAACAGAGATCACACTCTGTAACCAGGCTCATCATCATATCTCAATCTGTCCCATATCCCTTCTTAAAATGTCTCCCCACAAATCTCAGGGCAGCATCCAGAATCCTGTACCATGCTACTTCAAGGAAAGCGTACTCTTCAGTAATGGCATCCCAAAAGAATCCCAGCGGCCTAACTTCCTAACCCCACAAAAAAGGGACATCCATTGCCTTCCTTCCTTCCTTCGTCATGGGATGGGAATATTTTCTGAAAATGCACCATTTTCTCTTGCTTTTTAAAAGAATACTTCTCTACAGAGACACCTGGCTTCTTGGCTGTAACAGATGACCAGGCCTGTAAATAGCTAAATTATACCATTCCCATTACACGTTATGAATAAAACATTACTTTTTGGCTCTTCTATTGCACCACCTACATTTTATCCCCATTACGAAGATTCTGATTAGGCTGTTCACTCTCCTCATTACATAAAATAAATGAATTAACAAGCACCCTTTTTGTCTGGGCCCCGCACAGGACTGTTGTTTCACTCCAGGCAGCTTATATGCTGTGTCCTCGCATAAGCAGCAGGCGATGACAGACAAGTTGGTGAAGGTCCTCTTATTAACATAAAACAATATGCTGCAGAGAAAACTATTTTCAGCCCAACAAGATTAACTTATTTCCTTTAAATAATAGAAAATGTTTCATATAGCCCTACATTTTATATGACTAAAGGATTAAGATTTGACAATTTAATTAGTTTAAATCGCCGTACTGAAATGCAAGGGACCGTGTGATTGTATAGGGTGCGTAATGTGGACAGATACTCCAAATTCATTTGATGTGGAGGTATTTCACCTTTGTATGACTGCCAAAAAAATCACCTACTTGTACATAAAATGTCTAACCATCACGGAGTAAAATTTGTAGCCCACTTTAAAAACGGCCTGATCGACTTCTGAAAAACCAATCAGCCACAGGAAAATGATGAGCAACACGGCCTGATCGTTTCATTTTCCGTTTGACTTGAGTGTCAGATATAGTGTGAAATAAACGTACAAACTGCTGCGAGATTACAAAACAAAACCGGCGGTTTAAATAGCGACTGAGACAACTTTTGCTAGTTTTATTTATGTTTATGATTTCACGAAAACACGTTTCCCCCCCTTTCCTCCATAATGAAATTTATGATTAGGCATTAAAAAGTGTTCGCCAAGTATCAAGAGCGAAATCTTGCGCGTTACTGTATCACTGAATGGAATTCAATGGGAAGCGGAACGGCGCTGTCTACAGGACTCAAACTTACACACTCGAGATGTTTAAGTGCAAAAACGCGTTTTCAGATAAACACACGTTAAATAAACATGGGGTTCGCAGATTAGCAAATCACTTAAGAGCCAGAGCCCCACGTAGACACTTAAAGAGCTTATTTATTTATATTTTTTACTCAGACTACAGTCCACAAATGCCCAGACTTTGGCCTTTCAAAATAAGGGCGGAAACCACCTGCTACATTATTATATACTTGTTACACAAACATTATACGAGAAGTGGTGAAAACGCGTATTTCTACAGCCCCTACTTACATAAGTAAGTTTTAAGACTCGACTATTCACACGCGTACAGTGACATGATTTTTTTTTCCCCTTCTTCAAACTACCTGATTTGCATGCGGTGCTGTTTAGTGTAAACAGCCGAAAGCCGTATCACAGTATCGGCTAAGAGTGGAATGATTTCGCCGTGAAAAGCCGCCCGCGTCCTACCGAGCAGCAGCAGCTTCAGCTCCCGGCGAGCGTCCCTCTCGTCCCGGCGGAGCTGCCTCTCGATCTCGTTGTTGATCCGCCTGGCTTCTTTCGCCTCTTCAGTAAGGCAACACGCCATGATGGACTCCAGGGTCATTCTTACCCCCCCTCCCCAAAAAATAAACGTTTGCTTTAGTGCTTCGTCGCCGATGTATTCGGTGCTGGCTGAGGTACGAATCAAAAGATAACATTCAAACCCTCCGCCAGGTTGAAGAAGGCGCACCGCTATCCAGATACCGGAAAAACATGGACACGGTCACGATAAAAGGAGAACATGGAGAGAGGAAAAAAGAAAATATGTATTTAAGTTATAGGACCCCCCCCCTCCCGTTTCGTTTCACTTTCCAGTAGTCTGTTGGCAGACAGTGATTCTAAGAGCCCTGCGTGCCTTGTAAATATCTTAACAGAGCTAATCAGCCTTTCCTTCTGGATTTGAGCAACAGATCCTTTTAAGAACCAACCGTAGCCTTTCTATGAGGTCTTGCTATGGACTTCCATTCTTACCATCCCACTCACTTTATTTTGATTTCTTTCTTTATATAGATGCGAATTGCAAAATATCTATATTTTCCGTTTCTATATCAGCAGGAAAATACACAAACAAATGCTTATGCTTTCCCCCTCTCAGTTGCTGGACTCCCGGGCGTGGTAAGGCAGAATATGGCGGACTTTCACTCCAATCCGCTTGACAGGAATACAGTTATCTCCAGCTGGAAAACCCAAGAAAAAAAAAATACCACAACCTCAGGCACGTCTCACGGAACAGCAATGACTAATATCCAGGAAATATATGGCGAGCACAGTCACATTTGATGATTTTTGCATTTGGTGCCTTTTGTTTGGTTTTTAAAAATTCTTCTTTTTCTATCCCCTCTCTCTCAATTCCATGAATGTAATTTTATTATAGACACCATCCAGTTGTGGCGAGGTGACGTTTGGGAGGGGAGTAGCTGACAGAGGAACGGCGAGCACACGCGTACAGAAGTGCGGAACAGTGGATGACAAAACTCTCTTCAGTGCCCAGATGTCTGCAACCGCTTTTACATTTAAAACACACAAACTCGTGAAAATAAGTGACACTTACAGTACTGAGGTCTACATCGTGTGTAATTATGCCCGTGTTGATGGTGTTTAATATGCATTATTATATCAAAGATCAAGAAATTAAACTTTTAATAGAAGGTTCGTTTATAGGATGTATTACGTGTTGCAAACGCTAGGTGGTGTTGTGGTCAAGGTACTGGATTTTTTTTTCAAGCTGCTAATTAGTAGTGGCTGTTTATTTGGTAAATAAACATCCATCCCGATTTTCAAATCAATACTTGGGACAAAGCTTTCATTGTTGGCCCAGAACCATCAGTAGAAACAGTAAAGTATGGCCAAAGACGAAATTAGACAAAAGTATATAAAAAATATTACAAATCAATTGTGCATATAATGGACATGAATTTAAGTAATAGGGGATGCTAATGATGTGTCCAGCATGGCCGAAGGTAAGCACAGTCTTTATTTGCATTTATTGTATGATTGTGATTTATTGTATGATGTGTCAAGCAGTTTCTAATTAAATGATAGGTTACTTTTTGTTCTTTTAGAATGTGATACTAAATTTAAAACATACATGTTTTTATTACACAGCTAAAGCACCACGACGAATAGAGGTAAATTTGAGTCATAAAGATATTTTAAGGGGCTCATTAGAACGCACAAGAACGATAAATCACAAGTTTTATTTTATTCTTTTTTTTCCTTTAATTTTGTTTAGTTAGTACAGATTTTATAGCGGCTTAAACAAGTCATCTTATTGTACTCATACAGTGATAATGATGATATCGTAACTGTGAACCCCGTTGAATTACATTCGGGAAGAAGCAGCGCAGAGAAGCCTCCACTGTTTGACAATGTTGCCAGTGTCATATACAGCCTAACTATATCAACTGAAAGGTGCAAAAATTATTACATTACTGCTTCCTGGTCTTTATTGTACATGAGGATTTTCTGTGACTGAAGAGCAGGTTGTGATGTCATAGAGCAGGTTGTGATGTTATAAACGAGGTGCAAAGTGCTACAGTCAATAAAGTTCGATATACAAATCCAGCCATACGAGTTTTAATCTGGGAAACAAGTCTTCTGAATTTGTCATGAACATCTGTAGCCTTTGATGCAGGAGATGTTCTGTGGTCACAACTCATCAAGAAAACCTTTTCCATCACTGACAGTCTTTGACCAGCCTCACGGTTGTAAATGGTATTACATGGATCTTGTCACTAAATGTATGTTTAAAACAATTATTTATTTCCAACTCCGGAACCACGTGAGGACTAACTAAGTTAATTTAAATTTTCTATCTGCAGTTTTATGGTTAGACATCCGGATGTTTCCACATAAATGACTGGACATAAGTGCATAAGCATAGCACAAACTGGGGGCATCCAGCACAAGAATCGAACTAACTCAATTCCTCAACCCCTATGCTACCAGAAATGACCGTCCAAGAGGATCTTCAGAAGACATTTCAAGAAAAAACAAATATAGGATGTGATTTTTTTTTAGATATCTGTGGATTTCAACCCTTTATTCATTAAAAATGGTGAATGCAGGACCGAGCTGTATTTGTGCCTGTTCAGATGCGCATATGTTTCTGCATTATAACCAGAGTTGTGAGCTTCCTTGTCCTGCTGCCTCATTGCATAATTACAATACTTCCCATTCATCCCACAGCCAGCGGCATTCCTGGGAAGACCGGCCCGCCCGTGTGCACAGTGTTCGCTGAGTTTCGCACACATGCGATGAGGCGGCATGTCATGGGATAGTAGGGAAGCGCATGAAATACTGTTTCATCCAGTTGCATAATGTAAAAGGAGCCTCTGTGAATTTGTTACACACTAGACCTCCCAGAGCTGCTCAAAATCTCTGATGGTTATGAAACATTAGATAAACTGTTGTCCGTCATGTCTTTCTGATATATTGATGAAGACTGCGTTTGTCATACAAGTTTATTGCACAATATTTCTATTGAGTCACTGGTCTCGCTGTTGGCACTTAAAGAAAGCAAAAGTGATCCTGCGCCAGGATTTATGTAGGAACCCCCAAAAGAACTACGTCGCCTGGATTAAAAAACACAACAAAATGTCCATTGTTTCATTTCGCTTTTATTTTCCAACATATTTTGGAAGATCATGGGATATTCTTGCTGTCAGTTTGCCTGCTGCGTTTCATTTGCTCTCTCACAGCCTCTTCTTTTATAATCACAGTGCTCAATGCTGCTGGATTTGACAGCTGTTCAGCCTCCTTTTTCCTGTTCCCACTTCTTCTGTTGACACATAATTTGCTTCAAAATATGTTTGACATGTATTTATGATGATTCAATAAGTACCGGTCCTTATTAGGATGGAGACGACCAAAGGCCAAGACTCCAGTTCCCCACCAAGTTAACCCCAAGAAGTAGTTTTCCCTGCTCATGTCATTTCCATTAATCCATGAAGGACATGTCTAAAGCAGCAATCACCAAATATGTATATGAATATCTAACGTGGTCCAATGGTTTTGCTGGAATGTATGATCAACAGTACATCAGTCTACAGTGTTTTATTCATGTTCAATAACTTTCAATGTCTTTTGAATTTTTTACATGGCCATGTAAACAGTACCAATGCATAAAAACAAAAAATACAGCTATCCTGTCATTAGGGTTACTGTATAATATAGAGATAATTACAACACCATCTGCAAAGTATTGAAGATGGAAATGAACATGGATAAACAGCGGCAGTTTTTCACAACTCCACAAAGATTAAGCAGAGATGGAAGAAGTACAAAGATGTCTGGAAGAGGAAGCCTTTTGATCACTGCCATAAAGGAAGGCCAGATTCAGGAAATGCCCAGACGTCATTGTAAGGTCATAATGGATAATGATTGAAAAAAACCAAGCAGGCAAGTACGTGATTTACTGATTAATATGAAGCCAGTGGTTGATCATAGCAAACTACGGAATGTTGTCATGGAAATGACTGTATCAGAGTGATGAAGGACCTGGAAAGAAATCTTCAAAAAATGTACCTAAGAGAAAACATCAGAATTGTTCAGAATATGGTATCTTCTGTGATTTCAGGGGTGTTAAAACCATGACATTCAACACTATTGCTGTTAAAGAACACCAGGAAAATAAACAAATCCAGAATAAGGTCGTCTTGTTTGGGGTATATTATGAAAATGCCTAGTGGTTTGGAAAAGGCCATAATGCGGGAAAAGGTGTAAGAGGAAGAGGGTGAGGAGCAACAAGATGGACGATAACTTGAGTTATTCCATTATGGCCCATAGAGTGTGCCATCCATCCATCCACCCATCCATCCATTCACCCATCTATCTATCTATCTATCTATCTATCTATCTATCTATCTATCTATCT
>JAODKF010000046.1:29271200-29283332 GCA_026779585.1 Mormyrus proboscirostris
TAGATAGAGTGTGATACATCGTACAATTGGTCTAATTAATGTGCAGAATATGAAGAAACCTGTTGCACATACCAGTAAATACCAGTAAAGCTCTAGACGCCAGATTCCAGAGAGACTTGAGTAGATAAAATGAAAGAATTGACGACATGAATCACAAAGTCAGGCTCTTCACTGAACTAGTATCATGTTTTGCATTGACAACAGTGAGGGGTCCTACTCTGGATGACACACCCATCGCATGACTCCCACACCGATCCACTATATGACCAATATGTCAAATCCAAGGAGAAGGTGATGATGGTGAATAAACTATACACTGTGATTAGCTGGAGCCAGATTTCGAAGCTTTGCGGCAAAAATGCAACCTGCTGTGCCATTTTATATTAGACACTTATTAATAAAATGAAAATGAGATTCATGAGTGTGTCAGAAGCAACTACTGAATACTTGTAACTTTAGTGACCTATTTAAGGTAATAAAAATATTTAAAAGATTAAGGAAACTGGCATCAGACCCAAGTGTCTTGTCCTAGATCTTTTATGTAAGTCAATCCTAGTTACGACTCATTTTTACAATAAAAAATCCTACAGGTGGTTTGGCAACAAGTAAAGTAGCTCATGATCCAACAGGGCACTGTATGTGTGGCCGTTAAATGTTGATGTCCTTTAAAATGAGCTTATCTGATAAGGAATTCATTTATTCCGATAACTGAATAACTGAAACTTTTGTTTTTAGTTTTATTAGTTCGAGTTCTTCCCTGCTCTGTGGAATCTGCATGTCTCTGTATGTGACGCTGGCTTCCTCCTGCAATCCAAAGATGTGAACTTACCTCGGTGTCTCTAATTTGTAATAATGTATGTCTGCGTGCAAGTTTGTGTCCTGTGACGGAATGGCATCCAGTCCAGGGTAAGTAAGCAGTGATAGGCTCTTGGCCCCTGACAGTCTAGCTGATGGAAGATTGTCAGGATCGGTCCTTGTTTTGTCCAATTCTATCCGTTGTTTCCCTGCTTGGCCAGCAGGTGTTGCGTCCCCCGCCCCGTTTTCTGCCCCTGCACCTGAGACACCCGATTCATCCCGTACATCCCGTCGTACGTGGCAGAAAACTGGACCGCAGCGCACTGCGCCGCACTCGTGTCGCCGCAGGGGGGCGCGCGCGTAAACAGAGCACGGCGATGGGAGCGTGCGGCCGCGGGGGCCGATGGGAGATTTAGGGCGGCCGCCGGAGCCATTTTCAAACGGCAGCGGCATGAAACCAAGGAAACAGCGGCGTTAATGCGGCTGGCAGCAGGCGAGTGCTTATGTCTGATATGATTTAACGTATCAGCGTTCACTGATATCGACTGGTACAGTGAGCCAGAAATGGATCAACACGGGGGACGAAGCGGAAATTACACATGATAAGTTAAGATTCACCGGAGAAGTTAATAGCCACGGATACGGATTCAGCTAGGTTGCTACTAATCAATTAACTTGGCTTATTAACTAATTTTATTGCTGATTATGGTGCAACATTTGCGCTATCAGTTGCATACTTCGCCCATGCAAATTTCACAGCTATAGAAATTGACGCAGTCGGTTAACCACCTAGTTGATGTTGCATTTCCTAAATCTAAATAGTCTGCTGAGAGCTAGAAAACTGGCTTAATGTTCTCTTTTATTATAAAAATTCATATTGATAGTTATCCAAAATTAGACACGAGCTGGTCCTGTATAACTGCATTATCATGTACACCATAATATTATGTGTGTGTTTATAAATATGATTTTATTTTTTTCCTGAGTTTGTTACTGGCGTAGCACTTAGCCTGAATTAGTTTTGGTTTAAAATGAGTTACCTATCAATATCGAATTATTGTTACGGTACTGGCGTAAAACTCTGATTGCATCTTATTCCAGCACCACCATGTTAGATGCGGTACAGATCCGGCGCAGGGGAGCCCTGGACTTCGAGGCTTGCTATGACTCCGCCTGCGCTTTGCAGGACAGCGTCCCGGTTCCAGCTGTCAAGGCTAACCTGGGACAGGGCGTACTGGACTTCTGCGGGGATCGCCTAAAGCTGATCGACTGGGCGCCCATACTGCAGTCGCTGGCCATGAATAAGCACCTGCACCACGTGGCCATCAGAAGTCGCTATCAGCCCACTTCTGCGGACGCTGGTGAGTGTCTGGAAGTCCGAAGCCACACATCCTGTTCACTGTAGCTGAAAGATGGTAATATGGTGTATATCTCCAACTATGGTCCTGAAGAGCTACTATCCAGTAGGTTTTCTGTCCTACCTGGCTTCCGATGAGCCACACCTGTTCCTGGTATTTACCTGAGACCTACTGGACAGTAGCTCTCCAGGACTGGGGCTGGAGTCCCCTGACACAGACGAAGCATTTCAGTCGCTGCCTTTTGGTCCCACGCTCACTCCTGCTCACTCACACAGCCATGCCTGTATCTTTCAAGCAGACGCAGCATTTATGCAGTTTCCGAGTCTGATTCCGAGCCTTATGTTTTTGCCCTTGAGCAGTGACTGTATTTTGGGCTAAAGAAACAAGTTGAAGAGAATGTCTCTAAGATTTTTAGGAGAATTTTTGTATTTGTCATGTGAATCGATATGCGTGGGAATTTCTTGTTGTATTTGAGCAAAAGTGTACTTATTTTATGTACATTTCTGCTGTCATCACGAGAGAATACTGTGCATTTTAACCTTTAACTGGTGAATTTCTTATCTTAGTTATGTCAATCCCTGTCTTTATATTGCAGTAGACAGATACAGGTCATCCTTCAGGAAGTGGATCCCGGCCTTTCGTTCTAAAGACATGACATTTAGACTGTGCAAGGCTCTCCGGGACTGCCTGAGCATCTCCCCACGTCTGCAAAGCCTCCAGCTTCAGGGTCTGCCTCTGAGGCTCCGGGATCTCATGCTGCTCACCAAGGTATTGTAGTGCGATGATAACTGTTTCGTGACAAACAAAAATTAGAGATCCACCGATCCAGTATTTGGATCGTTATGGGCACTAATCTATAACCTATTAGACGGATCAGATGTCGGCCATATGTGACTGATCCACGTCTGATACTTATTTTTTTAGTTTTCAGCCGTCTGTAAAGATGGATCCTGTTTCTTATTAAATGTATCTGTGACACATTGTACTTCGATTTCTACAATCAACTGCACCTCTTCCCCGTTTTGGATGTTTTTTGCTGAACGCTAATGCTGCCACTCAGTCCATTTGCCTCTCACTGGGTGTGAGAGCAGTGACTTCCCCCCTGCTGTGTGTCATATTCATTCCCTTTGCAGTGAGAGGAACGTAATGGCATCAGAGAGTGACAATCTGCAAGTATTTTACGGCTTTAACAACCACTAGTCCTACAGCGATTTGCAATCTTTGTAAAAAATAAATAAATAAAAAGTTTTGCGAGTTGGAAATGGCATTTAATGTAAAATCCCACTAAAAATGCAGGCAATTGTGCAAGACAACACGAGTAATGTTGGGTGAATTGGTGACTTTGTGATTAAATGTAGTTTAATGCATATTGCACTTCCTACGTGGATGTGTTTATGATTGTGTGCCCTGTGATGATGCATATTGCACTTCCTACGTGGATGTGTTTATGATCGTGTGCCCTGTGATGGGTGGCGTCCCCCCGCCTAGTTTTCAGTGCTTCCTGGAATTCATTCCTGGCCTCCCATAAACTTGTGCTGTATAATTTATTTTTGCATTACAGTTATTCACTCTGCAGATATAAATATTCAATGAAATTCATATGCAGTTAGAAAACAAGCCTATTGAAATATTACTAGCCATGCTTGTGTGTTTTAAGAAGGCAGAATTGTTTCAGGGGGCTTTTACCGGTTTGTCTGATATGAAAATCAATCGTAATCTTTCCATGTTGATTCTTTTTGTCAGGGTTTAGCAAAAAGTGCAGCTTTGGAACACCTCTCGCTGGCTTCCTGCCCCATGGGGGACGAGGGACTGGAAAGTGAGAATGATATCATCATATTTCCCTGTCTCGTCATTTGAATTTTCATTGCAACTCGCTCATGCTTTTCAGAAAAGCGGCTCGTTCGGCAGTAACCCCTCCTGTCTATGCTTTGCATGTGTGCAGTGATATGCCAAAGTGTGAAGTACTCCACCTCAATCAAGACGGTGGATTTCACAGGCTGCAATCTGACCTGGCGTGGGGCAGAACACATGGCCGCCATCATTAAGGTGATCTAAGAACCGTATATTCAGCTCTACTTGGTGTACTCTCCTTATTTTGGAGTTCCTGATTTCATACTGCATTTTTTTGGAATTTTGTGAGCTGTTTTGGGGCAGTTACTCACAAAAGTTTTCCATTACAGACAGCGGTGGAAAGTTCAGGTCCAGAAGCTACAAATCCAGACCAAGGTTTTGTTTCAACCAATCAGTTGAGTCTCTGTGACTGTGACTCTTTATACTCAACTGGTTGATTGAAACAAAACCTTGGTCTGGATTT
Organism: Mormyrus proboscirostris; assembly: GCA_026779585.1. Lineage (NCBI taxonomy): Eukaryota > Metazoa > Chordata > Actinopteri > Osteoglossiformes > Mormyridae > Mormyrus > Mormyrus proboscirostris. The sequence goes on from JAODKF010000046.1 coordinate 29,275,668, forward strand.
GTAGCTTTTGGGTCTGAACTTTCCACCTCTATCAGTAATGGATTACTATTATGAGTAACTGTTACACTCAACACTGTTAGTCTGCTTAATGGTTTGATATTCTCAATTCAATAGCAAGTTTATTGGCATCACAGTATAGTCTGGAATATTGAAGCAAATTTCAGGCTAATGTCATTGGCTACGTTGCCGTCAAATTCTCCACACTCCGATACCAACGCCACCATTAGATACCATTTACCGCGTTGGACGTAGGCTTATGTCAGCTGTACTGATCAGTTTATATAGTGATAGCAAAGTTAAGTCATGTGACAAACTCTTCTGGTAGCACCAGGCCATGCGGAGACACAGCGTGGCTTGGGCAGAGAGTCTGCGCTATAGGAAGCCTGAGCTGGACGGTATGAGTGGGCTCCGCAGGGTCACTCTGAGCTGCAACACCCTGATCGGAGATAGAGGAGCTGTGGTTCTCGCTCAGGAACTGGCAGAAGACTTCTGGGTCAAAGGTGAGACTCATCCTCAGGTGATATGTCGGAGTGACTCCTGACACAGGTGTTCTCTCTATTCCTGTATTGCCATTTTAATGCTGCCCTTGTATAAAGTGAATTTGAACTTGAAGCATTATTAGACTTTTACTATGGATTCTTTCATCCTAGCAGACATTTGTGGACTGACATCTTTGGTATGGTTATGTTCTATTGATGTCTCCACAGCTGTGGACCTTCAGAAATGTGGCCTTTCCAATGTGGGTGCCAAGGCCCTATTGGGAGCCCTGAAGTCCAACACTACTCTTGCCGTTCTAGATATTCGGAGGAACCCTCTTGTGGGTGAGCTGCTTATTCTTACTGCTAGCTGTGTGAAAGCTCTCCTGGGATGAGGAATGAAGAACTCTATGAAAACCTAGATTGATGTGGTACATGGGGAGGGAGGGGGGGTCACTGGTAAACACTGTTCACACCCTCATTATGGTCACAATTTCTCTTTTAATTAATATGCAGTAATATGCAATTGTTTTTTCATTATGTGCCAGGCTGGATGTGTGATCACATTACTAATTGAATTTTGTTGTTATTTCTTATTTTGTTTTATCAAGAAAAACAATTTTTTTTTATGATTTCTTTGCATTGGACGATTAAAAATATTTTTTTAATCTTAAACAGAAATTTCATATTTTTTAATATCTTGGTATTTTATTTATCACAATGAGCAGCGTCTGAGCAGGTGTTTCCCCACACTCCTTTTATATCTGGGACCCCAGAATATCAGGATGTAAGGACCTGAAATGCGAAAGGCCCCAGTGAGGCTCCAGTGGTGTGAAGTTTCCCTGATTAAAGTGCTTATGAGCTCTTGCATGTATTTATTTTATAATTGATGGAGGAATAGAAAGCCAGATTTTTATTATTAATACTGTGCATGTTTAAATTTTCACCTATTACCGTTTTTTCTTTTTGAACTCATTTGTTTGAAAATCTTCAGACTGAAACCACCTTTTTGTCACCATTGATACAATAAAGGAAATCTCCACAATCCTAAGATTCAACATTCTAATCTTAATTCTTCTGAGTTTTTAACATCTCAGCCATTTCACTTTGAGTTATTGTTAGTAATTTAATTTTTAAATGGTGAAGTAATACATCTTTGAACCTTTTTTTTACTAGAGATGAAAAGATTCTGGGAAGGAGGCAGAGGGCATCTGCAAAGATGAAAGCACAGCGGGGGCTCTCAGGCATTCCCATAATTCCTCAGCCATGAGGGGGGGGGGATCTTTGTGAAGAAGCAGTTTTGTTAAAGTGTTAGATCAGTGTTTCTAATGTGAGGATAAAGGAATAATCAGTGAGGACGACTTGTTCTTTTCCTCTACATTAGATAATGGCCTCATTAAGGCAGTGATGGAAAAGGTTCTCCTGAACACAGAGGGAACTGCGTCTCAGGTTGGTTCAGCAAGGGGAAATAAATCTTGCAGACGCACACATTCTCATTCACACATGACCACCATCTGCACACTAGAATGTACTGTAACCAGCAGACTACTATGTCTACACTTTTATTAGCGGCAAATTGTTGTTAATAAAAAAATCCTTTGCATAATTGTGGAGTAAATCACAAATGTGGTAATTCCAGTAGCTTTTGGCTGTCGGCCGTGGTTGTTTCTCTTGGGTCTGTGCGTTGCAGTGTGTACGTGATGACGGATCCTCCTTGTCTCCTTTGTGTATCTCAGTACTCGTGGATCAAACCTCCGTCTTCCAAGGATGTTCAGAATCCCACAGGCCAGAGACAGACCAGGATGCCAGGAAATGGAGTTCGAGGAAGAGCAAATGTTAAAATAGGTAATTTGCCGCTAAAACAGTTATAACAAACACCAAAATTATCATGTCGTAGCTCCCAAAATTGTTGTTGAAGTACGACGTATGCACTCCAGTGACACAGCTCAGGAATTTTGTTTGCTTTTGCAGTAATTGGCTCAGTTAATGGGTTTGATGACATGTCTTCTGATGTAAATTTTATGTTACTTTTAACTGGTTTTCAAATTACTTATGTACTGAATGAGCATTTTTCAGTGAATGAATAAATCTTCAAAGCTCAATATCCTGAAGTTATTCAGCCTCGCTTGGTGATTCTAAGATGACTTGGTAGGGCTCATCATCGCTGCTTTGTTAGCTGCGTCTTCAAAAGCGTCGTGCTCTAGTGACCACGCCTAATCCGGCAGTTTTTGGAGCTTCTCCCCATCTGGAACACCTGCCGCTTACCGCTCTGTGTGCCCATGGCGGGTTCCAGCAGCGAAGGGCTTCTCTGCTCTTCACAAGGGATCACCATAAGCATCTCACAGCCTGGGTGCCGGGAAGCGTTCCAGCGACTCACAGGAGTCTCTGTTCCAGGCTCGCTGAGGACATCCGTGAGCGGTGGGAGGAGATCCAGCGCCCCCCCGTCATCACGTGTGGGTTCAGGCAAGCAAGTCCCTTGGCGTGCAGCTGCACGGGCCAATCGACAGCGGTGGGAACGAGTCGCTGGTACGGTGTGGCATCTGCAGTGGAGTTGAGCATGAGGTGGAAGTGATGTGTGCTTTCCTCTCTCTGCAGGGGGGAGCTTCAGGACTTCCCTGCTACAGGGAAACATTCCTACCAGGTATAAATGTATAAATTTGGGTATAAATGTTGCACAGAGTGATATGAAATATGAACATGCTCAATCTGTGATGGTTGATATTGCCTGGGACAAGACGATAAGTTCATGTTAACCACAAATCCTCTCCCACCAAAGGTCACTGAATCTTGTGTATATGTCTCTCAATCCCATTCTGGGGCCGACCTCTCACATGGACTGGGCATCATTTATGGCCTTCACCCCTGTCCTGCTTGCCTGCTGAATCTCTCTCTCTCAAGTCGTATCTGTTCTGAAAGTGTGGTCATCTGTGTTGAGAGTTGATAGGCCTGGCTCTCTGCCGTGTGTCAGCGTGGAAGAGGAGCCCTTGTTTTCCAGCCCTCTGATTCAGGCCAGTGCGCTGGCGTCTGTTTTTATTCGACGGCGCATGGTGGCGGCGGGTATCTCTAAGCTTGGGCATTTCAGAGAGGGTGGGGCCTGGAAATCTGCTTTAGCCTTGTGCACTGAGATAGGGTTCTGGTCAAGCCGCGTCGTTCAGTTGATTCTTAATAAAATTTCCTTGGCTCTGCCGGGAGGGTTTTGGAGGACTGTGGAGGACGGGGTAGAGGCTGCGAGACGGCCTTTTCCGACTTTGCATGTTTCAGCGGCAGTGGAAGGACATCGGGAGGATGTTGGTTTGTTACTCTCCTTCCGCAGCTACGAGACTTTGCGGGGACCTCTAAGAAGGCGCTTTATGAAGTGAGTGTGAAGGTTCTCAACAACGGCTCTCTGACAGGGGTGGCAGCTTCTAGGTGGTTGGGCACTTTGGCACCCGGTGCTTCCTCCAAGGGTTGCTGGAAGACCCTGTACAGACCTCCTATAGAGAAGTGTACTGCTGACCTGCAGTGGAGGTTGGTGCATGGGGCTTTGGCCACGAATCGCCATGTGGCGCACATCGATCCATCGGTGGTAGCGGGCAGCCCTTTTTGTGGGCAGGATGAAACTGGCGCACCTTTTCCTGAGGTGCAAAAGGCTTGGGACCATGTTCTTAAAGCCTGACGCCTGGTTTGGCGGGTTCCAGGGAGATTTTTCCAACGTCATTTTTATTTATAATAAAATATACGGCAGGTGAGAAAGCGAAATTGTGCTTGTTGAATTTCCTAGTGGGTCAGGCCAAACGTGCGATTTGTCTATCACAAAAAAGTAAGCTGAGAGGGTCTGGGCTGACGGACGCCCAGCCTGTCCTGGGGGGCTGGTAGAGATGCGGCTCAGGGCGGAGGCTGCGTACTCTGTGCTGACCTGTACCCTGCAGGAGTTCTCCACGGTGTGGGGGCAATGCAGTGTGTTGTGTGAACTTGGCGATGATCAAAGTCTAGTATTGAGCCTAGTGCATGGTGAATTTGTGGACCAATAAATTTATTTATTTATTTTTTCATAATTTACATTATTCATCCTTTTGAGCAGGGCTTAGTCGCGCATTTGTGTTAATAAAGAGGAGTTTAAAAGTCTCTCTCTCTCTCTCTCTCTCTCTAAGGATGCCAGCACTGTAAAAGTGACTGTGGAAACAGAGTCTGAAGAATCGGAGGACTCAGAGAGTTTGATAGAAGCCCCTGCTTTGGGCCCCCAGCAGAAGATCACAGTGCTCCACCATAAACGACTGCAGGTTCATAATGACGGCAACAGCTGACAAGAGTTTACCAAGAAATGTTGCGTAGTTGGAATGCATTACTTAAGAATTAAATGAAGAACCAACTATTGGTGGATTATTTAGAAAAATGTTTTCTATCCTACCCTTTTTAGTATGTAATATTCTCGCTTTCGAGTTTTTCTGAACTTTCTTTGTATTGAAAGATGCATCTTTATTTTTATAATACAAAGAATAATTTTACACGAATTGTTATGGGTCACAATATTCCCGCTGTAATTATGTCTGGTAATTGCTCATATGTTCCCATTGGCAAATTCCAGCCCTTGGTCATGGATAAAATTCCTGTAGTTCATTGCACCATATACTACTGTTGCATTCTCTGTTTCTTATAGCCTATTAAAATAAAAGTATTAAAATAAGATTTTTCAGCATTTTTAATCTTCTGTATAGCTGTTTGCAGGTTTTGTGAGAGACAGAATTTAAAATGGTCAAATTAAACGTTTTAATTTGACCATTAAAAAAAATAAACATTTTACTATAAGAACAAAAAACAGTTTGCTTGATATCTGTAAATGGTCATGATATTTGAGTAAATATGACAGTAACCTGTATTTAAAAATTGTTTTTGTGTTATATGTTTAGTTATGGTAAGATATGTGGATCCGAAGTCCAGAGCAGTGTTTCTCTACCTGGTCTGGGGTCCCATTCGGTCCCTGTGTGGGTTGAGAAAGGTTGGTCTCGACTTCAGTGCCATTTCTTTTCTTGGCTGCCAGGTGGAGCTGGAGGAGTGTCGGCTTCGTTTGGTGGAGGAACGGAAAGCGAGAGTCAAAGCGGATGCCCTCCTGCTTGAGGTATCCCCGCCTCTTGCTTGAGGTATCCCCGCCTCTTGCTTGAGGTATCCCCGCCTCCTGCTTGAGGTATCCCCGCCTCCTGCTTGAGGTATCCCCGCCTCTTGCTTGAGGTATCCCCGCCTCTTGCTTGAGGTATCCCCGCCTCCTGCTTGAGGTATCCCCGCTGTGAATGTGCAAATGAACTGGAGGCTTGCGAGGATGTGAGTGACGCGAGCAGCAGAATGTGGCGTATTTTGTTTGTAGACTATATTAAAGCCTTAACTACTGGCTTTTACAGACTTCTACAGAAAGTGAATCAGGCCCTGTCTGTCTGTGAATGATAAAACACACCCATCTGTTACTCATTTCCCCAGTCTGTGTTTTTTTTAAAACCTTTCTTTGACAGTGAACACTCGCCTATTATGTTGTATCTGTATGTGACTGCTGGCTACTTTAATTTTATATTTTGATAATTTGATCATTTTTATCTTGCCTGCCAAATCCTTCTAGAAAGCTTGCTGGCTCTGAGCTCCTGGTTGTTCTGTCCATTCAGCAAGCTGTTAAGGTTTTTTCCCAGAAGCATAGGCCACTACATTTGAGTATCTAACATCTATGTCCACTGTAAACTTGTAATCACGAGCTATTTTTCAGATTGGGGGGAGGAGCAGGGGTTCCCATAATAAATTTTCAGGCGCACACACACACACACATATTTATAGTGTAACATCTGTGTGAGTCTGTATAAACAGCAAGGTAAATCATTTTGCTGTTAACGACGATAATAATTATTATCTGCTTGAACTCTTCCTGTTCTGCTTATCTGGTAAAGATACTTGTGATTCTGCTGCTCTGTCTCAGCTGGAGTTGGAGAACAAGCGGCTGAGGAGCATTAACCTGTCCCTGTCAGAGGCCATACACTCCCAGCCCACGGCGGCCAGCGCCCTGGAGGATGAAGCCGTGCTGGACAGCATTGAGGCGTCCTTCCAGAAGTTCCATGCCTTCCTGGACCTGCTGAAGGACGCTGGGTAGGCTGACCATCCGTCAGCAGTCATAGAAAATTGCCTTGATGGCAAGAAGTTTTCTGTCTGCCAGTAGTATCGGTTGCCACAGATTTCACGAGGGTGTTCTTTATAGAATTATGAAGCTCTTAAAATAAAACTTCAGTTGCATGATCTGCATGATTAGGCCAATCCTTGTAATTAGTTCAATGGCCTTCAAGATGCAGTTTTGGTGCGCATCACCCTCACAGGAAATGTTATGAAAAGGTCTGTTTACAAGTTGATGAATGATCAGGATTTGGGTCCAGGGGGACACGGAGACTGCAGAGTGCCCCATTATGCAGGATTTGGGTTTCTGAGGTTGGTGTGCGGTGTCATTGTTTTATTGGGCGTGGTTGCCGGCATTTCAGCCATGACAGTTAACGACTCGCTGTAGCACTTAGCCTATGAAAATCACAGCCTTTGACCCGGTTTTTGCAGTTTATAGACCATCTACTTGGTGTTCCCCGCTCCCCCCGGTCCTGCTGATGTACCCTTTAATCATTTAACCTGCATGTTTTTCGCACTGTCCTGCCCACCATCCACTGTGCTTTCAGCAAACGCAAACAGAAAAAAGGACTCTCTCTCCCCCGGCCCACTTCCAGCTATGTACTGAAAAAGTACGTGTCTTGCGTGCTAAAGGACAAGCAAGGGCTTCAGAATGAGGACAGATGTCGCATACTAAGCAGCTGACTCCATAACCCTTTTATTTTTTGTGGGGGGAGTGGTGGTAGCTAGCCAGAGTGTAGTTTGTTTTTGAGCAGGCAGTTTGCGGCAGTAGCTGAACCCCATCGTGTGGCAGAAGGACGGAGAACTGAGCATGTGAACAGGACTGAGCTCAGGGGTGTTATCAGGCTCCACTGTAGCTGGTCTATAACCTATGAGTTACAGGCCAGCCTTTTATCAGCGCAAGGTCGCGGTAAGCCTGTAGCCTATAACCTATGAGTTACAGGCCAGCCTCTTATCAGCGCAAGGTCGCGGTAAGCCTGTAGCCTATAACCTATGAGTTACAGGCCAGCCTCTTATCAGCGCAAGGTCGCGGTAAGCCTGTAGCCTATAACCTATGAGTTACAGGCCA
>JAODKF010000046.1:29309038-29319167 GCA_026779585.1 Mormyrus proboscirostris
AGCGGGACAGCAGAGCCTGCAACGTGAAGCAGGGCTGCCTGCAACGTGAAGCAGGGCTGCCTGCAACGTGAAGCAGGCCTTCCAGACAATATCCAATGCCGACGGAGGACCTTTGAACCGAAGGCTCCAAAAATAACCTCTTTGTGTTACCAGGGAAGAAATGAATAAGACAGCAGTTGTTCCCAAGCCCCCCCCCCCCCTCCCCAACCGAGGGCTGACACATTCAAAAACAATCCGGGCCTGTCAAACTGTTAATATCGCTCTAATGCGAGGAGTAGGCAGCGTAAGACCCGAGTTATGAAAAATGCCAGAAGAGACTGTAGAACCGGCTATTCAACATCCCACATCAAAGATTACTTTTTTGTCCGCGGCTTTCTGAGAGAAGGAAACATATTTTCCATCAGATGTGATTGTGCTTCTGTTTGAAGCGCTGCATCTCTGCAGGGATTGAACCTGATGGCCCCAGGCCCCAGCCTACCTGGGGGAGGGGGCCCCGAGCCTCCGCCACCCCCTCCTCAAAGGCCGGCTCTGTCTGTCTCATTTATTGCGACTTATAGAGAGGAGCACCCCCCATCTCTCCCCTTTCCTCTGCTTGTCTGAGACCCAGGCTTCCTCTGGCCCTCCTTTTTTTTTTTACCCTTCCCCCCTCTTTTTGTCCTCCTCCATCTCTCTCTCTTTCTCTCCCTCTTGGTCACCCTCACCCCGCACCTTGTCCCTCTCTGTCTCTCTCCCTCTCTGCTCTCATCTCCCCCCCTTTCATTCCTCTCATTGGTATGCCCTCTGCATTTTCCACAGCACCGCGTCTCATATCCACTCATGGAAAATGCATTAGCCATCGCTAACCCTTTTTATCTAGAAAGCAGGCATTATTTTTTCCATTTTTCTTTATTCTAAAAAAAAAAAAAAAAAAAAAAACACGACCATAACCTGGGAAAGGCCGTCAGTCTCGCTGTGGATATGCTTGATTTTGATGTAGGAATCCCAGAAACTTACAGGTGATGATGCAGAAGCTTTGAGGAGCACTGGTTTGTGGCTGCTTCATTCTGATTGTAGAAAACAAGGAAACATTTGTATATGAGATGTAATGAAACAGCTGTGTGTGGGTCTGTCATTCCGCTTTGACTTTAGCGTGTTAGTGGGAATGTTCCGGTTATTTACGACTCTCATGCCAGTTATTTGTCTAAGCATGAAATGAAAATAAAGAACTCATGGAAACGGCAAAAACGCAGGTCAGCCGCTACACACCCAAACTCAGGCGTGAAGGGCCATAGGGGGGCCGCACTTCTGACGGTACCATTTGCATGTCGACACACAATTGTGTCTTTTCGACGGAGGTGGGCCAGCTTCTGTACCCGCCCCCGCAGCGAAGACCGAGGCACATTAACGGCCCGCGTTTAATGCACGGGAGGGCTGACGGCGGGTCCTCTGACATTATTCGCGAGTGCACGGGACTTCAAAACGTCCGCTTATTTAAGCTCTTTAAATCTTCCTTGACAAAACTGCATTATCGAAAGCTTTCAGGGAAAACAAGAATGTCAGGGGAGGGAACTTGGGGGAAAAAAATCCGCTATCAAGCGAAGCAAATGGATTTATTTAATCTGTATTGTATCGAGGGAAGTACATTAAGGCAAAGGCATGAGACAACTTAATGGATTTAACATTAGTAATCAGACCTGGACTCGGTATAAATCAAAGGCCATCAAATTTCAGGCTAATGCACACCACCCATTCATTAGCGCCATTCAATCCACATTATAAATATCCGCCGGAGATATCTCCACTGCCTCGGGTTTCTCCTCCTCTGCCCGGGTCCTTATTGAACCATGATGATGACAGTGTGATTTTGTTGAATGAAGATGATTGGGCCGTATCGATCGCCACTTGCAGAGACCCTGGGAGAGCGCTCCCGCTCCCCAGCGGTACTGGCAGAGGAAGTGGCTCGGGGATGATCTGATTAGCCCATAATGGACGAAACAGTGGAGACAAGGCTTTGGAATGGGCCGTTTGTGCAGGGATTCTCTCTCACTCTCTCTCTCTCGCACATATGCTTCTTCTTCTCCTTCTGACGGAGAAGGGTCCTCGTTTTCATTTTTTTCCACCGCACTTTCTTGCTGGAGGGAAGGCTTCCGAGACCTGACAGCAGGGGGCGCCCTGCCCCGTGCTGACTCCACTGTGGGCTTGGCTGTCGATGGGTCACGTCACTGCACTGACAGGGAGGTGTGTGCCTCTCTTGCCAATGCTAATGGTAGAGACAAGGTGGCCCAGCCATACTTGGTAAGCTGATGCTTTGAACCCCCTCCCTCTATCATGACAGCGATGGGAACGGAGAGAGCAGGGAGGGAAGGAGGGTGATCAAATGGGGGGTTAACAGTTTGACTTGTCAGGGAATTACAGCACCTCCCCCTCACTAATGGTAATATTACCAGAAAGTACTGGAAAGAAACCAGGTGTGTGGGAGTCATTGCGTGTGTTCTGCAGGGCTGTCTTACTCTCCTCCTTACTAATTATCCAAGGATTAAATTTAACGAAAATGTGACTTTCTACTGGAAATGTGAATAAAGATCTGTTGAGGCTGACTAACCAAAACCATCCATGTACTGAGAACCAGTCAAAGAACAGTCGAGAGAAGGAAAGGGTTTAGTGTGATCAGGGTACACTATGATCTAAAGTGCAGAAGGAGTCATAAAATAAATCCCAATTAAAAATATGAATGTTCAATGACTGAAAGCATTATTGCTCCTCATCTCTAACTCCCCCAGATCACTAATCCTCATGTTTGGCTCACCCTGACAATTAATCCTTATCCCTGACTTGCCCAAACCACTACTTCTCATCATTGACTTATCCAAACCACTCTTCTTTATCTCATTGACTTATCCAAACCACTTTTTCATAAACTCTCCCAGACCACTACGCCTGATTCTTGACTCAACTAGACCATTACTCTTCATCACTAATTCACCCAGACCACTACTTCTAATGACTGACTCACTGACCACTGCTGGATGTTGCAGATCTGTAAACATTTCCAAGCTCAGCTTTGCAGTGCGTGACTGTATGCCATCTCCATGTGTACTGCATGCACCTGTGTGAGCATTTCTGTGTGTCAGTTACAACATCGCATAATTATGACAGTGCTGTATGTTTGCACATATGTGCCCTTGTGTGTGTGGGGGTGGGTGGGGGGTGGTTGTAAGGCTACTTTGATGGGATGGATTTTTCTGGATCTGTTTGAGATGGGCTACAATTACAGCAGGAGATGGTGTTATTCACCGTTACTCATGTGTAAACTCCACCACAGGCACTGCATCGTACCCCAGCAGGGGGTTTGTGTGTTGGGGGGTTCAGCTGACTGTGTTCTGTGTCACTTTTAGCACCTTGATGGAAGATGCCGGTTCCCGTGAGCCGTGACAGCCACAGCCGCGCTCCCGCCACAGGAAAGTGGCCCCGGGGCCACTGGTATGAATTTTTAATCACCTAATGATGTCTGATTTAGTGGTCTAATGGAAGGTGAAACCAGAAAGAAATGGAAATGATAAATAGCCATATTAATAAAAACAAACATTTTAAGTGCATTAGAGAGTAGGTGACCCTTTAAATGACACCTCTGGTAACTGTCGCAGGGCGCAGTAGGGAGGCAAAATTGCTCTAATGACAGTAGATGCTCATCTGTCATTCGACTGTGTCCGTTATGCCAGACGAGATGTGGCTGCTTTCATTTTGAATATTCACAAGCCATTTTTCTTCTGTCTTCATGCCCAGACGCTGCAGCCATGTGATTGTAAATTACTCCTCACCGAATGAACTAAATATTGCATTAAAAAAAATTAAATTAAAAAAAAAGAATGGAGGCAGCATTTCGGGCTACCGTGAGTGTGCTAATCGCTTTTCACTCCGATCGAAACACGGTCTGATGTGTTTAATTGAATTCCATTATGTCCCTCATTACTCCACATCACCCGGTTTATGGCTTGGGATGTGCGAGGGGGATAAGCAGGATTTTAAGATTTTGTTGTCATGCACCAGAGCAACTGTTAATTGTTGCCGAACAAGAAACAATGAATCAACATTGTTCCTTTGCCAATATACTGAAGGGAGCCTAACCAAGGGAAATGGTCTGGTGAACCTTATCATGATTGCGAAGACTGTGGAACTAGTCTCTAAGTGGCCTGAATTTTCTTCCCTTTTTAAAATCAAGAATCTTGCTTCATGTGTGAGAGCATCAGGTGGTGATGCCTTAAGGAATCTTCCTGTGACCAGAAGCTCCCAACCATGATGTGTAATATTCAGAGGGCTTCCTCTCCTAGTTCTATTGATGGTACCTACTGTAGGCTTAATTGTTTCTGGAAGAATCTCAGCTGTACAAGGTATTATTATGATGTAGGTATTATTTGCTGAACATACTCCAAGCCCAGCTCATATTTCATCGTATCGTCATTTTTAACCTTTTACTCAAGCTAAACCAAAGAATTCCCCATCTTTCCTTTCTTTTGTAATGATCACTACTGCCTGATTTAACACTCGCTACAACTTTGTCTTATTTATACAATGGTGTGTACAGCCTCTATGCCGGATGTTGACGACTGTGGAGACTTAAACAGTAAGAAAATAATGGCTGTAATTATGAACTGGACACATACCTCCTATACAGTATGTGCAGGCACCATGTCTAAGGGGTATAGTGGGAGTGACAAAATCCTGCCATTCATCTGAGTAACTGGTTGGATGGAGTGCCTGTCAATCATCTGAGTAACTGGTCTGATACAGTGACTTAGTCAAATGAGTAACTGCTTTGATGCGGTCCTGTCAGTCATCTGAGTAGCTGGTTGGACACAATGCTGTCAGTCATCTAAGTAATTTGTTTAATATGGTGCCTATCTGTCATATGGGTAATTGCTTTGATACAGTGTATCAGTCACCTGAGTAGCTGATTGAGCACCGTGTCTGTCAGTCATCTGGGTAGCTGGTTGGACACAGTGCCTGTCAGGGATCTGTGTAGCTGGTTCAAAACACCGACTGTCAGTCATCTGGGTAGCTGGTTGGACAGAGTGTCTGTCACTCAGCTGTGTACCCCAAAGGCCTCACTTCCTGTCATATGCACAGTGCCTGAACAGTCAGCCAGCCCTGGACCTGCAGGACCACAGCCAGCTCAGCACTATTTAACTGTGGCCCTAAACTCCATTACCAGCCCTGATCCTGGAGGGTCACGGTGTCCGAAGTGCTATTTAGACCCGGTCTGGGAGGACCACACTCAGCGCTGAGTCAGAGACTGACTCACATGGTTACGACCTGAAGGATTTCAAGGATCAATGTTATTTTCACGGCTCTTTCCTGCGGGACGGTGGGTTGTTTCTGCAAGCTTGCCCTCACTCCTTCGCCTCTTTGCTCCCTGGAGTCCAGCGTGACACACGGCCGTTCCAGTGTCACTGCCACATGTCACTGCCTCCGTCTGTCCCACGCTTAAAGGCTTTGGCTCTGCTCTGCTCTGCGTTTTCCCCACTAGCACACTGTGAACAACTCCGGTCTGCTTGATAGTCAGATGTTACTTTGTAAATAGACATTAACTCGCTAGCAAGAGCAACTGCACCCTACGAAATATCTTTATTTGTCAGAAATTTAATTGGGAATCAAGTCCTAACTGCGATTTACTGGACAGAAAACCTGACTGACAGCTACAGTTTGCACAGTTACTGTGTGTATATTATTTCTTTCATTTGAAATATTTTTTAAGAAACGAATGGATAATATTTTACAACAATGCTCTTCATTGTCCTGCCTACAGAAGGGGCGGGAAATAAAACAAATGCTTCCTCCTTTTTGCATTAAATGCCCATTTATTTTGCCCGAGAATAACACACAGTATGCCATCTGTATTCTCAAATTGGCTAAGACAGGCGTTCAGCGCCAGCGTGATTTTTCGCCTGTGGTGGGGAGATGTGTAACGGTTATGTAGGAGCCTTGCTCGAACCTGGGGTCACATGTAAATGCATTTAAATCTAAATGCAAATGATTTCCTGTTGTCGATAGTCTGTGTTTCGTAACACGAGTGTGGCTGAGAGTTACCCGCGGCCTGGAAAACTCTCTCTCTCTCTTTCTCTCTTTCTCTCTCTCTTTTTCTCTCTTTTCTCTCTCTCTCTCTCTCTCTCTCTTTTTCTCTCTCTCTCGCTCTCTTTTTCTCTCTGTTATACCCAGGAACTCCTCAGAGGACAACAAATGATTTGCGGCTCATTTTCCACCAACCCCCTGACCCTTCCTGTCCCCCCCCCTCACACTTGCACCGGAGGACATTCCTCGGGAGGGAAGTGAGTGATTCACTCTGCTTCTCTCTTCTTCCTCCTTTTACTTCTTGTTCTTCCTCACTTACCTCCCAGGGATTCGAGCAAAAGCCAGGCATGAACCTCACCTTGTTCCTGCTATTTTACTGAGGGCGGGGGGGGATGAACCATCGACGTCTTCATCCATCTCACCAGAAAGCTTTGCTTCTACTCTTTGTCTGCTTCCCCTGTTTCCCCTGGATGAGCCCCCCCCCCTTCATGCTCTTATTACCCTAACCCCTTTTAGGGTCATCAGTTTTATATTTATTTAAATGAACCACAACACTGGTATATAATATAGAATTAACCAAATCAAAATGAATTATTAATATAAAAAAAGCAGATTTTAAACAGAAAGTTTCAGAAAAGAACTATGATTCACGGAGATTGTATTTAGTAACCCAGAGTCAGCATGAATCCAGCCATTTTCTTGCCATTCCCAGAGACAGCCATAACAGCCTTTCAATTACACAGCGAACAGGAGCAGCTAAGGAGATAAAACAACTCGGCCCAATCACTCGGCGACGGAGGCCCTCGGCGTGACATCATTGCGGCCCGAAGGAGCGCCTGTCCCCGGCGGGGGCCTAATGAGACAGATCTGTGTGTGATCATTAGTGTCTCTCCAAAGACTCTGCCTCAGCTGACCCTCGTGCACCGGCGGCAAGTCCCACGGGACCCTGACACAGCCAGGCGGCGCCGCCTTCAGGAACATGCCTGCCCTCCACCTTTTCATCTCCATCATGGCCGTCGGCACCCAGCCTGAATGAGGGAGCGGATATAAAAATAAATAAGGCGCGTCTCTCAGAGCTCATTATCACCGGCAGAAGGTGCTGACCCGTGGGCTGGCTTGGCCTCTGCGGGGAGAGGTATACCTTCATTAGACATCACGCGGCGTCAGGGGCGGGGCTGCCTGTGGGGGGGGTCACTCCCACACACCCTGTCTGTCACTGGATGTGGAAACCACGGCAACAAGCAGAGCACAGTCCTCTTATTCTAAGCTGTTTTTTTTTTTTTTTTTAAATAAAGCATCTTACTTTTAGGGAATACATCTATCGCACATTCATCTCAGGATACTATCCAACCACCCCTCTGATTCCATGGCCCCAAGGATCGAACCCTCCCCCACCCCCCCCGAGGCACCTCGGGTGAAAATAGCCCCGTAAACAACCCCAGGAGCCTTCAGCTGCTGACTTTGAGGCATTCGACAATAAGGGAGACAACTTATTACAATCAGGCCGCTCCATGCCTCTCACTATTAACACGTCCAATCTGATCACTGAAAGGAAATCATCTTTCTTTTGTGAGCTGACTAAGTAGTTCAGTCTTTCTTTTTTTCCCATTTCTCATCCCTTCAGCTTATCACAGAGAACCGAAACTGTTTTCCAGTCGGGGAGCAGCTGACACTGTCTGACTGAGAGAGCAGAAAGGCAGCCATTACCTTTTGTCTAAGGCTGACATCTGACATCTTGACATGTGCCCTTTGCCAAGATTAACTGACATCTTGTGGCGCTTTTAACGGTGCTACTCCGGTGACGCAAATAGTTTTTTTTGGGTTTGAGGTGCTTCATAAGTAACAAAACCATGCTAAGTGGAGCTTTGAGAGGCGTCCTGTACGCCCCCTCTGCCACCTTGGCGCTGGGAACGCAGCTGCATGACGCTTCTCTCCTCATCTTGTTCAGAAATTACGGCATAATTTCATTGCATGTGAGCTCTGTGCGTCTTTTTTCTGTTCAGTGGTGACATCGTACTTTCCACGTGACCGACAAAGAGGAGCACGGCTGGGATGGAGCCAATCCGGAATCGATACAACGGGACTAGCTTTATGTATCTCAAGGTCCATCATCAAATGAGCTCATCCCATAATACACTTCTCACTTACGGCTGCTTCAGGGAGAGCTCTTTATAAGCCGGGGGAAAGAGCAGCTGTGCAAACAGTGGTCAGTAAAACATAGAAATTGATTAAAGCCATCATGTACTAGAAGCGTTGTGATTGATAGGTCTCTGGCTTTTTTCTTTGCAGTGTCTCCCAAGCAGGAATGCTGGAGATGTGGGTCACTCCTGCTGTTCCTCGCCTTGCTGTGTCCTTATCCGTGTTTTAATAGCAGGAGAGAGATCAATAACACTGTGAGTGGCGGAAGCACAGCAGAAATACTGTGTTAAAGTCAGACAGAGAAGTACACAATGCCATATTAAGAAAGTCAAACAGAAAGATACTGAATGTCATATTAGGACACTCAAATACAGAATTATTGAACATAGTAGTAAAATACTCAAATACAGAAATACTGAATGCTATATTAAGGAACTTGTGCATAAAAACTGAATTTTTTTAATAATACATTTAAATACAGAGATAGTAAATGGCATATTAAAACTCTCATACTGAAATACTGTATTAAGAAAGAGAAATACAGAAATAATGAAAGCAGTAGTTATAAAGGCAAATACGGAAATACTGTACGTTGTAATAAGACATTACAACTGGAAGGTCTGGAAGGTCTGCAGCTCAGTTCAGAAGGTATATCTTTGTTTTTATTTTTTATTAGGCTACTATACTATCAAAGTGAAAAAAAGTTCAAATACAGCTTATCTGCTTTTAATTTACGCAAAGTAACCCATCACAGGCTTCTGAAAATAAAATTTTAAAAATATTATGACGATTAATTAACATTACAACTGTTACAACTGCAACATACCTTTGGAAAACAAAACAACCTTTCTCAAATGCAGACTTCATCAGGTATAAAGAATCAGATAGATCACTAAACAGTATAACTGCTGTCCACCAGTGACTAACCATAACTGTATTTTAGTTATTTTTAGATAAAACTAGATGATTGTAGAGGGTATGACATTTCAGTGTTCCAGTGTGGCTGGAAAGGTACATTCACAAGGGCTTTGAAATGAAGTTCAGGAAGGCTTCAGTGATCTATTGTAGCACAGTAAAGACCATTATCAGGAATCAGAAGAAATATGGCAGCGCCCAGACCTTGCTTAGATCAGCCAAGAAGGAGGCAGGTCAAAGAGGCCACCAAGAGGCCAATGGCAAAGCTGCAGACCATGCTGTGCTTGTCTCTACAATATGACTAGTGCTCCACAGAGCTGGCTTACATAGGATGGTGGAAAGTATAAAGCCATTCAGTATCACATAGATTTTTTTTTTGCTTTGGTAGAGACCAAAATCGACCTTCTTTGCCACAATGTGAAACAGTCTGTCTGGCAAAAACCCAGCACATGTTTTAAGCCAAAGAACATAGAAAAATGCAGTGAAGGTGGCATTTCTATGGCGATTATTGGAAGATGAAGAAAAGGATTCATGAGGAAATATTGATATAATGAGTCAAGCATTCCACCAATGCAACTGTGCAGCGTATGGACGAAAAATGGATGGAAATCCTTGCATGGTCCCTGGATTGTATGTTTTCCCTGTTGAAAAAAATAGTTAAAAACCTGTTTGTGCTGGTAGCTAGTTTTAGCTGGTCTAAGATGCTCATGTTCTAACTCTTACTGGTCTTTGATGGTTTAGAAGGGTGGGTCACCAACTAGTCATGCTGGTGTGGGGAGAGAGAAAGGTAAGGAGCGGGCGCTGGTACAGCACGTTGCCAGAGAAAGGTAAGGAGCGGGCGCTGGTACAGCATGTTGCCAGAGAAAGGTAAGGAGTGGGCGCTGGTACAGCACGTTGCCAGAGAAAGGTAAGGAGCGGGCACTGGTACAGCACGTTGCCAGAGAAAGGAAAGTGCGGGCGCTGGTACAGCACGTTGCCAGAGAAAGGTAAGGAGCGGGCGCTGGTACAGCATGTTGCCAGAGAAAGGTAA
>JAODKF010000046.1:29357631-29372094 GCA_026779585.1 Mormyrus proboscirostris
AGCCCAACCCGCACTGGGAACACGTCCGACTTATTACCGGCAATGCGGACCAAGCTTCTGCTCTGTTTGCACAGGGACCGAATCGCCCACAATAGTGGGCCCCGGACCCCATACTCCCGAAGCACCCCCCACAGAGCACCTCGGGGAACCCGGTCGTAAGTCTTCTCCAAATCCACAAAACACATGTAGACTGGATAGGCAAATTCTGAGGCCCCCTCCAGCACCCTCGCAAGAGTATAAAACTGGTCCAGTGTTCCACGGCCAGGACGAAAATCGCATTGTTCCTCCTTAATCCAAGATTCGACTATCGATCTCACCTTCCTCTCCAGTACCCTGGAATAGACTTAGAATAGGAACTAGGAGCTGCTTCCCCCTCCTGATATTCCAGATGGTTTGCCAGAACCTTTTTGAGGCCGATCGAAAGTCACTTTCCATGGCCTCACTGAACTCCTCCCACACCCAGGTTTTTGCTTTTGTGACTGCCCAGGCCACATTCCGCTTGTTCCGTCAGCTGCTTCCGGAGACCCCTGGGCTAATAATTCCCAGTAAGCCTCCTTCTTCAGAATGACAGCCCCCCTCACCTCTGGTGTCCACCATCGAGTACGGGGGTTACCGCCATGACTGGCACCGACGACCCTGCAGCCACAGCTCCGTACGGCCGCTTCCACAATGGAGGTCTGGAACAGTGTCCATTCAGACTCAATGTCCCCAACCTCCCCCGGTATGTAGTTGGAATTCTGCCGGAGGTGCGAGTTATAGCTCCGGTGAACAGGAGCCTCTGCCAGACATTCCCAGCAGACCCTCACTATGCGCTTGGGCCTACCAGGTCTGACCGCCAGGTGGTGTTCAGTTGACAGCTCTGCCCCTCTCTTTACCCGAGTGTCCAAGACAGAAGGCCGCAGATCAGATGACACGATTATAAAATCAATCATCGACCTGTAGCCCCAGGCATGTTCGTACCATGTCCACTTATGGACACCCTTGTGCTCGAACATGGTGTTTGTTATAGACAAACCATGCATTGCACAGAAGTCCAATAACAAAACACCACTCGGGTTCAGATCAGGGAGGCCGTTCCTCCCAATCACCCCCCTCCAGGTCATACAGTCATTGCCTATATGAGCGTTGAAGTCCAATGCCAGTAACCAGAAATAAAGACCTACCTCTAAAACGAGTCTCAAATAATGGCCAGCTTCTAATATGAGCCTGCCTCAAATAACAGACAGCCTCTAATACGAGCCTGCCTCAAATAAAGGCCTGTTACTGTGGCTTCAGTAAATAAAGGTCCCGGCCAGTATTTGAGGAAATAGTATAGAAATAGAAACATACATCCGGAGACAGCATCCTCTACTGCAGGGCGTCTCACCCAGACCACGTACGCAACACGTCGATGCCTGATATCGACACATTCAGAACTTGCTGACACCAAATAGCCTCCGACTGGGCTAGGAAAACAATCTGCAGCTAAAGGCATAGCTGTAATTACAAAGTATTTACATGCCCCGGTAGGGACAGGCAAATTTGTGTGTGTGTGGGGGGGGGTTTAAACCCTTGCTGGCTTGCTGATATTACGGGTTGTATTTTGTCTCTGTGCTAACCAATATGACACAGTGCCGTATATGCACCCAATGCCACGATTCATTACACTTGAGATGGAAAGAGGGCCGTGTGCGACTGACATCTCACCTGACATCCTTTCTGAGCAGCATTCCTCATAATCCACACAAGAACTATGCCACTTTTTCACTCTCAGCACCTAGCAGTAGGGGGCGCTGTCACTAGCAGTTCAGCCATGGGTGGGATTTGGGAAACGTTGACACGGAATTCCTTGCACGCCAGAGGCAAGGGCTTAAAAACTCTCAGTCACACCCCCCTACCCACAGCTTAAGACCATGATAGAACTCCACCCATTGGCAGCGCTGGATATGAAGAGGTTCTGAGCAGCCAGACGGCGCTGCCTGGCCGGCACAGCGAGCTCTGCGTCCGTCCCCCGACATTTCCATGTCCCCGCCCCCGATAGGATATTCCGTTTAAACCACCTTTTAATTGCGCTCGGAGGCGCGCTGACAGAATATGACTGATGCCTCGGCGTTAATTAGAACCTCGAGTCAGCGTGCACTGCCAGCTGGAAGAGGGGAAACAAGTGTAAATTATTCTGTCATCAATCAGCGAAGCCGAATGCAGACGTCGCTAATTAGTTTGCAATTTGGATGACAGTTTATCGGACGCACACAATGTAAGGAGAGAAAGGAAGGGTACCATGGGGGGGGCGGATGTGGGGGGCGGGCGGGACGTTAAAGGAGAGTCGAAAAGGCGAGGAGAGGATGGCAGGGAAATAGCGTGCAGCGTGCCTTGTTTCTCGACATCCGGGGGGGGCCTCAGGACTGTTCATTAGCACCCCGCCGCTCAGATTGAAACAGGCAAATCAGAGGCCTGTCCTCTGTAATGTAACATGTTCTGCTGATGAAATGTGCCCCTAGGAGGGGGAGGAAAAAAAACAAAGATCAAAATAAAAAAAGCACACTTCTATTTGCCTTTTTAATAACGTGTTTATTGGTAATAGATGAGGAACACTATGCTAAACAGGCAATCACGGTCCCGGCTCGGCGCCACGTTCTCTCCCTCGCTGTCCTCGGGGAGCAGAATTAGCAGGGAAGCTCCTCGCTGTGTCCCTGATTTGTTTTCCTGGGCTGCGGTGGCAGCAGAATGCAAAGCAGGCCGGTCTGCCGCTCTCGCTGTTCCCGGAACGCGCGTGTCCCTACGTGCGGGAAAAGAAGCCGCGTGTCATTGAAGGAAACATGGCTTCTCCCGTTTGCCTGGGGAAATGCGAGAAACATGGGAGGGGCATCTGGATAAAACCAGTGCAAATTGGGTCACTGGGTCTAAGGTGATCGATTCACTGTGTAGTGCAAGCTAAAACCTTGGGTTCCTTTAAATCAGAGCTAGATAAAATTTTAACAACTCTGAGCTATTAGTTAAGTTCTCCTTTGTAAATTTCTTATGTTCCTATGTAAACAGGAGTTCTGCTTAATGCAGAAGGCAGCATAAGATTACCAGATCTTCGGTGTGGATCCATTCAGGAACTCCTGCAATTAATGTTGTTGTGTATCCAGTGCTTTTCTCTCTAGGCCCACTTTGTGCACGTATGATGACATCATCACAAAGGGCCTGCCACAGTGACATCATCAGCCCAGTGGAACAATGAGATGCTCATGTGCGCGTGTCATGGGTGTAAAGGTGCCACTTGTTCCTCAGAGACTGACGAGCCTTCAGTTCATCTGGTAGGAAGTACATTTTGTCCTGTTACATTTTACAGTAGCACATAATGCTTTAGAATCGTTTTTAAAATGTTAACCCAGTACAACTGAATTGAATGAAGAGTACAGTTTTCTGAAAAAAACAGGCTAATTGGAAATTATACGCAGATTTTCTTCCCAGTATTATGCAGCTGCAGCACTAGTTCGTCAGGCAGGTCACGTGACCTTGCTCTGTGGGGAAAAAGCGGCTGGTCAATAGTATTCTGCGGCTGTGCCGTGAAAAGCAATCGTGTGATAATGTTGCTACAATGTCATGGCAACGTGGAGAGATGTGGAGTCGCGCGTGAACAGGGAAAGCGATCCACCGTCATCGATCGATGCACAGCTGATATAACTCAATTCTTAGCCATTTGAAGTGCTCATAAACCCCCACCCTCCACCCCAGCATGTGCCTTGTGGTTAAAGGTGAGGTGACTGGGTTCTGGGAGTGGTGGCCTGGTCCCAGTCCCACCAGAGCCACAATGGTGTGCTGACCTTCTGTGTGACCCTAGAGATGATGCAGTTTCAATTATCAACTTTCGCCTGAATTAGAATCTTGGGGTGAGCCGTTAATTTATTCCTTGTCATTGGAAAGGTCTCCTTTTGTGTCAGACACCCCCGTATTGCTGTGTTTTTATGGCTCGGCTGTACACGGCTCTGTGAACTACAACCTTTTATCCCCCCTTCCTTGATAGCACAGCCGTGAGTTGCTATGCCCTGGTGAGACTTAACCATGTCTAAGATGGGGGGGGGAGGACCTCTAGGGGTGGGGTCGAGTCAGGCATTAAGCGCCTTTCTGAATGCAATCACTCCTACAGGTTATAAAGCAGTCCTCTCACTGGAGTAGGGGGATATTATGTTCAGCATTTGTATCCCACAAACCCAGATTTTATTACCCATCTTTAAGCCCAAAATCAGCCACATGTTCCCTCTCTGTTCCCCTTTTCTTTCATCTATTTTCTAACCTCCTTCCTGGAGCACCTTTTACCTCAAATTAAGGTGTCCTCCTTCCTAAACTCCCTGTCACAAGGATTTGCTCACTGTGTCCTCCAAGCTGGATCTCATATCCTGTTTCCTTTCCTTTATGATGGACAACATTGACCTGTGATCCTCAATACATCGGCGTTTCTCCAAGCAGAAAGATGATGTCACTGTGGAAATCCGAATGGAAGGAGATGGCCGCCTGCACACAGGTTACTGTTTTTCCCTCCGTGTTCCTCTCTTCACTTGTTGGATGCATAAATAAGGCCACTCTGTCTTAGCCCCAGTGCCACTCCATGTACGAGGGGATGGGCGATTCCCCTGGACGGGGTCGGCGTGTGGAGACGAGCGCTTTAATGACCTGTCAGAGGGAGGGGGTCCATCGTGACAGAAGCGAGAGGGGGGCGGTCACCATTATTGAGGAGGACCGGAGGACTGGGGCGCATGTTCAAACCCACGGCCCACCAGCTCTGGCGTGTGATGGGAAGTGAGACAGCGAGCACGGACAAGCCGTGTACAGCTGAACGCGGATCACAGGCCTCGCCATCGCCGGCTCCACGCACACCACTAGCGCCACTCGTTAAAATACCAGAGACAAGGCAACTTTTTCCTCTGTATGTCAGGATGCAGCCTCTCTCAGGGCACAAGCTGCCAGCCGGTGGTCCTGGGGGCTGCAGGGACGGAGTCGGCCATTATCCGTGATGTTCCTGATTCGGCTCCATATGGACATGTGTTCCTGGTGGCGTACATGACAGCGAGTCCCGGCACCATTAAACCGGCATAAATCAAGGTAATTCCCTGTAGATGGAAAAAGCCAAAATCCTCATAACATGGCACTGCACCCTTATCACGTGGGTTTGTGTGTGTGTGTGTGTGTGTGTGTGTGTGTGTGTTTGTACACATAACTGTGTTTTCTGTCCACATACAGTATATTACATTATTAGCCACATGTGCTAGTGTGTGTGATTCCCAGCAGAAATGTAAAAATAGCAACAGGCCTATTACCTGTCTTGACAGTTACCAAGCTTGAGAGCCATTTCAGGGCTGTTTTGGTGAAATGCGTGAAAATTGTAAACTGTGCTGTCAGCAGTGAAAAGAAAATTAATAATCACATTTACTCAAATATGGCAAAATGAATTGTAAAAGTGACTGTTAGTTGTCTCAGACTACCCTGTACGGCTGTAGCTAAACGTGGTGGCAACCGCTCTTATAGCTCCTGTCTCCCATAACGCAAATTCAACAGCCGAAAGCTGCCCATTCCGTAACACGTCACCCTGCGGCGATCTTGGATAATTAACGGGCAGAGCCGGTGTTCTGTCAGGTTGAGCTACTTTGTCGAGTTATGCTACCGTAGTGCTAATTGATAGCCCTAAACCTAACCCTAAACCTAACCCTAACCACCAAAGAACCACAAAACCCTAACCCAAACCCCTAAAACCTAATCTCTGTTAGGGTTAGGGTAAGGGTTTTAAGGTTTTTTTGGGGGTTAGGATTAGGGTTAGGGTTATGGTTAGGGCTATCAATTAAGACCACAGTAGCCTAACTCGACAAAGTAGCTCAACTTGACAGAAAACTAGACGGCGGGGCATTAATTCTTTTATTCCTTTCATTTTGAAACAGCCCATTTAAATCAAAATGACTCAGATCCGCAGCTATTACCAGGGGGAGTAGCAAAGGTGACACATTTCTGTACGGCTCCCAGGTACGTATTCAGCAGCCATAAATAAGGAGGAAGTCTGCGGTATTTGACTGGCGTGGGAGATCGGCAAACCAGTAAGTCAGCTTCAACACCAGAGCTCAGGCACCCCATGTAAACAAGAAAAGCAATTTAATTTTTCCGCTGTATTATTTCAGTTAGCCATCGTGTAAGGGGTTGGAAGAAGAGGAATCCATTGTTACTATGATAATACTTACAGAGTAAATCAAAGTGGGTTTCGTAGGAACACAGTTGGTGACTTCAGGAAGCCAAAAAGCTGTCCAACATTCCTCCCAAAAACAGCAGCGGCTAATTATTATGGTCATGTCATGTCAGTACCACAACCCTTACCTACAAAAGCACTTTGAAAGTGTAATATTAATGATTATAAGAACTGTTTAATGTAAATCATCTTTCCTCAGCTATTAATGTTATGTTTGCAGATTGTTGTCGATAACTCATATGATTTAAGAGGTGTCTTATTGTGCCAAACAATAAAGGCTTATTGGAAAGTTTTTCTATTGAATATTCACATATAACATTTATTTATTCAGCTTGGCTTGCTGGTATTTGCCAAGATCTTTTAAAAAATGACAATCATAAATCAAAATTCCCTAAAGCAAAGGGCAGTACGTCATCATCAATGAGCAAAACCACACAGAATTCCTATTATTCAATGGATTTAGTTTTATAGCTTTGTTGCGTCTTAGTTTTCTATGTTCTATGTTTGACAGTTACTGGTATTTCGTAAACATCTAACGTGACTCATCTAATAAACCACGACAGATTTGAGGAGCAATATCCACAGACTGCGGTGTTTCGCAGTTCCATTACGATGGTAATCAATTTCAAATCTCTTAAATTAGCTTTGATTTATTTTCACCCAGTTTTTCCTTTTTTGTTTGCCTGAATGGGTCTTAAAATTGAAATCATTTTTACGTTATTCATTCGTTTGATAGATAAATAAATAATCTGTCTGTCCATTCGTCTGTCTATCTATCTATCTATCTATCTATCTATCTATCTATCTATCTATCAAAAAAGCATAAACAGACCTCACAGAAAACTGCAGTTTAGCATACCAGAATTAGCCAGTTCGTTCCAGTTCTGCAGGGGCTTTGAAAGCAACAAGCAACTTCATCTATCAGTTCATCAATAATTATAATTAATTAATCAATAATTGAAATTGGATGCTTCCCCTGTCTAAAGCATATTAATTATGTGTTTTTGGATTTCACATATATAAATTACATATTTATGTGTCTCAGTTGACATAAATAGGCCAAAGGGCTGAAACTAGGCTAAATAACTGACCAAAATAAGATAAGGCAGCTGTGACTTCCGGTTATACTGCAAGGTTGTTTGCCACAGATGTGAAATTAGAGCTCTTTGTTACAGGGAGCTGACTCCCCGGATCAGCGTGTGAGGAGTGACAGTCCGCATGGAGGAAGCCTGGCTTTTTCCCCCAGTAACTCTTCTAATCTAGTGGCTACAGCAGGCTAGGCGGAGAGGAAATATCGCACTTTGCTTTGATGAATTCTGGAAGAGGCGGAAAGCCGCTCGCGCTTCCGAGGCTGGGAGGAGGGCCACGAGTGCAGAGATGTAGGTATATGAAGCCTGTCATGTCCCCCTAGGCGGAATGCAAAGAAAGAACAGAGATGGAGAGAGAGAGAAAGGCGAAGGAAGATTTACACAAGCTGCTTAATGTTGTCCTGATTACACGGCGGGCTCTCATTACCGCGCTGCCCTTAATCACATCAGAACAAAGCCGATCTGCAATCGATGCATTAATGGCAGGCTTACATTCCCCACCGTTTACTCACCGTGCAATCTGCTCTCGCTTCGCCAGCCTGCCGGATGGATTGGCAGGGCTGGAGGACGCTTGGAACGGGGGGGGGGGTGAGAGCAGGTCTGCACTGGCACTGTAAATTGCTTTTGGTAATGCAATAAAGAACTCCTGTGCACTTGTGTCTTATATACTGAATTGCCAAATTACTTAGAGCAGCCACTGTAAGACCAGCAGATGCAGTGGGTATCACTGTGATGCCTCGGCCTACTCTACAGAGGCATTGACCATCCAAGCTCATAAATAAAGTGTCTCTTCCCCATGTCACCCCCCCCACTCCCATGCATTAGAGTGACAGAGATGTCCGTGTATAAGGGGATCTCAATATGTGGAGGAGGTGCAGTTCGAGGAACTCAGGGAAGTAGATCATTTGTAATGCGCGTCTCCTGCTTTTAAAGTAATTTCTGTAAGTGTGAGTCTATTTCAACAATATCAGCTTCAATCGACAATAAGCCATGAGCAGATGAAGCATGTGCATTCGCACACACTCATCATACACACTCACACACACACCGCAAACTGACACAAGCCAATGCGGATCCAGTCCAGAAGCGCTGCACCGGTGTCCTTGAGCGTGAGCGGGGGGGGTTTGTGGATTAGCCTGCCGGTGACTCGGTTAAGCCCGAACACACGCCATTTCACGGACGCCGGCCCGGAGACGCTGCGTGTTTGAGGAGCTGCTTATCGCCGCACGTAATCTCACTGTTAACGGGAGCACCTTGCCGAATGGGCCGGCAGGCCAGCCGGGATTAGCCAGAGTGCCGCGGTAATGAGGGGGGATTTGGCGCCTTTTAGGAGCCTCGAGGCTGAGCTGCTCCGGTGGGAACACGGTGACAGCTAATAGGTTCATCACCTGCCAGAAAGAAAGGGAAGCTAATAAGGATATTGCTTAGCACTGGGCATCTGTGGTGGGTGGAGGTCTGCAGAGGGTGGATGTCTGCAGCTGGTGGGGGTCTGCAATGACTGGAGTCTGGAGTCTGGTGGGTGGGGGGAATGCGGGTGGTTTAGTCTGCAGAGGGTGGCGGACGTTGGTGGGTGGGGTCTACAGCAGGTGGGGGTCTACAAGATGCATGTGCATGTGTGTCACTCCTGCCTCCCCACCCTTAACCCACCATCCGTGACCTGAAACACACGCTTCCCAGTTCCCGTTAAAAACAGACACGTGAGACAGAACTCAGTGACTTCAGTTAAGCCCCTGAATCCCTGGAAAAGGTGCATAATGAAAAAGGCAGGTAGAGCAAATGTAATGAAAGTACAGCAATGGCTGGCACGGCTCTCAGAGCACAGACACTGGGCCTGATGCTCCATCCTCCTCTCCATCTTTAATAGACACCAGGCCTGATGCTCCATCCTCCTCTCCATCTTTAATAGTCACCAGGCCTGATGCTCCATCCTCCTCTCCATCTTTAATAGACACCAAGCCTGATGCTCCATCCTCCTCTCCATCTTTAATAGAGACACCAAGCCTGATGCTCCATCCTCCTCTCCACCTTCAACAGACACCAAGCCTGATGCTCCATCCTCCTCTCCATCTTTAATAGACACCAGGCCTGATGCTCCATCCTCCTCTCCATCTTTAATAGTCACCAGGCCTGATGCTCCATCCTCCTCTCCATCTTTAATAGACACCAAGCCTGATGCTCCATCCTCCTCTCCATCTTTAATAGAGACACCAAGCCTGATGCTCCATCCTCCTCTCCACCTTCAACAGACACCAAGCCTGATGCTCCATCCTCCTCTCCATCTTTAATAGAGACACCAGGCCTGATGCTCTATCCTCCTCTCCACCTCCACCCTCCATAGACACCAGGCTTGATGCTCTATCCTCCTCTCCACCTCCACCTTCCATAGACACTGGGCCTGATGCACCATCCTCCTCCCCACCTTCCACTGGCGGCCAGGCCTGCCGCACCATCCTTTTCACCACCTTTGATGGACGCCGGACCTGATGCACCACCCTTCTCCATCTTTCCTTAGTGCACTGTCCTACTTCACATCTTCCTTTCATCTCCTGTTTCCACTTGTGTCCAATCAGACTGAAATGTCATTTTCTCTGTTTGGTTCTTTGGCTGTTGCCTAATTTACAGTCCCCTGGGTCACATATCTCTTTTTGTCTAGATCCATTCCACATCCCCAGATCCATTTAGCCCCTCATGCTGTGCCGTAGCTGCTGTGTTCTTTGGGCCAGCTAAAGGTACGCCACTTCTCCAGCTCTCTCCACCCCTTGTTTGTGCCCCTCTTGCCAACTCAGGGTCCCCAGTCTCTGGACTTACATCCCTTCAATATTAAATGAAATACAGAGGAAGCTGAGAGTTGCAGTTGGCCGCCATAAAAAGCCTCCTCTACAAGTTGCTTAAGGTCATTATGTTTGCACTTTGTATGCTATATCAGAGGCTGCTCTTGACTAATTATTTATGTGAGCTGCGATCTGCATTCTGTGAATAACGTTGCAAGCACCGACATGTATAAATGCTTTTGGACGTTAAAAAGTGGGTGATTAACAAATCTAATCACAGCTCCTCAGAATTGAAAAGAGGATAATAAATCAATTAACTTTCCCTGAAAACAAGCGGCTGTTTTCACTTTTAGTCGATTTGGATCAAATGTTTTTGGGGTGTATGACCCGTGGGACGTGTGCATAAGTGTCTGGCAGCTGGACCGTGAGCGTAAATTACATTTGCCAAACTGTGTGTGTGTTTAATGAGCATTTCAGTGTGTGAGCATATGTGTATGTGCATGTATGTTCAGATGTGCTTGATTGCTCTGTCTCAGCTATGTGCCTGTTTGTGGGTGAAGGGGGGAGGGTGGAATACTAATATCTGTGCACATGCGTAGCTGAGCACCACATGTGTGAACACCATATGCAAATTTGTGATTAATTTAGAATTTAGTGATTAACTGTCATTGTTGACACACCACAGCACACAGTGCACAACAACGAAATGTGTTCTCTGCCAATGCCAATGTGACATAGCGGGGGGGCAACTAATTCAGCACCCGGGTAGCAGTGCTTGGGGGCGGTCCCTTGCTGGTCGGGGATTCGAACCTGCAATCTTTCAATTATGAATGTGGGAGCTATCACGCTAGTACGGCTCTGCTTGGGGTACCGGTGCGGAGAGTGGTGGGGGGGGCATGCTACAGCTGTATGGGCTGAGAGAAGAAGCCTGAGCTGGGAGGAGTCAGTATGCAGAGGCCACACCCCCTGTTGATTAACCCCACCCTTTGCCACACCCCTCCCCATAGGCCGTCCCCTCTCCACCTCCCGGTGAGATGATTCATGGTACATTATGTGACGGCTCCACTACATCAGTCAGAAAATGAAGTTTCTCGTAAAAAAGAAAGAAAGAAATAAAATAAATAAATAAATAAATAAATAAAAGGCCCCCTCCAAATCCCCCGGCCCACAAATGAGAATCCTGCAGGAAGGATCTTTATGTATTCCACGAGTCGGCGGAGAGACGGGCCTTGCGAAAAAGCCAATAAGCCTGCGACAGATGCAGAGAGCCAGCCGCCGCTGACTGACAGGCCACCATATAAAGCTCCCCTCACTTGACATTTAGGTTTCATAAGGTCTGGAACAAAGGAATGGTGTGAAAGCGGGACAAAAATAATAAGTCGCGGAAGTAAATAAATCTGTTTTGTACCAGGCCGGGGGACATTATGGGAATGGCAGAGCCGGGGATGCAGTGCCGCAGATATGTTAATGGGATTGCTCTACAGCGGCCAGGAGGCTGTGCGCTGTCTGTCGCTTTTTATTTGGAGCATTTTTCATGTTGGAAATTAATACCATTACGGCAGGTGTGAACAAACAGGGGCTGCGGCGCTGGCCATGGGATGCATGTGCAGGTCAGTGAATGCGCGTGTGCACGTGTGTGCGTGCACGCGTGTGCGTGCACGTGTGTGCGTGCTGCCGACTATGGTAGCCTACGGCGCTGGGAGTCACCCATCCCAGCAGACCGACCGCAGACCACAAATAAATCAAAAGGCGCGAGTCCGGATAACAGTGTCGAATGTGGATTGGGGGGGGGGCACTGTACTGTCCCATGAGGGCCTGTTGATATGACAGGGGCTCTCCCCTGAGCCCTCGAAGTCTCAGTTCCCTGCTCTGGAATGGAATTCCCGTGATCTCGCTCGCTGCGGGTCACCATGTCACTCACAGAATTGCAACCAATCAGCAGAACCTACCCCTCCATCCCCAAAACATTTTAACTGAAATCAATAGTTCTAGCTTGCATCACTTACTTTGCTGTTTACATTTTTCCATCCATCCATCCATCCATCCATCCATCCATCCATCCATAACACAAGATACCCCATAAATTCCAGTTCATGGCAGGTCACCATTATACACTATACTACCAAAAGTATTGGGACACCTGCCTTTACACACACATGAACTTTAATGACATCACATTCTTAATACACTGGCTTTAATATGGAGTTGGCCCACCCTTTGCAGCTATAACAGCTTCACCTCTTCTGGGAAGGCTGTCCACAAGGTTCAGGAGTGTGTTTATGGGAATTTTTGACCATTCATCCTGGAGAGTATTTGTGAGGTCAGGCACTGATGTTGGCCTAGAAGGTCTGGCTCACAGTCTTCACTCTCATTCATCACAAAGGTGTTCTGTTGGGTTGAGGTCAGGGTTCTGTGCAGGTCAGTCAAGTTCTTCCACACCAGACTCGCTTATCCATGTCCTTATGGACCTTGCTTTGTGCACTGGTGCACAGTCATGTTGAAACAGGTAAGGACCATCCCCAGACTGTTACCACAGTGTTGGGAGCATGCAATTGTCCAAAATGGCTTAGAATGTTGCAGCATTAAGAGTTCCTTTTGCTGGAACTAAGGGGCCAAGCCCAACCCCTGAAAAACAACCCCACACCATAATCCCTCCTCCACCAAACTTTACACTTGACACAAGTACCATTCCCCTAGCAACGGCCAAACCCAGAATCGTCCATCGGATTGCCAGACAGAGAAGCATGATTCATCACTGCAGAGAACATCCCTCCACTGCTCCAGAGTCCAGCTTCACACCACTGCATCCAACACTTTGCACTGCACTTGGTGATGTAAGGCTTGGATGCAGCTGCTTAGCCGTGGAAACCCATTCCATGAAGTTCTCTATGCACTGTTCTTGAGCTAATCTGAAGGCCACATGAAGTTTGGAGGCCTGTAGCTATTGACACTGCAGACAGTCGGTGACTTCTGCACACTATGTGCCTTAGCGTCCCTGCTCTGTGATTTCACGTGGCCTAACACTGAGTTGCTGTTATTCCCAATTGCTTCAACTTTCTTATAATACGGTTCACAGTTGACCGTGGAATATTTAGCAATGAAGAAATTTCACGAATGGACTGCACGAGTGGCATCCAGTATCTCAGTACTATTCAGTTCCTGAGAACGACCCATTCTGCCGCAAATGTTTGTAGAAGCAGTCTGCATGCCTAGGTGCTCGATTTTATACACCTGTGGCTAAGAAAGTGACTGAAACACCTGAATTCAATGATTTGGAGGGGTGTCCCAATACTTTTGCCAATATAGTGTATGTTCAAATATGAAATAAATGCAGGAATAAACCACATTTTCATCGAACACCTTCCTCAAATGGACGACAGGCTGCAGATCTGATCATCTTCCCTATGAACGTGCCTGAGCACCGGCAGGTAGGGTAGAGCAAAGCAGATGCACCGCTGCCGTCTCTGGAGGCTGCCAGACACACGCCGAGACACGGCACAAATTTAAACGACGGCAATGGCGAGTTGGCAGAGTCGCCGCACGCTGCTTATCTGCTTTGTGAAATTATTTACTCACCATCCTGCCCCTTCGCCCTTCTGATGCCGGGCTGTCGATCGCAGTGGCTCAGCTTCAGTGCCTCGCAAGGAGCAGCAAAGGCTGCCGCCATCGGCCCTCTCCCAGGTTTATGTACCAGATCCGAGGTCGCCACAGCGACCTCTCTTGGCTCTGGGGCCTTTCTAATAGTTAGCCTTCAGCTGAGGCTTAAACGTTAATTAAGCACCAATTAATTTATATAGACTGTGGCTTTAATTAACCAGCCTTGCAGAGCGACACCTGCAGTTCTTCCAGACGGCAGTAGAGGGGGCTGCTTGTCGGCCAGATCGGATGAGGTCTCTCAGCTGAGCTGTGTGGCTTTGTCTAGACGTGGAGAGGAAACCAAACATTCCCCTGACCCAAAGATAGTGTTTGTGACAACTACTGAACCGGAAATGGTGTTTACAGAACATAACTAGACCTGTGATCATGGGTAGAGGAGATCCCTCCCGACAGACACAATCTATTCTCCAGTCGTTAGTCAGGAAGGGGGGGCAGGTCTGGAGATGACCCATACTGTAAGCAGCGTGTGATTGGGGGAGGTTGGCTCAGACACAAAGAGAGAGAGAAAGCGTGAGACATAAAGGAAATGGCATACAGGAAAGAGGGAGCGAGAGAGGGAGAGAGAGAGGGAGCGAGAGAGGGAGAGAGAGGAAGTAGTGGAGAGTCCAGAGGCCTTTTTACGAAAAGCCTGTCCTGCAGTGTGTCAGGCTGCTGGCTTGCTGCCCGCGCCCCCAGCAACACCGCAGACGCTCGCCGACGGCCGCAGCCCCAGCCGCTCGCAGCCCCAGCCGCTCGCTCTGCTTTCAGATCG
>JAODKF010000046.1:29414332-29425515 GCA_026779585.1 Mormyrus proboscirostris
GGGAGGGGCCATTCCATGATTGACAGGCATTCAGTGGATGATTCATATTGAATGGCAGACAGCCGGAATGATTGGGGGCCGAGTGTGTGCTTCTGGTGGAAGGTCCTCATGTGATTGTGAAGGGTACTGAGCTCACGGGCGGGAGAGCAGGCTTTGCCCGGCGCAGGATCGCCGTGGGGACTGAGTGCAAGGCTGACACTCTGCGTTTTCCGGTGCTCACAAATAACCTGTGACCCGTTTCCCAATGTCCTCTGTATGCACCCAGCCGGCAGGGTGACAAAAGGTTTGCTTTTGCGAATGAATTCCACGGCTGCGTTCAAACAAGCCCCACTTGTTCGCTTTAATATTTAATCAGCTTCTCTTTGTATTCTCTGTTCTAGTCTATTAGCAGGTTAACTGCCTGGTACCTTCTTGCCTTTGGTCTTTGCTCTGCAGTGATAATTAAGGCTGAAATTCTTACTGTGCAGAAGTGTAATTAAATATTATTTACATGCTTGTTATATACTGTGTAGTGTGTGTACACATTTTCTTTTTAAATTATCCTGCGTGTGTATAAATGGTAGCTTTTATATATTAGTCTATGCGCTTAAACATTTCCTTTTGGATACTTGGCCGACGTTCATTTAATCCATCATTCTCTTTAATGGAATTTGGTCATTAAGGGTAGGAGGTATAAGTGTAATGCTGTGGACTCCTGTCCCCCATTGAGAGTGACTGACAAAGGCTTCCATCTCCACAGAACAGGGATAACTACATCCGGTCCTGCCGACTCCTTCCCGACGGCCGTACCCTGATCGTGGGCGGCGAGGCCAGCACCCTGTCCATCTGGGACCTGGCGGCCCCCACCCCGCGCATCAAGGCAGAGCTCACGTCCTCTGCGCCCGCCTGCTACGCCTTGGCCATCAGCCCCGACTCCAAAGTCTGCTTCTCCTGCTGCAGCGACGGCAATATCGCCGTGTGGGACCTGCACAACCAGACCCTGGTCAGGTGAGAGCGCGGCGGATCCTGTGGCCTTTGTCGGGCACCTCCCCTGCCTCCCACGATCTGGGCTGGCAAAATCTACGAGGAAAACCTAACTGCCCCTCCCTGGTTACTGAAACATATGGAGGGGACCCACCCAAAAGAAAAAATATTTCTGGCTGTGTGCCTGCCTAGGCCCCCTGAAGGTCCGGCCCTGCCCACGATACTTTTTGACATGTCCTATATTTGTACACCATGAGGTCAAGGTGACCTCTGCACAGTTTCTTACAAAAATTTGAACTTCTAAGGTTTTTCCTCAGAGGCTAGATATTGTAAACATGCAGTTTAATTTAAAATTAAATTATATTTCTGTATTTGCAGTTAACTAAAGGAGAAATAGCTACTCTCTGTAAAAGCTTCAGGTTGCTGTTTTTTTTTCTGTTGCTGTTTACAAATGCGGCAAGAAAAATCCCCTTAATTTCTTATAGTGCATTGCAAAGAGTTTTTCGTTAAGCGTCATTAAGATTTTCTTTGTTTGAAATCAGGCAGTTCCAGGGCCACACGGACGGAGCCAGCTGCATCGACATTTCCAACGACGGCACCAAGCTGTGGACGGGGGGGCTGGACAACACGGTGCGCTCCTGGGACCTGAGGGAGGGAAGGCAGCTCCAGCAGCACGACTTCACCTCCCAGGTAGGGCCCCATCCCCTCACACGCCCTTTGACTTTACGTCAAAGTTTGGTAGAGAGATCAACCTAGATTTGTAGACTGAGTACTTTGTTAATTCATCAAAGGTCAAGACTGATAGGTCTTCACCATTGGGAGTTTTTAAAACACAGCAGTGTTTCTGTAGAAAAGCTGTCATGGCCTCTCAGTAGGTCACGTTAGATGCTGTGTTGGTCACGCTTTGCCATGGTCCTGCTAACGTCTTCCTTCACACTCTGACACCATCTCTAGATCTTCTCCCTGGGCTACTGTCCCACCGGTGAGTGGTTGGCCGTGGGTATGGAGAACAGCAATGTGGAGGTCCTGCACGTCACCAAGCCGGACAAGTATCAGCTGCACCTGCACGAGAGCTGTGTGCTGTCCCTCAAGTTCGCCCACTGTGGTAAGATCCCATGGCTCTTCCACATAAAGGTTTTTGTTTCCTAAACAGCTGGAATAACACGGTTGATTATTGACTTATGGTCAGTGTACAGTAAGTGCTCTTGCTTTATTGATGCAGTTGCAACTCTTTGAGTTGGTGCTATACTCTGTCCTGAATGTGGGCTACAGTTTGGTTTTGTGGGATTAATGCTTATTGTAGCCTCCTCAATCAGGTATCTCTCAAAGAAAATAAGCCCATACACTGTGACTCTGAACTGGTGGAAAAACACAGCCTATCTAAACTCACTTAATGGACTCATCCATGTGCTGTAATTGGATTCTGGTCAGTAGTTTAATGCACCAACTCTGTTGTTACATTGTATTTGTGTGATTGGACTACGGTTTGGCAATGAAAACAGTCACTTGCCATTTTAGCTTTCGCGTTGTTTAAGAGCAACTCTAGTCTAATTATTTGCTTATTTTCACAACCTGATAAATTTTCTGACAAGTATGCCTTTTTTCCATCACTTTGGGCATTGCTTGCACATTTCCGTTGCCATGGCACTGTTGCGGGCTTGACTCAGTGACACGTTTGACGGGTCCTGAGCGGCTTGCGCAGAATGGCAGGCAATGCGGCTGTTATCAGTATCATGCCTTCATTACTAGACTTTAAGTAAGGCCCAGCCACCCTCCTGTTGGCCCCGGGGGTGCTGGGGTGGGTGGGGACAACATCAGTGGTTGTCATGGTGATGGTAGTGCGGGGACAAGAATGGTAATTGAGGGGCTGGCAGGGCCCTGTTGACGCGCAGTTGATTGGATTAACTCGTTATCGTCGGTAAATGAGTCGCACAGGCTGGATGTTTACCGCCATCAAGGGGCTCTGATTTCCTCTGATCAAAGGCTGGAGTCGGAGTAGAGTTTGTAGGGACGATGTCGGAACTAAGCGCCGCTGCGGCTTCCGCAAATCACAGCTTAGCCTCTTCTCTTCTCCCCATAGAGATAACAGTAATTCCCGGTAATCCGCGCAAGTTGGTGTGAAACACTTCAGTACGTACCGCAGGGCTGCTCCAAAAACACTGTCTGACTGCAACAGAAAGAGCTTCCTGGGCTCCCTAATGTTCACCGCAAATTCTAGAGGGGGATCGGCATCTTGGGCTCAGAGAGGATGCCCTTCGGTCTCGCCGCTGCTCCAATCGGCTCTTGGGCGGGTACTGTATAGGGACGACTCCCTGCAAAAGACAGACTCTGTAGCCGTGACAAACCATGGTCCCCCTCTAGGACTCCGTCACTCTCGTAATGCATCTGTTCTGGAAATCTCGCTGGACTGCTCGACACCAATCTGCTCCCATCTGAAGCTGGCTTGTACTCCGGAATGTTGGGCATGCAGATGACTGCATTAGGTCACTCCTGGGAAGTCACATGGGATTTGTGTGACAGGTACCCAGATGTCGGGTCCAATGCCTCATAAAAGTTATCACATTGCTAATGTGTGGGGTGCTGCGTGACCTTGGTACTGGTCACTACTCCAGCTGCCCAAAGAACCTGCTGTTTAATCCTCATGCTCCAAAAACCTAATAAATCTGGATATGGGCATTTATTTTGAGCTGCTTGCTGCTAGCAGGCCTTCTCCTTCCCCACCAGCCTGCATCCTCCTCTTCCCCCATATTAACACAACGGTCTTCTTTTGCCTCAGAGGCATAATTATCGTGTGTGAGTGGAAAGCTCTCCAACAGACCCTGCTTGGCTTTTTTTGCCGATGTGCGATTAACTTGCGGAAGAGTTGTGGGGTAACAAGGTCCCTGTTTTGTCTGACTTTTCACAGGTAAATGGTTTGTTAGCACTGGGAAGGACAACCTCCTTAATGCCTGGAGGACACCGTATGGAGCCAGTATATTCCAGGTAAGAACCATGGCTATATAAGGAGCTAGTGTGTCCCAGCTAAGAGCCAGGGCTGTATGAGGAGCTGGTGTGTCCCAGCTAAGAGCCAGGGCTGTATGAGGAGCTGGTGTAGGCACATCATTTAATCATGTAGGGAAAAACTAGCACATGATGCAATCTAAGTGTCAGTGAAAAGAATGATCATTTATAGATCCATGTTACGAAACTGTATGCTGCTAACAGAAACAGAATCTGCTTCTCTGCCCACTGTGGTATGTTTTAATGTTTTCTTTTCTATTTTCATCACTAGGCAGCCTAATGAACTAATTGGATTCAGTTTTGTAGGTATTTACTGGGAAGTTGGTGAGGTAGCGGTTGCACATTGAATCACTGGGTCGGACTGTAGCCCACACTTGTAGGTCTGGGGGTTTGGTTTCTACCTCCAGCGCAACGTATGGTGAATTTGCATGCCTCTCCATGGAATGACACTCTGTGAGTGGTCTGAATGATGGATGGCTGTGTAGTTTTAAACTAAATAATTACCGAAACCGTTTTAGCTGCCCGAGTGAACCTCCGACAGTCATTATTCCGATTAAGTTGTCTTAAGTTTTTCAAGGAAGATTATGAAGTGCCTTGTACAGCATACTTATCCACGTTCTTCAGGATGTCAGCGTTTAGGGACAATCACCACCATCTTAAGTGAACTGAGAAGTACTCCTATGCATGCCGGCGAGAGAAGATTAATCTGAGTCCTCCTGTGTGAGGTAGACTGCAGCACGCGAGCGACGGGACGGGAAGGGCCCATGAAGGGGGCTATGATTATATGTGCTTCTGCTTTACTCTCGTTTGAGACCACTTTTCCCCCTCTGCCAGGGATCACGGGTCGTTTCGAACGTGCTGAATTTA
Organism: Mormyrus proboscirostris; assembly: GCA_026779585.1. NCBI lineage: Eukaryota > Metazoa > Chordata > Actinopteri > Osteoglossiformes > Mormyridae > Mormyrus > Mormyrus proboscirostris. The sequence continues at coordinate 29,419,163 of JAODKF010000046.1, forward strand.
AACGGCCGGCTTTGCCAGCGACCACTAAGAAAATAGTCTATTAAATCATTTATTTCTGGCAGGCCGGTCACACGCCTGCTCTGTCTGGACAGAGATAGGGTTTCTCACCATGTGTTGCTGTTTAAGCTCTTTGAATGCTGAAGTCGGGACAAATGCAGCACATACGTGTATCCCCCCCCCCCCCCCCTCCAAGACTGATATATTTTCCTCTCTCCCTTCCAGTCCAAGGAGTCGTCCTCCGTGCTGAGCTGTGACATCTCCGTCGATGACAAATACATCGTCACAGGCTCTGGGGACAAGAAAGCCACAGTCTATGAAGTTATTTATTAGACAGACAGGGAGGTGGGGCTGGGGGGTGGGGGGTGGGGGGGGGAGTTACAACTGAAGACAACAGAAGCCCCGTCAAAGCACTTTGTTATATTTGTTTCTATAAGACCCAACTTTTCGTTCAGCACGGACCGACTGGCAGATACACCGGTCCCCACGACGTCCCCCACCCCAATCCCCACGACGTTACCCTGGGCCCGTCACTCGCCATACCAAATTTTTCACGCTCTGATTCAGAGGCTTTGAGAGCTGGTTCCTTCGGCCTGGAAACGATCCCCTTTTGGCTTTGTACAGCGGCTTTAAGCTATTTATTTATAAAGGAGTTTCTTTTCTTTTTCTTTTTTTTAAATGAGTGTTTCAGTGGAACTGCATACATCTGTGTGAGGCTTCAGCCCACTGGGAAGGTACGTCTGCAGGTGGGGCCTGTGCCACACACGTACACACACACACACACACACACACACACACACACAGGACATTTGCATTTATCTTTCTTCTCAGGTTCATCCCAACAGAATGAAAATCAGATGACAATCAATCATTTCCCCCCAGTTTCACATATGAACTTGCTTTGTGCAAGCCGTTGTCTATATTAAGTTACCATGGGACTGTTTTCCAAAGGTAACTGAAGATAAACAGTTTTACACCACTAAATCTCAGTTGCTGGTTGGAGTCTTAAGCAGACGCACGCCTTCCGGCTGACACAAAACACTCTGAAAAAGAGTATATAGTAGAGAAGAGGGCAGAGATGGATGTCTACTTGTTTACCACGTGCTAACTACTGCTTGCCACATACGAAGAGCCAAATTTACATGACAGCTTACCAGATTCAGTCAGTTCTGGAAAGTAAATTACCATTTGAAAAATCTTTCCAGCCGCATCCATTTATATATAACAATCTCACATTTGCTCTTTAACTCTCATGAAATGAATTTTGAACTGAATAAAGGTTAAAGCAATTACAGTGACAGCGAACATCTAGTACAACAATGGGAAAGAGATGATTAGCGCGAGCTGAAAGGGTATTTTTGTAAGTGAAGCATTTCACCACTCTAATAACATCTGCTTTGCCAGTAAGGCGGCTGGAGATTCGTACAATTAGGAGCGCGATAATGAATGCTTCCGTGGGCATCTGGAAAGACGGCGCCCAGCAGACTGTCACACCGAACGCACCGATTTCCCATACACTCTCAGGCATCGAGTGCGTTGCGAGCCCTGGTGTGCGTAGCAGTGCTCTGTTATTACACAGAAACTATACACATACAAGCTGTATTGTCAGCGTGTGACAGGTCACAGTGTCTGAGGGACATTTCAGCTACAAGCTGCTCTGTGTTGGTGCCTCTCAGGCGATAATGAGCTACCGGTAGTAGAACATGAAGGTAGAACTGTTTAACTAGTATAGATGGATGCAATGAACATGGTGGCTTTTGGTCAGTTTTGGAAATGGTAGCTAATCACTCTCCCTGCCCAACCTGCAGGTTTTCAGCGGTCGTCCATTCCCAGATGTGGAGGAAAACACCAACATCATGCGCAGGCGAAACGTTTAGAGAGCTAGCCAGACGGAGCTGGATTACCTTCCTTTTTCAGAGAGTCCAGACGGCACCTTGGAGGACGGCGGGGGGGTTCTGGAATCGACTGGTCTCCCTGCAGACAGGAGAGCGGGCATCGATTAGCCCCCCGTGTGGATCGGAGAACAGAGATTGATTGCTCTGCCTGCAATGGAGGAGAGGGGATTGATTGGTCTCCATGTCTATGTGGGGAGATAAACGGAAGGAGATGGCCACAAAACAGCAGAAGCAGCACTCCAGGTGGACCTGTGTCACGTGACGGGGATTAGCCGTGTGATTGGCCGCCACCTCCTCCAGGCTTGGAACTTCCTGCAGATGTCTTACAGAGGACTTGTTTTCTAAAATTTTTCCTGAAGATACATGTTCCTTGGCAGTTGTCTTTAAATAGCACATTGTTTGTTTATTTTTTTCTTTTGTTTTATTTTCTGGAACAGTCTGTGTATTGAATGCTTAAAAGACCCCCATGTGTGGATCTGCTGATGTACAGTGCCTTTTGCTGCTATAGATGAAGTTGTTCATATTGGTACTGCTGTATATCGTATTGGTTTTGGTGTGTCTCCGCGTTTGGTAGTAGGATCTAGAGTTACGGGCCCAGTTTGCACTTATCTGCAGGGGCTCTAGGAGCACGGGTGGATTGCGTAAACTGCAAGCCGGCCTCTTTTCGCGCAGAAGCCGCGGTCAGAAGCCGCGGTGGGGAGCACGTTAAACCGCAAACTGGCCCCGTTTCGAGCAGAAGCCGCGGTGGGGAGCACGTTAAACCGCAAACTGGCCCCGTTTCGAGCAGAAGCCACAGCGGGATGCTGACAGGATTTCAAATCAAACCTAGTCTTACACGGGGTCGTCTCGCAAAGATGCGTCTGGAGAGGAATGTCGCTTCTGGCCGTTGTCGTGGAAACCCTCCGGCAGGCCACTGAAGCGCGAAGTAACCTAATAACAGGCTGAGATTCCACCTTTTTGCCGTCCCAGGTGCCGCCCGGTGATGCTGCCGGTGTTGGTATGCATGTGGCCTCTCCGCGGTGTGGCCTGGAACGAGGCCCAGACGGCCATCGGGCTCATGAACCCTGCCCTGGCTCCGAATCTTCAGTGTTGTTGTCGCGATGCAAAGGGTCTTTGGGTGCTCTTGAAGGATTTTGATACTAAACATGGTGTGTATAATCCTTACCCAATCCCTGCCAACTTTCTCTTCTATTTTAATTTTTTTTTTATTTTATTTTATTATTTTTGGGCTGCACAGACAGGTATGTATGTATAGATTACAAACACGTACACATCTGTAAGTGTATGCGTGGGCGTGCATGCGTGCGTCTGTGTGCGTTTCTGATACCTATGCGACTATTTATGCGACATCACATGACTTTTGTGGAGGGCGTGCATTTCGGAACAGTTACGGGACTGTTCATGGCTTTTTGCTTTAAACTCCTAGTCAGCAGAAACAGGATTAGAAAATAGTAATAATAATAAAAAAAAAAGTTTCTTTCACATGGAGGATGGATTTCTGCGTTCTTTCCAGTAATCGAGGCAGCAGTGCCCTTGGTGCTGTGAGCTCCTCACTTCTTTGTTGTGGTGAATTGTTTTATTCCCGTGTGAACCGAGATGTGTTGCCTGTCTGCAAAATGCTCTCATTTGTGACCTGAAACGATGACTTTGCGAATATGCGCTTGTCGGCAACGAACAAAGGCGGCCATCTTGTGGTGTGATCAAATGCGGCGGCCCTCGAATGATGCGTACAAGACATTAACAGACTTTGGCAGGAAGTGGTAGAATACCAAAGTGATTTTTAGAAAAGAAACGATAAAAAATACGTGTTGCTATTTATATTTCAGAAACACATTCAGGCTGATGGATGGAGACGTTTGTATTGTAATAAGTTCTTTAAATTACGTCTCTTCAAGGTACCAGTGTCTTGAATGCTCAGTATTCATGACTCAACTCCATCTAAGAACCTCTGATAAAGTCGACTGATACCAACTGATTTGAGGGAGAATGATGAGCAGGGGAGACTTCATCAAAGCTGTCGCTTCTGTGTTTCCCCAGATCTATGTTCTCCCCCCCCCCCAATAAATCACCACTTTTGGTGCAGCCTAAAACTTGAGCTCATGTAGAGAAGGATTGCTGAAGTTTGATTGGAAATTTGGCTGCAAGAAAGAGAATGACATCGAAACATCACTGCATCCAGATCTCTAAAGTGTTCTAATTAACATATAACGGGCATGAGGTTAACATGTAACAGCTGTACATAAATTTACAAATTTCCTTTTGCAGAATCGTAAGAATGTGTAATCATAGCAGAATTTCTTATCCTATGTATCGTATCAGGCTCTGTATAACTGGGTCCCGCCGTCCTCTGCATAATACATAACTCATTTAAATGATGTTTAGACATCTATGGTTTTCTACTGTACGTAGCAATTCTGGAACATGTCATCCAGTAAGAACTACTGGTTCTGCTTTGGTATTGAATAGATTGTTAAGACACTATTTTATGACTAAAAAAAGAACAAAAAAATGTACGCTTACAGTTGAACGAAACAACCTGTTACTAGTTGTTATTGTTTCTTTAATACAAAATGCATTTTGTCTGTTTTTTCTAGTCTGTGTCTAAATTTATTAAATCCCTCTATGGTGTTACCTTGACCCTTGAAGTGCTCTTTTGCACGCGTGTTTAGTTGCAATGGGGTTTTGAGTTGTGAAGTTGTGACGTAATGGTTCCTCAGTGCTTTCTGGTTGAAATGTGCTCACTGCATCCAAGTTAAGAATGCTTAGGCTCGGCTGCAGGGAAACATCTTACCTCTGAACAGCTGTGGCTGTCGACCCTGGATCTTCCGTGAGTTTTCCTTTAGCTCTCTTTTGGGCCAGTGTTCAAAAGCACCAGAAAGAGGCTGCAATATTAGAATAGGTTCCTGAAATTCTTGCAGCATCCTGGATTACAAAAACCTGGAAGTCAGAATTTGATTGTGTGGCTAATTTCTTTCTTGTTTTGTTATTTGTGTTATTTGGAAACATTTTGCAAAATTGACTGATCCAGTCAAGGTAGCCAGGAAGCGAAATTCTATAAAATATGCTTCAAATTTGAATAAAAAATCAGGCTAATATATCAGACGGGTGAAAAGATACTGTCTGTAATACAGTGAGTTTTATATCAGATTCCTTCATTATATTGAACTAGTTAAAATGTTTTAATAAGATTTCCCATTGCAGGACATTTATACCTAAAGGGTTGCTTTGCCTGCTCTGTGAGAATGCTGGTCCTCTTGTGATTCTCCTGGTTTGCTTCAAGGTCGGTCCTCAGCCTTAATTTTCCTGTATCCCTTTGTCTAAAACATTTTAGCATTAAAATCAGAAACCAAAATGGACTAAATATTGCTCCTCACAGTTGCTACCAAGGTCTAAATGTGTTACTGATGGTTTCTGTAATCTGGGTATAACATCACACCACAACACTGGGAGCTTGTTGATTTGATTCATGAGATTTTACTCATCCCAAGTGAAATTTCCTGATGAAACCATTTTTTGCCAGATAGGTACACTGTCGAAGAGTGACAGTCCAGCCTCTGAACGTGCCAGTCAGGCCACGGTTGAAGGGGTCCTTGAGATAAATCTGCAGGTAGCATTCAGGGTGAGCAGAAGTCAACACGGGCTGCCAGAGATGACAAGCCTTTAAATAAAACACCTGCAGTGTCTATTCCACAGGCCATAGAGACGGAGATGTGGCCTCTAGACCTCGTGCTTTCTTCTGCCGTTAGAAGTATGCCTCTACTCTGGGAAGCGGCATGTCAGAAGCAATCAGGACTTAAGGCTGTTTAGAGCGACACTCTGTCTTGTTTACTAGAAAAGCGGTTTATGGTTTTACTCATTTATCGGTGTGTTCAGAGCACACGTTGTCCTTCACTGCTAAGGGACGGCTTTCTGATCTTCGCAGTATCTCACAGAAGCTTGTTAACCTGTTGGGTAATGAAAAACGAGTCCTTTTCTGTATAAGTACAGCATGTTCGCCACTTCGTTTTGCATTAATATCCGTGCCGGTCAAGGGCACCGTATTAGGATGTCTTCCATTTGCCGGTTATTAAAACCATCTGCCGGCAGCATTGCCTGTTGTGTGACAAGGTCCCCAGAGCGGCTCGTAGCACAGGTTGTCCGTATCCATGATGACCGTGTCACCTTCTGCTAACGCCCCATCCAGCTCCTGGGCTTGTGATGCGTAATGGACGTCACGTTCCTCAAGATGAACCCCATGAAGATGCTGATGCTGTCTGCCGTAAGTGGCATAGTGCCGTCATCAAATGTTCATGATGAATCTCCAATTCAGTAGTTTCCATTTTCTAATATTATAGAGAAGTATTAAAGCACTCAGATTGGACAGCTTATGTGGATAGACCTCAAGGCTAAGCATGAAATTATGCCAAATTATGCAAATTTCAAGTGATGTCCTACTGTTCATGCTTTAACTTGGGTGTTTTT
>JAODKF010000046.1:29425615-29438160 GCA_026779585.1 Mormyrus proboscirostris
ATGTGTATATATATATATATATATATATATGTATGTATGTATATTCCAGCATTGCTGAAAATTAGCCACTGATGGTGCTTGGATCATCAGGTCCTGTGGAGGTAAGAGATGTGAGTGAGGCCAAAAATGAGGAGTCTGAGATGAATTACAAATGCCCTAATTTTAAAAAAAAAAAAGATGGAGACATTCAGAAAGAAATGGGAAAGGAAACAGATGTTTAAAGAGTCTCTGGCCTCCTAGGGCCGCCATAAAGGCTCGTGTCTGGGGGGGCCGCCATTCTCTCACCAGGCTTTCCACCTTTTGGTTGGTGCTGGTATGTGGCATTTTCGCTCTACGGCTCACACTCTTTGGGTGTGTTCTATGTTGTTTGGACAATGTGTGCTTCATATATAAACATTGAACTGCTTCCTGTCAAGCTGTTGTGCGTTTGCCATCAGAGTTAAGCCAGGCTTCCCAACTGGCTGAGCATTTCTGAAAAGAAATGGATGAAATCCGTACACCTGCACAAAAAGATACTGCATTATTAGGGAACGAAGACGATTATCCATCTGAAAATTCCTAAAATGAGTGACTTAGAGCTTTACACAATGCTAAAGCTCTTTCTCCCTTGGACTGATTTGGTCTTGGGCATCTAGAGATCTTAACACGTGCTTCCCCTTTCCCCTAATGGCATACTGTTAAATTTAGCAGTGTTTTCCTCCTGATTTGTGCGTTTAGACCATCCGCCCAGCTTCCCACACATTTTAATCCATCGCTGTGCCTTCGGTGCCCATGTTACTGCTGGGGGCTCCATGCCTCACAAGCTCCCCCCCCCCCCCCATGATCGTCTGCCGGCTCTCCAGAGCAAAGCTGTGGCCACACCGGCTGCTCTGCTTTCATGCTGCATCTCCCTCGTCGCGTTTGATCGGCTCCCACTGGAATCCCACTTCGAAGGCTCTGTAGCGCACTGGGGGACATGGAAACAGTAATTGGGCCTCATGTCCTGAAAGGTGCTGCCGTGGTAGCACTGTGCTCCCCGGAAGCGTCCGGAGCTCCGGGTGTGTGATCCATATCCGCCGGGTGCTGGTACTCTGCCCGTGCGTAGGATTCTGCGGTGAGGATCGAGTATCGCTGCGTCTGAGACTCTGGCTTCTTGAAACTCTGCCCTCTGCCTTGGTCCTCCAAACGGCCACTATTTACATGTGGTGATAGGTTTGCTGATACATGTTTGTCAGCTCTTAATATCAATACATGATTCATATTCAGCACCAAAACTATTCACATTCTGAGGGATAAAAACCAGCAAAAACATATCTTCTCATGTAAAGTTTCTGTGCATGGTTGGTTACCATCTCAGATTTCCAACAGGAAGATGATGTCTTGCTGTTTGAAAAAGACCGGGGATGTTGTCTAATAGGGATTCTAAACTCGTTTTTTTCCCGCGTGGGATTAATGAGAGTTTTTTCCTGCTCTCCCGCTGTGACCCATCTTCCTCTGATCTCCGTTTCCCAGAGGGACGAGACGATAAAGTGAAAACTCCCTCGCCCGCTCACCTGCCGCTCAACACTCGACTGCCAGCCTTCGCTGTGACGACACTGTCGGCATGCTTTGACGAGATGGAAGCCGCCCGTGCAGGGGGGAGGAGGTGCATGTGATTTTGCGTGAGAGCAGTAATCGGCCGGCGTCGTTGCCCTACATCGATGTGACGAACCACGAGAGCACGAGGCAAACAGCTACGCCTAAGTAACAATAAGAACAACGGCGATGTTTCTCCGCCGATAAACTGGTTGCATCATTCCTACAGGAGCGTTAATGATCAGTGCCGTCTGCGCAGTCTGACGCAATTCTGCGGCACGCTCCACACATGCCTGCAGCTCTCAGGGTCCACTTTGCACTGTTTTTCATTCCATCCTGACCTGCTCTTCTTCGTCGGCTTGCTGTTCATTTACACGGAAACAGCAGGTTAAATGCCTTTACAAAAATGGTTCCACAGCCCTTCCCCACCCGGGGAGAAGCTGAAAGCTGGCAGTTATGTCTCTGGTTCCTTCATCACTGCTGTGCCTCCTGCCCCACCTCTTCTGATACTGGCGAAAAGGGGGCTCCTGCCTGCCTGCCTGCCTGTCTGTCTCTGCGGAGACTCGCTGCTTATGCATTAGTTATAAGCCCCGCTTGCTTTTAGTTGGCTGGCCCGCTCCCCTTTTTCCATAAGGGCCTACAGAAGCCAGCGCCAGGCTGGGCGATTCATTCTCGGCGACGAGCGAGCGCTCCCACGGGAGCATAACAGCCGTATAATCTCCCACAAGGCTGCGGGGCCCACTGACACCTGTACAGTAAAAGTTGATTTATACGTATTGGACTCACAGCAAGCCCTCATCCCCCCCATGCTGCTCGTACGGGTGTAATTTACGGTAACTGGGTGAGGCTTCCTCTGCGAGAGCTGGCAGTCCTCTCTCCCGACGTTTTTATTTTCCCAGCCGGACCCGTGAACTTAAGTTAACCCCCGGTGAAATGATAGCTGCCTCACTGAGGTACGCCTCCCCCCGAGCGATTGCTGAGATTGCTCCTCCGTGCTCGTGGCTGTCACCGGGCCAGCGTGTGGGGGGGGGGGGGGGGGGGTCGGCCCCCCCGCCCGGGCCATTACTCAGCTCCACTGCCCCCCCCCCCCCACACCGCTTAACATGGACACCCCTTCTCCATTAGTGGGTGCAGCTTTGTGCCGGTCGATGAAGGAGATCTGGTAAAGATATGCTGAGCGTTAGGCATACGTTAGACAGCTTAGCTGGTTCTGCCCTAGGGCAAAAGGGTCAGGCCCCGATCGGATTACCCAGATTTCTTTGTAATTCATGCTTCCTGTCATCTCCTGCAGTGTAGGTTACATCATCTGCTTTGCACGTCCAGCCTGAAGCTCTCCTCCTTCTTACAGGTGTTGCTTTGAGTAACAGTCGGTTATATCATTGCATTATAATACATAGTTTCTAGTATGAGGTAATGATACATTGATACAGGCTCGTGGAAAAGTGGCTTTAGTCTCACTTGAATTAGGAAATGCGTTTTTTTTTATTATTGTTGTGCCAGTCCAGCTAAATCATCCAAATGCTGAATTAGCAAAACAACAGAACACAACAGTGAATCAAAATAGCCCAAACAAATTTCACATGTTGGGAGAACTTCCTGAAAGCGGTTGGGTTTGGAGCTTTGTGGCTTGGGGTTATTTTATGATGGGACTCAGTGTTTTGGCAGGACAGTGACCCACAGAGGCGCGGGGGCTGAGTGCAGACGCTTTTCCTTTATTGCGATTGTTCCGCTGTTAAATGGGAAGCTTTCTACCGCATATGGCTGCATGTGCCACGTTTCCCCTAATTCCTACATCACCTGGAACCACGATTCTGCCCTGAGGGACCTATTAGCACGTCTCCCTGGCTCCACACCTCCACCGAAAACCCCCTTCTCTGTCTGCTCGCTGATTCTTTTAGCATGTGTTCTGGTTTCTTTCATAAACTGTAGACTTGCCCCTGTGCCCCCACCTCCACCCTGCCCCACCTCAACAGGCATTTTCATTGGTCTCCAACCACCGTTAAGGGAGCGACAGTCAAAAAAAAAAAACTCTTCTTAACCAAAATGCTATCATAGCTTGTAAAACTGCAGATGTTTTAGAGATATGGGGTTATTGCCAAATAATTAAATCCCAGAGTGCTCCTTATGGTAAGTAAGGTCCTCATTGGGATGGAAAAGAAAACCTTGTGTTGAGTATTATGAAAAAAGACTTTTCTCCATGTTTAGACTGGTCTTCCTCAACTTGATCCTCGGAGATCCCCAGATAATCCATGTTTTTGCTTCCTCCCAGCACCCTGCCTGATAGTCCTCATATTTGCTCCCTCACAGTAACGTGAACTGTCCGGGGGTCCTTGAGGAGTGGGTTGGGAAACACTAATTTAGACAACAGTAGAATCTAGGCCCCTATTTTCAAATGGTCTATGCTCTCAGTCAGCCCTGGTCCGCTCAACACCCCCAAGTATGAAATATAAGGATCAGAATAGGGCTGAATCTTTTGCCCATGAGATGGCTGAGCAACTAGCAGCTGGATTCTCAGGTGATGCTTCTCTCTCAGCCCCCCCCGCCTCAGAAGCCCCAGCTTTTAAGGGCAGCCTGCTGCTACGGTGACATTTGAACTTTCCAGATGGCATGTTTGGAAAACACCCCACACTCTGGTCCCTGCGGCATGGGATCCTTGGCTTACACAAGCATGGACTTGGAATCCATTTCCAAGGTTTTTCTTACGCTGCTCAGATGTGGAGGGGGGAACAGGTCCAAGGAAAGTTGCCACCTCTGACTCTCCCCATAAATGGACATTGTTGTCCCTTAATGCTGATAATTACTTTATCCTAATAAGTCAGTCAATCTCCACCCCCCCAGGAAGAGTGCTTCTGCGGCACCAATGCCCCCCGCCCCCCGGATCCCCAGCGTGCTCTCTGGCCTCGCTTTCATCTCTCATTCGTCTCCCATCTCTGTCGTTACTCACTATAAAATCTCATATTATAAACTGCAAAATGAGCAGAGAAACAAGCGATTCACTCATGAAAGAAAATTAGAAACAGAGGAGAGGAAGAAATCGTTATTGGCTGGAGAAAATACTGCAAGGAGAATGAGCATTATTTTAACCTTTTCGATAAATTCATAGTGCGAGAACATCTTTATTTATGAATATTTCTGGCTGTGCTGGCCGGCTGGTATTGATCTGTTATTGACAGGTGGCCAGTGGGGGTGGGCTGTAGAAGGGAGAGGGGTGGGACGGCATCCAGGACGGGCCTCACGCTCTCAGGTGAATCTCAAGTCCTGGCCCACGACTTCCCTGATCCAGGGCATGAGCTTGGCCACGTTGGCGTAGAAGCCCATGGTGCCGTTCTGGCAGACACTGGATGTGCCGTAGCTGACGATGCCGATCTGCGGCAGGGCAGAGGGTCGCGGCTTGATTCAGGTCCCTCCTGTCTAAGGTGAGCCCCGATCCGGCAATGAAGGACCACGGCATACCTGAATCCAACGTCTGCTCCTCCTAATGACAAACGGACCGCCGGAATCAGCTGGCAGGAAAAATCAGGAATGACGGTCACTATAAGAATCCTTCATACGATGGATAACCCTGCATGTTCATTTGCTGGTCTGCAGTTAATGCTTATATCCCAACATCACATAAGCCAAACAAAGACTGTAATTCTGTATCAGATAAACTCCTTTTATCATATATAGATCAGTTATTTGAATGTGTTTTTTTTCCTGAAACTGTATGCTAGTGTTACCTATTTAAAATGATGAAATCTTCATTAAAATGATTTTAAAAATCTGTCTTGCATTGCCCCCCCCCTGTCTAGTTCAGCCTAGAGGAACGACTAGAGGTGAGGGCATGAGACCTTTGCAGGCATCTATGCCATCGTCTCCTCTGGCACAGAACTTCTCTTCAGTTAGTGGCACCTTGATGGCTTCTGATTCCTTCCTGCACTGCTGCCGTTGCTGTTCGGAGAATCACAGACTTTTATGAGAAGCAAATTCACATGTTTTTTTATTCATTTTTAATTGTCCCTGATCATTTTTCCTAGTGCTTCCCTGGCTTTGCACACTATTCTGCCCCAGCTTCAGGCCCAGATGAGCAGCATTTCCTCATGGTGACGTGTCAGGCGGTCAGTCACTTTGATTGGCTAATGCCTCCCTCATACAGATGTGCACTTTCCTCCAATTTGCTCCCATAATCAATAGTCATTACCCTGATCTCACCTTTATCAAAATATTTCCATGTTTCAAGTTGGTTTCCAGAACTTGTTTTTTACCACTGAATCCCCATCCGGTCACGACTCCGCTCACGGTGCGCTGATCCTCGCCACCACGGCCGGTGAGAATGAGATCTGCGAGACGCGGTAGGAGCGTCAGGCTGGCTTAAGCTGCCGCCGGGCGGCTGGCCAGCCGCATTGGGGTCACCCTCCCCGGGCTTTGCTGAAGCTTACAGCCTATTGAAGCTAACAGGCAGCGCTGGGCCTGGCCTGGGCCTTCTTACCTTGATAAAGACAGCGTGAGGTCCAGTTTTGGGAGGGAAGAGACAGGACATGAGAGAGAGCAGCTGTGCAGGGGAGACACACAGGCCTGAGAGAGACACAGGCACACAGTAATTATATGGCACTTTAATTAATCTGTGTGAATCCTCACGTTGATATGTTTATGTCACTATGTAAGAATATGTATATTTAATTATAGCTGTATAACTGTAAATACATGTGTAATTGCGTGTGTGTTTTTATGTCTTGCCTTATCTTGCTGCTGAAGTCCAGCTTCTCCTCCAGTCTGAGTAAAGCGATATCATTGCGAAATTGCGTTTCACTGAAATCCTGATGTATGAAATATTTTTCGACTTTCATGATCCCCACCGGCGCCTTGTCCTTTGTCCTGCGTCTCACACCTGCGACACGGTGAACGGCGGTCACTCTTTAGGGACTCTTCATGTTTACGGCTTGACTTATTTATACATTAGCAGGAGCGCGCTGTAGCCTGCGAGCTATACTCAGCTGACCTGTGAGTACAGAGAAATTTCCAGGGTGTTCTCCGCCGTATAGCACGTGTGCGGCTGTCAGCACCCACTGCTTGGAGATGATGCTCCCGCCCCCAATGAAAAAACCCTGAAGGAACAAAACAGGCCTATTAAATCCCGCATATGAAGGTGACGGCATCCTGGATTATTGCACTTTTGCTGTCAGCTTCCCTGTGCAAGTGGTATTGGATGCAATTCTTTACTGATAAGGCCGTGCAGAGGCCAATCACAGAAAAGGATAAGAGCACTTTAAGGCCGTGCAAAGGCCAATCACAGAAAAGGATAAGAGCACTTTCCATAACAAGGCCTTGAATTAAAATTCATCACAGAGAGACAGCATCAATGGCGCTAGACAGTTATAATCAATAGTTTAAATGTTCTAGTTAGATCGAACTAATATTCTGCAAGAAAAGTTTAATTGGGATCTATAATTGGTTAGAATAATAACTGTTCTCTCCACAGGGTTTTTTAGAAATGGGAATATCTTGCACAGGATTACAGGCACTTGAAATCACAAGTCAGCGAGATGTTTTTGGTAAGAAACTGTTCGGGAGCAATAATTCCGCCGAGGTGTTTGCTTGATGACTTTGCTGCCATTCAGCCGTAAAAGCAGCGACTCTTGTCAGAGTGCATCTCTCCGAATAAATTAGCATTGAACTGTGAGCTGCTTGCAGCGAAGGGTTCTAGAAAATTCCCGCTGTCTGTAAGGCTGACAGATGGAAAGCAGGGGCTGGGAGCTTTGGGGGTGCAGGGGCCGGGTGAAGCTGCGGTTATAGGACACGCCTGAGCGGGATCGCACCGCTGAAGCACAGCCTGCACCCTTCGATTTGTGTGTGGAATCGACTGCATAGTCAATGATGTAATTCGACAAGCTTGTGCCACGAAAGCCCCCCCGCTTCCTTATTGACGACACGCATCACTGATTGTAGCTGAGTCTCTTCTTCGACTGGGTACGGTGGCTTGTCACCGAAACGGGCCGGTTCCTGTAAGCGTGGCTCTGAGTTCTGTGTTTACGTTGTAGAGCACCGCGGTCTGCCAGGGCCACTGATGGTCTGCGGAGTCAGTTCCTCTGAAGACCCTCTCGAACCCGGTCTCTCTGTGGCCCCTCACTCCGCAGGCATCCTCCGGCACTGCCAGTGCAACACAGAGATCTAAGTTGTATGGGCTTGGTTTCCATTCTTAATGAATTCCCATCTCACTGGTTAATGATACAATATCTGTTTTCCATTAGATTCAATATCCATATTGTGTGATCTGTTAAACGTGTGATTATTCAGACATCAGTTACAAATGAATTAGCAGCTGGAAACGGTAATGCATTAAAATTGACATTTGCCTCTGCCTGTACCATTTACTATCTGCACAGATCTTTTACTTTAAGCGTTCCTTCTTCTGTACGCTAGCTCTGCTGTGTGGCACGTGTAACCTTTGTCCTCGATCTGGCTCAACCCGTCGTAGTCTGGGAGGTAGAAAGCTCTGGGTTCTGCCCTCTGAGATGCTATCGTATCCAGGCTGTCTCTTTCCGCGGCTCCGCCGATGCCGATCACGAAGATCTCTGGGGACGCACGAGTGAGCATCACTTGGGGAGGTCGCTCTTCCGATTTCACTCTCCCCTCTGCTGTGGGATTCGTCATCATCATCATCACCGGCGGAACCTGGTGAGCAAGCCCCCCCCCCCCCCAGCGGCTGCACGGGATTTTGTCGTAGAAGTTAGAGGGCGCCGCACTCACCCAAGTTGGCGTCTGGCTTGGGAACAGTGTTGGTCATTTTATGAATGACACTGGATGGGCTTGGGCCCATGTTGTGGCGTCCTGAAAGTCAGAGATCAGCTTTACTCACTAATATAATGCTGATTACTGCCACAAACATTTTACTGTATCAGCATGTGATTTCCGGGGCTGTGTTTCAATAGGACTGTCTTAAGGAGATCCTGAGTGCAGCTGTGGCCTTCATTCAGGTCCCGGAATGTCAGTAGAACAATGGAACGACTTTCACATGTATCTGATTCTCAGTTGATTCAGTTATGTCAGTATCATTTAACAAGTATTCCTGTTGTTACTTTTTTGTTACGTGGCTGAGAATCGCTGATAAAAATACGGCAATTATGAACTATGGTGTGAGAAAATCTCACGCTATGCAGCTTCACCGTTAAACCTTTTTACAGATGTCGGTTCAGATGGCTGAATTGAGCACGACGCCTGGCCTTTCTGAATCAATAAAGCCGAATTTTTCTGGCATAATATACAGAAACGCAAAGAGACTATTATGATCATCACTGCTATTCTGTGTCTTTGTCTTTGTGTTTGGATCTGCAGTTGGGATAGATGAATATATCAGTTGCTGTACTTTGGTGTGTTGAGTTTGTCAGTACCGTCTGTGATGAGGATGAGGATGTTCTTGGCTGGTGGTTCTCGGGTGCTGGCGTTCAGGTTCCTCTCTATGAGGCTCAGCACCAGCTGCAGGGCTGCTCCCGTATTGACGGCCGAGCCGTTGAGGAATCCTGGGGCACAGGTGGGATTTGACAGTCACAGGCCAAGCAGCCAAGACGCAGAATCTTCTGAATAATTAGGTGGAGTTAATAAGATTCGTAAAAAAAATTGTTATTGCATGGATGTGATGCATAAATACTATTTTATCCGAATATACGTGTTTTTGTCAGACTCAGCTGTTGGTTGTTCACGTTATATTTTTAGACGCAATGTAAAAAGGAGGCAGATAATATCTAACAAACAAGCAGTTTTCAAAGAGTCAATCTAGATATGTGTGTTTTGCCAGGCCGGGGTTCCAATTATTAATCAATACCTGAGAAAAAAATATTTATTCCTATATGTGACTTGTATTCCTCTCATGCTATTATCTACAGATGGATGCTACACATTGATGCTTCTTACTGTTCTGATAACGCTTTTCTATTATTTCTCATATAATGAAAAAAGCATAATATTGCCCCCAGTATTTCTCATATTATAGAAGCGAATACCAGTTTATATTGCAGGGAAGGTTTTGTTGGGGTAATCTAATGCCACCCTCGGGGCAGGTGATTTGATCTGTGTGAATGATGCATGTCAGAGTAATTAAGACCTTTAAACGCTGTCTGGCACAGTCTCAGGCCCATGCTTACTTTCATAGTCACGGTGATCGACTTCGTCATACTTCACCCTCCTGGCCGACTCGCCGAAGATGATCAGTTCCGCCTTCCTCTTTCTGGAGAAGTCCATGACCTACCACAGAGAACCCAGGGCTACAAGCTGTCCCTCCATTTCTGCTCCACCTCCCCCCCCCCCACACCCCACCCAACTGCGCACGCTCGTCCGTCCGCATCGCAGCCCTCTGCTCTCTCCAGTCTCAGATCCCGCTACGAACATCGACATTCTTTCATCCTTCTTGAGGCCGACGCGTGGCTGGAAGACAGCGCCTCGTGTGACGGGTCCCACCTTACGCCCTAGTGAGTTACAGAGATCCTATGGAAAGGGAGGAATGTGCTTTCCCGGAACATTCTGGCAGCGAGCGCTGGTGGAAACAGTCACAAAACCATGAGAAGATGCAGGCAGAAGACGGGCTGTCTGCTCAGATGCTGTTAACACCTCCCCTCACCTGGCTGCTGTGCCGGGACATAAAATCCAAAGCCGTTTCCATGTTTTCAGCCCCAACACTCCTGGAAGCCTTTATAATGAAGTAAAGGTGCAGGTCTGCAAAGCACAGATACCCTGAGTATGGGCATGACTCACAGCAGGGTCTCAGGGTAAACATGCAGCGCCCTGTCATCGCTAATTTACTGTAGCGTGGAAATGACACACGGTCCTGTATAGGAAAAGCAAGCCGGATTCTATAGAAACTCAAATGCTATGAAATGTTCTCTTCTACCAGTCTTGAAATGAAATAAAATTTGGACCCTTTATTTAAAAAAAAATTTAAAAAATAAATAAATAATGACAACTGGGACACCCTTTTGAGGAGTCCCCCTTGACCTCCAAACCCCACCCCACCCCACCTCACGTTACCTACCTTGCTCTGGGTTCAGTAGCGCCTGTTCAGACAGGGAGAAGTACTCGGCGATGACGCGCGGCTCATCGTAGGCATACGGTCCTGTGAAGTCATTTTGGCAGAAAATCTGCATGAACTGATCGCAAACAACTTCTGAGTTACCCGCTCGGCCGTCCACCTGATCCACTGTAAACTGCAGAGTATAAGTAAGTTATATAAACGGCAGCAAACAGCCGTCATTTGCACCGTGCCTGCTGCTGTGTGTCAGATTCTGCCGAAACCGGGTCGGGTATCGGTTGGGCACCTTCACACACTGGCTGCATCCCGGACCAGCTCCCGTCTTGCAGGCACGTCCTGAGTTTGGGCCCCCGCATGAGTAGGCCCTTGTAGCAGGTGTACCGGACCTGTGTGTGCCTTCCGAAGTGATCCCCCACCCGCTGCCCCCCCGCGGGCACGCCCGGGTTCTCGCACGCCGAGTCTGTGGGTGCAGAGGATTTACGCGCAGAGGCGAGTGCGTCATTTCACACGGTACACCGGGGCGATAGACGGAACACGCGATGCTCTATTTACAATCGCGCTTAAAAAAGGCTGCCCTAAATTATGGCTCACACATTTTTTCCTCTGAAATTCCCCCCCCCCCCCACACTCCGGGCATGCATAATAATCCCAACACCCTTATCTCAATTACTAAGCAATGGAACTATTTTCAGATATGGCTAAAGTATAAATGACCAGCAATGTACGTTATTGTAAAGTGAAGGGCAAATGCTTTAAATGCTAACATTTCTCAAAAAGCAGAACATTAGTGTATCATCAGTTTATAACGAGAGAAATTCCTAATAACTGACTTCTAACATGGTGTTTGGTTTGGCTTCCCGATCCATTTTGCCTTAAGCACTGGCAGACTTTGCCTGTGTTACACTAGTGTTCCTCACGCTTATTGAGAGGGCAGGCCTGATATCTTGGATGCATTTGGACATAAGTGAGATACGTCACGAGTGAAGGGCTGCTGGTTCACTGGTCCTGGGCGATTGTCTCCTTACCACCAGAATCGCACACAGCAGGGTGGGCACTCCACTTCCCAGTGGAGAGGCAGGTTATGTTGGGGGGTCCATAGAGAAGGTAACCTGCATGGCAGTGGAATTGGATGACGTCTCCGACGCGGTAGCGGGTCTGGCGTGGGGCCAGCCAGCCATTCTCGAGGGTGATGGGGCCACTGCAGTAGTAAGCTTGAGCAAGGAGACAGGGGAGAAGACAGGGGGCGCTAGAGAGGCATAACCCTTCCTGTGTGGGATGATGGGTGTTGTTCATACCGGTTTTGCAAGTGACTAAATGAAAAGCAGAAAAGCCTCTGTTGTTACCGTATTGTTGATAACACGAGTGCCAAAGAAAGAGGGAGGCAGTGAGACAGTGGGCGCCTGGCGCGCGGCTGCACTCACGGACACAGGCCGCAGGCCGTCTGATCGCGCTCCAGTCGCCGTCCGGCCCGCAGACCCTCCAGGACACCGGGGTCGCCCTGGTCCCCGGAGGACAGCTGTACCTCAGCACACTGCCCACCCAGCATTTGTCAGGGAACAGCACCCCCCCACCGGGGATCTGCACGTTTTTAGGGCACTCGGCATCTGAGGCAGACAGGAACGGATAAGCTAGGACAGATTTACTTTAAAAGGGTGAATTTTAAAGGACGTCGAGGCGGTAGGTGTCTGCTGGGAGAGCAGAGGTTTGATTTTAAAAGGATAACCGGGATTACCTTGGGCTACCTTGCACATTTACCTGCCAACAATGTACATGCAGCAAAAATTCACCAATAAACCTTTACTGAAGGTAAAAATATTCAAAAACATTTCATTAAATTTTTTTGCTAATGATTTTTAATTGTGATTGTTAGTGCCCCGGTTTTGAGGGATGATGAGGGAAGAGATCGCATTACCGTAATACTAGGGCTGACTTCTAATAGTCGAGGATTCGACGATTCGATTCGTAGACGTCTGATTCGACTATGAACCTCATA
>JAODKF010000046.1:29444798-29457294 GCA_026779585.1 Mormyrus proboscirostris
CCCCCCCCCCCCCCCCCCCACACCGACCTGTGATGGAATTTAAACTGAAAATAATCACTGGCTGTGTCAAGCTGGGGGAATCCAAAGGCAGCCACAAGGCCCTAGCAGACTGCGCTGTGTCATAAGGGCCGATTTGCCTCCGGTTACCCCCTTCTGCAGTTGGCGTACTTACAGGAAGTGCTCTATCGCTACCTGTCACTTACACTCTGATAAAACGTCCAGGAATTTTTTTTTTTTTTTGGGCGGGGGGGCAGTATTCCAACACTATTATGTGCATTACCACTGATCTGTCCTTCTGCTTTTTTTTTCCCTCCCTGAAATGTTATCAGAGGGTCAGAAACTGAATATGTCCCTGGGGGGAGAATTTGGCGATGGGGGTGTCGGACATCACAGGACCATGCTGATGCCCGTGTCAGGTGACTCAGGCAGCCTATCATGCCAGAGCAAGCATCGCTTGACTCCTTATTTGTTTATTGGACGCTCTTTCTTGCTTACTTGCCCGCATTAAGTGTCTCTGTCAAGGACGTAACCAGAAGGTGCAGAGGCCTGCAGCTGCTGGGGGGGTTTAGCCCTCGTCTCTCCTGCTCACATATTTTGGGGAGACGCTGTAGAGCAGGTGGGTACTGGTTCTGGGGATGGGTGTGTGTGTGTTGGGAAGTAGTTTCTCTTGACCCAGTGACCCGTGGCGAGAAGGATAGGGCTGTCAACACAAAAAACCCGCTTCTAAATTGACTGCCCACCCCCTTCTGTGTGTACGTGTGTTTGTGAGAAAATATGGTGGTCGAATCCCAAAAAATACAGACGGCGCAAAATCCTGCTGTGAGTTTCCGGTGGAGAATCTCGCTGAGTAAGACAAGCGTGAGCCCCGAGATGCGCAGGTCTTTAACTGGGGGGGGGGGTGGACACCATTATTCACGGGCGTTGGGTGTGAAGTGCATTTTGGATGTTTGGTCAGAGCATTAAAAGAAGGTGATGCACTGGGAAAAGGTTTAAAGCACCAAATGCGGTGGCTGCATGGGTGGACAAGCCTGCGACGGAAAACTGCAACCGGAGCGTGTTTATGCAAATCGCATGCCTGGCGACCCTGATATCATCGCCACTTATTAACCTAACGACTTAATGATATAAATGATTACAGCAGGAAGACGAAAACACAAAAGCATAACCCTAATCAGGAGTATGTCACACCAGCTACCAGCAGCAGAGTTCTGCTTTAAAAGATATCGCCCCCCCACCCCTTCTGAACAACGATTTTAATCTTAATAGGTGCTAATATCGTAATGAGTTGCGGTAATTGTAACATAAATTAATTTTCACACTTGTGCCTCGAGATGCTGGGACATGTAAATTACACACTTCTGGCCTGAGATTACGGTGCATGTAAATGAAGACGGGGCAGAGGGGTGCGTCCGTGAAGAGGCGCATTAGCATAATGCGGCGTGCTTCACAACAAACAGGCCACTGGCACAGTGCACATGTGCGGATGCCGCCATGTTTCTGCTGTTCGCTCATACTGCGAGTCAGCGAGCCGTGCTCAAGCGCCCTGAAAAGGAGAAACGCGCTTAACACCACTGCCCTCGCATGGATGAGTGTGTCATTTTAAAAAATATATATATTTTCTATATATTGCAGATTCCCATTTTAACAATGCCTCATAAGCCTCTTTTACTCTGTTATTTACTCTGATTACTCTTTTTAAGCTATATAAGGTCATCGGTACACATATTTCATTAAGAAATTGATTTTGTGCTTCTTTACATTAGGCACACAAAACAAAACAAATGGTGAGCATTCAGATTTTCACGTGTCAACTGCTTGTAGTAATCCCATGGAAGATTATGTCCAACGCAGTCATAGACAGAAGCTTCTGGATCGAGCCAAGAGCTACTTAAAGAGTCCAAGGCACATGTTCACATACCTGGACCAATAGGACTGACAGGAGGAAGCCTGGGTCCAATGTAAAATTCATAGACCCAAACACTTCTTGGACAGGGCTGTTTTCCTGCTGAAGGATTTCAGATGGATTTCAGTATTTGCACCTTAATTTCAGTGTCCAAAACCCTCGAACGCAGCACAGCTAAGATAGCTAACCAGGAACAGAGCTAAGTGTCACACAGTGTCACACTGGAGCCTTACAGCTCAGGAACCGCGGCTATTTTTTGTCATTTCAGGAAGATCTAGGAACACTGGTACATCTGAAATACCTGAAGGTCTATTGAAGTCGTCAGTGCAGAAGCTGTACTCTTACCGACAGAAAATGTTGGCTTTGTTCATCATGAATTTCCCGTCGGTTCCTGAGCTTCTGGCTCTCTAAGCCCCATTCCCGGGCCCATGTGTAATCCTCCTGGCTCTGGGTAATCAGAGCTGATAACGTGACTCCGGCATGGCGGGGGCCGCCACTCGCGTCGAGTGAAGATGGGCTTGCCCGACAACCACGTCTACACACCAGGTGGGGGGGGTGGGGGGGGGATACGACTTGATGGGTCAGTGGTAATCTTTTGTTGGTAAATACTCACCAGTAGAATCACGAGGATTGTTTTCATAGTGTGCTGGGGGCCTTTTCCTCCTGTACGGAGCCAGCCTGCAGAGGCCCCGTTTCTGCCTTCGGCCTGACCCGGATGCTCCGGAAGCTTCCGTAGATTTGCCATGTGAGGGCTATGTGCTTACCAGGCAGTACTGGCTCTCATTTCTTATCCATTTTTCCACTTCATGGCCCTGTAATGGCAAACGTCAAGTTCATTGTCCTATTGTTCTTGCTCCCCCATCCTCGCCACCCCATACAGCATGCAGGGTTAAATTAATACTTTGCCATTAAACATGCCTTTTTATGACCTCGAATGCACTCAGAAATCACTTCAATAGCCTTCTAATTATAGGTGCCACTTAGCCAATTAGCACCTATATATCTTGTATCTAAATAGAAGCTTCTCTGTTAATCCCTCTTCCAGCTCCTTCCAGTTGGGCACAATGTGCTGTTAATTCAGGACCAGACACTACATTTTTATCCCCTTCTCAATGAATTTACTTTCATAAAAGAAGCGGGATGCAATTATGATTCTTTTCTGGTGAGACATGAGCTCATTAAGAAAGCCATCCTCGGAAGAGCAGACTAACGGCGTTCCTGGAAGCTGTTAATAAGTGAACTGTTTCGGAATACTTCTACGGATACGGGCCTATCGGCTCGCGCTATCAGATAGAAGAGAAGTTGTGCATCAGTTGCTTTTGTACAACCAAAAAGCTGTGTTATTTTTAATGTTCCCCTCCTGCATTCGGAGGGGGGGAGGGGATCGGGCATACTTGTCCCATTTCTGTGCGATTCGCCTTGAACCCCAGTGACACAGTCAATTACACGGGTTTTAAAATTCGGCAACTGCATCTAAGTGGGATCTATCTGGGCTCCATCCTGGCTACAGGAAAGAGCCCGCTGTCGCTAGAGTGCATCATAATTAGGCAACTGGCGTCAATGAAACAGCGCGGCGTGCTGTGCAGTAACTTCTTACACGAGAATTAAGAAGCTGGGACCCACTTGCCGGTGTGCTTCCGGAAGCCAGCAGTCAGAAAGGATAAGCTGCAAAATGCCAGCTGTGTCCTACACAGCATGTCCTGGCTCCCATGGGCTGGCTGTCTTCGCTCAAGATAGGCACGCAAACTGCCTGAAATTCCTTATTAGTTATTTATGGGAAATTTGTCGTGTGAATGAAACAGCACCCCCCATGTGCACATTTGAAGACATTGGAGGGCATTGTTTGTGACCAGGCCCCTTGTCCTGACCCATGAGTGAATGCGATCAGCCTGCCCGTGAACCTGCCTGGTACGGCCCGTTAGGATGAAGGGCCTGAATGGGAGCTTTAGGGAGAGCTGGCGTTTATCGCGGGAGGCTCGCCAGAGCCTGGTGCAGGCTCTCTTTGTGCCCCACAAAAGGGCGGCCCCTTTTTGGCAGCGTGAAAAGGAGGCCGAGGAACAGGCGGCCGCCCGAGGCGCGCAAGGAAGCAGCGCGTCTTTGGCAGCCCCATAAAGAAGCATCCGGAACGCCGGCCGCTTGGGCAGCATGATAAACCGGCACAAAGGAGTCGGCCATTTTGAAATGTTTGAGACCGGAGGCAGATTACCTTGATGTTCGGGACTCATCCAAACTTCATTCCTCTCTCTGCTCAGAGTCTCCTGCGCGATTTCGTGCAGTAGGGAAGGAAAGTAAACTGCTGAAAGGAAGTTACAAGCCAAACAAATTTCACACAAGCACTGTGACAACCGTCACCATGGCCAGCGAGGCGGTGATGGCCGCGTTTTACCGACGATAACCTTAACATCGGGCTGGACGGAGGTAGTCCCAACATGCAGATGCATGCAGTTCTAGCGGTACAGCTGCCTGCATTCCCAACCCGTGGCCCTGATAGTTATTTATGAATTTGTCCCTGGTGCCTGTCCGCATGGGGGGCTTTGGAGGGCTCAGGTGAAGACAGATAGCGTGTCAGCGCCTGCGATCTGCCAAAACCCAGGCCAGCTGACCCCACACCTCCAGCTCCATATCTATCACAACCGCAGCCACCGAATGCAGCGAAAGTGGCGCATGCTTGCTGCAATTCCTGGGTAATTCTATTAAAAAAAATTAACATAGACATTGAAGCTGCTGGACCGCTAGAATTACTGGGGGTTGGTCTGGGGACGGGGGCTAAATTAAAACACTGTGGCACTGAAAGCACTAAACATTTATGCTTTGGTCCGATTTGGACTCGTTTGTTTACCTTGTAAGTCAAGCCTGGATCATGGGGCATTTTAACCTTCTTCCCCAAATCCTTCCATTCCCTCAACTTTAATACACATGTGCAGAAATAGTGTAATTAAGCAAAGTTATTTAAAACACACAAACGGGTTGGAGTGAAACATACTGATATAAAGGTTCTGTGTACCTGTGTGACATATTGGTGTGAGGCCCAGCAGATACGGCAGGATTGGGAGGAGGAGAGCGCCCCCACAGGGGCAGATGGGGCCTCACAGCGCCCGTTACTGTGTGCCGTCTGTAGGATACCTTCTACCCACCCTCAATAAACAGGCCTTTTGTTTTGTCTATGAGCTGTATCAGCCGTTCAATAGCATCGAGGGTAATACATGTTTGGTCACGCTCAGCGTGCAGGAGGGAAATCTGATACACACTCCCAGATAGAACTTAATGGGCTTAGCAAATGTTTGCCATATTTTTAATGAACCCCAGGGCTGTCATTTCGAAATGCTTAGCAACAGCTTTTCCCTCCTTGAAAACAGAGCGACTGAAGGACACAGCGATTAGCACCACGCACACTGTAAATAAATCCAGTTATTTAAAGGTGAGATTGCTGGAGGAGCTCCAAACCACCGTCCCGGCAGCCGCTAATGGGACCGGCCCGCGGCTAATCAAGCGGGGGGGGGGCTGGCTCTGATGCCGTCCCCACACAGCTACCACCTCCCCTCCCCCCAGCTCCCTGGCGGAACTGCCGTACCTTTTTCTGAAATTAGCCTGTTAGGTGCAGGTCATGAGCTTTGATGGGTGGGGGGAGGGTTTGGGTTAGTTTGCGTTGGTTTGGGTGGGGGGCGGTGAGTGGTGGCAGACCCCACCCCTCGGGTCGCGTCTGTTGCAGGATGCTGGTCATTAATCAGTAATGTTTGTTATGGGATGGCAAATGTCTAAATTCAAGGTTATGAAAATATTTTGGAACAGAATTGGCGCAGCGATTAATCTTTTATGGGGGAAGAATGCCCCCCCTCATCTAGCCCACCCCCTTGATTATGTTACCTCATGCACTTTCCTGCAATACCATAAATTATATCCCACATAGCATAGACCGCTGTAGCTATATTTGTTGTTGCTGTTTTTGATGCAAATTTTTTACAGACAGTAGTGCGTTTTACTCAGGGATAAACCTTCATACGGGTAATGCTTCTTAAGTGAGATAAGACATTATTAGCATAGTTTGCGCTGTGTTATTACCGCTTGTTTTTAACACTTCTCCTTTTTTGATGGAGGTTGTTTTTCCTTTCCAAAGAGGAGGTCTATTCTTGGAGGGAAAAAAAACATGGCGGAAGCCTGGCTGGGGAGTCTATGAGATGCATGGCATTAAATCACGAAGATTGATACCACTGCAGCGGCCATCAGCGAACGCTGCGATCAGCATGACCTAAAATTCATTGCGCCTTAACACCTGTTTCCATAGCTACAACGTATCTCAGACCTCCG
Organism: Mormyrus proboscirostris; assembly: GCA_026779585.1. Classification (NCBI taxonomy): domain Eukaryota; kingdom Metazoa; phylum Chordata; class Actinopteri; order Osteoglossiformes; family Mormyridae; genus Mormyrus; species Mormyrus proboscirostris. The sequence continues at coordinate 29,451,007 of JAODKF010000046.1, forward strand.
AGGGGTGGGTCAACCTTCGTCAGCCCCGTCGTTTAGGGAAATAAATCGGGGAGGCTGGCGACTGGGCCTGGAACCTTCCATTTCCATTAGACCTCGTTCCGGCTCTGCTGCTGGTGCCTCATAAACACAATCTAACCTGCTGTCTGTCTGGAACACCCCCTCCCCCCACACCGACCCCCCTGCAGTCCGACCTGACCTGTCGCTTCATCAATCAGGGCTATTGTGCTTGCGTGTGCGTGTGTGTGTGCGTGTGTGTGTGTGTGTGTGTGTGTGTGCGCGTGTGGATTAGGTTTATATTACATTGTGGGGACAAAATGTCCTCCAAAATGTGATAAAACTTGTTATTCAGTTCCCCACAAAGATCTGTGAATGCAATCAAAAAATAAAAATGCCAAAAGTCTCGTATTTACTTTGCCTACTTATGGTTACGGTTAGGGCTGGGTGGGGGTTAAGGTCGTCATGTTGGGATTAGAGTTTCCCAATAGAAATGAGTGGAGAGTCTCCACAAAGATATAATTACAAACCTGTGTGTGTGTAACAGAGAAGCCTTGAGCACATGGTAAAGGGGTGGGGGTCTGCTCCCTCACTTGCCCTAAAACAGACATCAAAACCACACCCCTCCCCAGGCGTATCTTCACGTCCAGAGCAAAGGTCAAACGTGCGAGACACGCCAACCTGCCAGAAATCAGTCACATTCCTCAGCCTGCTGCCAAAACATGGCAGAGCAGGCAAATAACATGAGGACGTGTCTTTACAGTATGTTGAGCTTTTTTTAAGGTTCTTCCCAAAAAACCAATCTCGAAAATTATGGGAAACGGAAGGCTGTCGTGCCTCGTCTGTGTAACATGCCAGAATTTCCAAAGAAGAGAATTTAAAATTTCATAGGAAATAACAAACTAATTACAAATGGTATCACAACACAGATACTCTGAGATTTAGACAGCATGTCATGAGGTAGGAAATATTGGCTCTTAATGGTCACACCCCATCCATCACTCTATCCATCCATGCGCTGAACCTGCTTGTTCTGTTCAGGATCATGGGTAATGAAACTAACCTCCATGTACTGAATATGTAAGCACTGCATTGCAGAAGTCTTCAGACCCCTCAGTTGTGTTTCCAATTTGTCATGTAATCTTGTTAATTGTACGTCACAAATCCTTTTTTTTTGTATTTATTACCCCAGACACCAAGAAAGAAAACCTTAAATTATAAATAGCTGACTTGAACATAAAACTGCGACGTCGTAATTGTTCCACTTTTCAAACCCTTTGCCGGGGAAAATCTATACAAATTTAAGTGCTGAAAATGCACACGATTCTCAGAAGGGCCTATCTATTAAATAGCTATTCAGAGGGGTGTCGGATGGTTTTGGGGGGAAAATGAATGCCTCCATTGGCTTTTAATGAGGAAGCTGAGTGGGAGCAAATGTGGCAGAAGGTCTTGCAGATAGATATGACCAAACTGGAACCAGTTAGTGAATATAATGGGTATTACTGACCCCAAACTGCTTCACCTCATCAACAGCATCCCGCTGAAGGCTTTTTGGCAGCAGCAGCACTGCAGACTCCAGGGACTGGACCTCTTGTTAGGACCAAGTATAAAAAAGGAAAAGCCGTGCAAAGTAAAGACCAATACTGGAGGAAAAGCCCCTTTCAGCTTAAATCTGAAACACTTACGCGTAAAGGCCCCTTTCAGCTTAAATCTGAAACACTTACGCGTAAAGGCCCCTTTCAGCAGCACCGTGGTCCGGAACACAAAGCTACGGATGCGGGAGTTTAAAGGACAGGGGCTTACGAGTAAGAAGCAGAATGTCCCGATGGGGAACTGTCAAAGTCTGGCCTCAGCTTCTGCTGCAAATCTGCACTGCGTACTAAGCTGAGCTAAGTCTATGGAAGATCCTGAAGCATCTTAAGAGAGCGAGAGCAAACCGGTCAATAAAAACAGGCAAGTGCTGATCCCAGCTGCTGATCTTCAGCCGCTCTCCTTATCCAGGGTCTTATCATCAAGCAGTCAGGGCCCAAGTGCTTAAAAATGTTGCATTTAAAATGCACAATGTCTTATTGCCCAAACTAGGACAGTGTAATCAGAGCAACGATGGTATGAATTTTCTGTAGCACGCATCATGATCCCTGTCCTGCTCTTAACCTCTGCCTTTACAAGTCCATTTGCCTCACCTGCTTAGAGCATTTTCTGCATAGTTTAGTGGGAACCATATTTTTGTGTCTCTTCTGGGGATATTTTCACAACGTCTCTCTCTGGCATCCATTGGTCACTTCCGTGTAATCAAGTTGAGGAATTTGGAGTTGGCGACTTCCCCCCCATCTGTTTCCGGGGGGAGGAAGAGGTCCGTCCCACACCGGCCACACCTCGTAGCACCATTGCACTCAATCCTATGCTTCTTTGCATGTGGTTCCAGTCCATTTGTTCCCTCATGAAGTGCCTTATCTCAGTCCGTGACAGCATCCCATTTGTTTTGTTGAGCAAACCTTCTGCATCACAGATGTTGACTGTTTTTCCATTTTTACATGAAGCCTCATTCATGTTGGTGGGAGAGAAATGACATTTTTAAAGGTGAGGAAGAAAACTGGCATCGTCGTGTGAGCCTACTATTACCTCAGACGTATTTTATACTGCTAGTAATCTCTTGGCTGACACACCAAGAAATGACATAATTAATTATTGAAAACGTGTTAAATTAAGCATTGGATTTTTTAAAAAAAAACAAAACAAAACAATTAAATCTCCAGGAAACTCTGTGCCTGCGGTTAAACGACAAAATTATTATCATTTTAGTTGAAGCATGTAGCTACATTTGTTAGCGCTTAGATGACGACTGGCTGCTAATGTGTATACGGAAGCAGTGTACGGCAGATGTACGGCAACCATTTCTCTCCTGAACTCTCTCTCTGTTGCCATGGCAACGATTAAACATCCAGACCAGGAGTTTAGACAAGACATTCTGCTTAATGCTTGCCCCACTGGCACCGAATGACACAAGATCTTTAATGACTGTAGGGAGTCGGGTCTTGGTTTAACATCTCATCCCATGGGGTGATATTGCCTCTGGCAAATCATAAGGACCGCTGCTGCCTTTTTTGAGTCAGGAAAGAGAGCGCCCCCTTTTGGTCATATATTCCAGGAGGACCTCCACCGGAGCGGTAACTTATCCGACCCCCCATGACGTTACCCTTTCGGTGAATGATGATGGTTATTATGTCCCAAAAAAGAAAATCTATCAAGATCACCCAGCAACCTTTGTGGCCCTAGTGGAGGATGTTAAATCCGTAGAATAGTTTCTTTGGTCCAAAACACGGGCTGCTTCCAGTCAGATTAGACATTTACGATGTTTAATCGTACCCATACCCTTGCCTAAATTCAGCCTTTAATTTCATCCGCCTGACGTCAGCAGGACTGAGAAGGTGCCGTCGGCCAGCAGGAACAAGCTGGACTGGAGGCAGCTGCACTTAAGACGCACACGGCTTGTTTTTCTGCTCTCCGGCATATCGACCGGCTTAATTGTCCCCGGCTTGATGGCTCGGGATACAAACACGAACAATGCTGACAGCGCCGAAGAAATGGACCTGAGTGAGAAGATAATTAAGTGCTCGAGGAGTCAATCGGCAGGCTGGGGCGACTCCCTGGAGCACGGCGGCTATAATTAGAGGACATGAAGGTGTGTGAGGAGTTAGTCACATTGCATTAGCATGCTCGGCCAGCGAGCACGCCGGGCGAGTGAGCGAGGGGGGGGAGGGGGGGGGCTGCTGGGAAATGTCAGCATAGCATTCCGGTAATTATCTGACCTATTTCACATCTGCGTGACGCCTTCCGTTGACATTATGGGTCTTCTTTTGGCCGCAGCTGTCCGCTGCGACCTGCCGCCACCAGCTGAAGTCTGACATGTCCGAAAGGGGAGGCAGAATCAGACCGAAATGCTCACCTCTCCCCGTGTCCTTATCTGTGTAATCATCTGTATGTGTGTTTTTAAAGGTATATACCCGATTTCATGTGTCATATCTCACAGTGTGCATTGTGTTATAATATATAATTACATGGCCTACAAGTCCGATGTATTGGAAAAAAAGGGAATTTGAATGAAATTTTGGATTCAGGAGTATTGATTGGTCGGTTCGCATCAAGCTGTGATAAACTACAATTTCAACACGCAGGGATCGTTTGTGTGTATTTTTGCAAATGGGAAACAAGTCGAAAGTGAACCATTATCTTTTGTCAAGGGATTTTAGCCCACAGAAAAAATTCTCGCAATCATACCTGATTATCTTACATGGTGAAACAAGGGGGGGGTGGTTTTTTTAGAGTACGATTTCACCAGAAAATGAGCAGATGTGGACGACTAGGTAAGCAGCGTGTCACTCTCTCCAGGTGTCCCGGCGTGACTAACTGGGGGGGGGGGAGGGGAGCATATCACATGCAGTGAGCCCACATGTGAAACGACAACAGATCAAGCGAGCTTCTTTCCACAAAGCTCACCGTTCATCACGGGCCACGATGCACTGAGTGCCGTTGGCCACTCACCTGTCGCAGCAAAGTAATGCAGCTGCAGAATGAATAATATAACAGAATCTTGGGAATCCATCCTGGTGCTGCGTCTACAAATTTACTTATGAAGAAAAAGTAAGAATGAAAGCAGCGCTTACTGCTAATGGGCTTAACTAGAAGGAGGTCATGTGGTAAATAATTACAAAACCATTTTGGAGCCCCGTCCAATGGCAGGCCAGTTTCCTTGTCCTGGTCCTATATGACATACTATGACAGGTGAAACGACAGATATCCAGGCCGTCGTCCCAACACATCCACAGTTGTTAAGCCATTTAAGATGCTATAATTTTTGTCCTTTGATCAGTTTCTCCACAACTCATTTATTAAGTAGCATTTAGTTTATTTGTACAAAATTTACTGTAGATTCCAGATAAATCTGGTTGGTCCTCAAGTGAAAAAAGTGATACTTTCAGGCATTCAAGACTGCAACTGCATGATGAAAGAGAAGCGCGTGTAAAGTCTGTGTGAGAATGTGTTACCTGCAGGATGGACAAAAGGCTGTCAATGTTCATTCAGAAGTCATCGGTAGGGTACAACACCATAATGATTTTCTGACGGACAGTTTGATCGAAATTTTTACCCCTGACATGACATTTAGAAACGTAGCTTATATAGTTTTTTACCACAGACCCAGGCGGGTCTTGCTGTGTACAGATGGGTTGACAACCTCAGAAAAATCCATTATGGTTCACTTTCGAGCTTTATGAGGTACATGTTAAAGCACATTCTGCCTCTGAATTAAACATGTACAGTTAGACCCTGCTGAAACGACCGGCTCTCACTCCATGACACGCAACAGGGGGCTCGTAACAAAAATGCACTTCTCTTAATCAGAGTCAGATCCGCGCAATATAAAACTCATGTTCCACGCAAGAGATGTGTTTACATCGCATGCTTAGAAGAACATTCCTGCGGTCTTCTGAGAAAGCAAAAAAAAAAAAAATGAGAGAGAGAGAACTCAATAAAGTTCTCATGCGCGGAGCGGGTTTTGCAAGTTAATCCCACTGGGTCTAGTTAAAGCACGTCTTTGTTACAAAGAAACCCAAAATAAAAACCAGCTTTATAGAAGCATCGTGCTTTTGGTTATTTATTTATTTGTCTTTTTTTTTATTCCCAGTGCCTGTGATGTAGCGGAGTACTCGAACAGTACTCCGCATCTCTCCTTGGAACGTTTAAGCAAATGCACAAAGAAGCACTTCAATCAAGAGGCAGCGATTAGCCCGCCACCGTGCGCTAATGGCCCCCGCCTGTCAAGGGTAGCACTCCTAGTTATTTTCATCCCATGGTTGTTTGCAGACTTTTAAATATCGGCCAGGTAACAATAAACTCTCTCTCCCCTTCTCTCGGAATCCCACGGCGTCTGTCGTGAGCAGAATGAGAAGCTGTGGCGTTTTTCCGAAGCTCGGCCTTGTTGTGTTCCCGGATTGTTCGCTTTGCTGCGTGTTTCGTGCAGACGGCCTGTCGGTGAAAAGGCCCACGGTGACACCAACTTGTACCGCCTTCCTCTACATCCTGACATGACGGCTCGCTCCGCTCTCGTTGTCTACCGAATCTCCTCAAGTCGCCGGATCAGAAGCGCCAGGCAGAAAACCTGCTTCTGCAGAATTCGGGAGTTTCCTATTTATTCAATCGAACTGTGAGGTGTTTAGAAATCCATCCATCCATTATCCAATCCGCTTAATCCTAATGGGTCGCGGGGGGTCCGGAGCCTATCCCGGAAGCAACGGG
>JAODKF010000046.1:29470450-29484916 GCA_026779585.1 Mormyrus proboscirostris
CCTTGGGGAAGGGCGGGGTCTAGGGAGGCTGGACTGGGCCTTGGGGAAGGGCGGGGTCTCGGGAGGCTGGACTGGGCCTTGGGGAAGGGCGGGGTCTCAGGAGGCTGGACTGGGCCTTGGGGAAGGGCGGGGTCTCGGGAGGCTGGACTGGGCCTTGGGGAAGGGCGGGGTCTCGGGAGGCTGGACTGGGCCTTGTGTGGTGGGGCCACCGTGTCAGAGGGTGATTCATAGTGCCACCTGAATGACAAGACCCTGGTGATATCATATTCATGCCAGTCTGTTGGGTTAGAAATTGTGCTCCTCATTTCAACATCTCAGCACACATTTAAATGTGTTAAAAACTGATTCCTAGCTGTCACAGTGAGACCTGAGTCAGACTGTCACTGTCCCATGGAAGCAGGATGCTGCAGGAGTCTCATTCCAGAAGCTGGGAACTTGGGCACTGTCAGCATGCATGTGTCCATGCATCTGCATCCATACATCTGCTGCCGTGCGTCTGCTGGAATGCATCTGCATCTGTGCGTCTGCCAGTATACATCTGTGTGTGTGCCTGTGGGCGTGCTTCTGCAAGTGCATGTCTGCATGCAAACCTCTGCGGGCTCACGTCACCATGCATGCGGCGTGTGTTTGACTGTGTTCTCTCTAAAAAAACAGCAGGTTATAAGTACATCCCCATTATGCTGTTCATCCCTTCATCCCTGTGCAAATGGAAACTAGGGCAAAATGATAACAAACATGGAATGAATAAAACATGTGGATTAGCGTGTTTCTGTTAAATCAGCAGAGCTGGTAACCAGCCAGGAGTGGCAGGAGGCCGCAAGGCCGTCAGACGCGAATCAGGTGGCCGGTAGAGACCCACGGTGATCGGAGAGGCCAGCCCGCCCCACCAAGACGAAAGGGTGGGTTCTACTGGTTCAGCTACTTCGCAGGTTGAACCTTTGACAGTAGGAGCTGCTTCCACACTGCGTAGGAGGGGCACTGTCACACTGGAGGCTTTTAGCTGCATGTCAGTGAAGCGGAGAGGGACTCCTGGCCTTTACATCGCAGGTGCGAAGCCAGTGGCTGCCTTCCAGTGCTGCAGACGGCATGTACATACAGAGCGGCTTCTGGTTGCCATGACAGGCTGCAGCGGCCTGTCTGTCACTTCAAGGAGCTGGACCTGCAACCCAAAAAGAGCTGCAATTCCCTGGCACATTGTACAAAACTTCCATAATAAAATGGCAAGCTCCTATTTTTAAGTTGGTTCACTTTAGGGTGTCTCAGAAGATATAAATATAAAAATTAAATAAATATAAAACCATTATAAAATCATGTCCAGTAAGACCTTTCCAGTGGGTTACAAACAAAAATGGGTCGCATGTTGCTGAACTATTATATTTACAGTTTATGGATAAATATATGTTAAAACATGTGCAAATCTTGAATAATATAATGTGACTACTTTGAAAAAGAGCTGTAAACACGATTGTAGATTTCGAGCATATGGGACTCTTTCTCTGTTTTTATTCAGGAATTTCAGAATGTGATCATGTGTGTCATCTTCACGCTGGCCGAAGCAGCCTGATCCATCGCAGACACCCTGGGTTTGCTCCAAGGACATACAGTAGGAAGAGAGTACAGCAGAGGGGAGCTGTTGTGATGGCAACAGGGGTAGTTTGGGTGTAGGGGAGAGGGGCAGCATTATCTACAGACATACATTGCCAGACCCCCCAGGAGCGAGATACGGAGCAGGCAATGAGAGGGAAGAAGAATGTGAGGAGGTGTTGATGCACGACATCAGGCCGGCCGCACTGGGACACTCGAGAGCCTCCCAGATCCTCCCTCTGCATGGGTGGGGGGGGGGGGGAGGGGGTCGTGGTTGGTATGACAAATGGGTTCTGGGACGGGAGAGCCCAAATGTATGTGTGAGAAGACCCCCCTCCCCACCTAAAACTGGAGTCAGCTGTCTGCAGAAACTACCCAGCTCATTAGCTCATTTCCCAAACCTGCGGCCATTTATCCAGTCAGGCGGGGGCGCCATCCACCAAAAACGGCCAAGCATATTCAAACCTGGAAAGTGAGAGGAGTGACGTTTGTCCAGGCACCTGCTGACGGCTTCTTCAGTACAGGGACGCGAGCCGGGGGGGGGGGACGGGGGGGACAGTGCAAGGCAGAGCGACACGGGTCTCTAATATCCAGGGTAGGTGTGTCACAGTCACAGCGTAACATGTGATCCAAATCTAAGGCCAGGTAGACGGAGCCCCCTGATGTCACGCCGCTTCCTGAGTGGGTCACCCCCAAACCGCAGATGCCCGGTGAACCAGAGCTGCCAGGTGACATCGTATGTGAGCCCATGTAAATCACCCAGCTGACAAACACCCTGAAGCACATGCCGCAGGGACATCAGAGAGGGTGATGCAGGCCCCCTCCAACACACACCTGTCCCAGCTCTCATGTGAAAATGGTAACACATCCATTCAGGTTTCCAGTGACAGCTGCTTGTGTATCATTCAGCTGTTTATTTCTGCCGCATTTCTGGCCACATGCTGACACAGGGGCTACAGTTATTCCTCATTCGGTGAAACTCTGAGGAAGTTTTCTGGCACCTTCCATTAGCCGCTCCGCTGGGAAATCGACAGGTGACAAGAGCATCGCAATGCAATAAAGACAAGAAGTATCAGAAAAGCAGAAGCGTGGATGATGCCAATGAGGAGGATGGAGGGACCTCATACCTCATCCATGGGGTGTCCAACCTGGTTTGGGCCTGGCTGAAAAAAATAATAATAAAAAAAAACGATTGAGCACCCATGCGCATAATTAACAAAATTTGTTTTTCCCCGAGCAGCACTGATGCCATCCCCAATTAAGCATCCGCGGACGGCTCATGTGGCCGGCTGCCAGATCCGGAGATGGTTTCAGCGTCCTCGCCCTCCTATTGGAGCATTTCCAAAAATAACATGAAATCATCATGGAAAACTATCTTCTATTATTGCTTTGCATCAGAATCACGGGGGGGGGGGGGGGTCAATGGCTTGTTCGTCTCACGAGACAAAAGGAGTGGTGTTACCTCTGAGCCTTGATTTAGGATTGCAGGACAGGAAAAAAAAAACCATAACAGGCTGATAAGATGGAGTGTCTGATAACTGGGCCGTTTCGGGAACAGGGAAGGTCAGTACGTCGCCGAGCTAACATCACAAGTGCCTGTGTAATTAACAGAGCATTTTGACCGTCCCGTGTTGCGGCCGCCCACATTACACAGATCCACCGCTCACGGAGAGCACTAGTGAGACAATGCGAGCGACATTCATACATCAAGCACGCTCTGATCATCGCCGCCATGGAAAGCTTGAGGGTGACAGGTCTGCGTCATGTACCAGCCTCCCTCAGGAACCTTAAAGATACGCTCCTGAAATGTTACACCTCAACAAAGGGAGCGGATGGGTAAAGTGGTGCCACTGAGCCCAATCTCTCCTTTTTCTTTAAATCTACAAATCGCATATAGTGTATCAATCGCTGTTGCTTTTGATTTGGCTTTGGTGCTCAGCCGTGTTACAGTTCAGAAGGGGAGAGAGGCCATGAAGGCCTGGATAATGAAGATAGACATCTCCTATTCCCCCAGCAGTCTTTTGAAGTAAAGTGAGCCTTTGTTGTTGGAGAACCGGCTTCCATTATTCTCCATTTGTACAGGGACTTTGTCCTCTAGTCTGCCGGAGCCATCTGAACTGCAGGATCAGAGTGGGGGCGCGTAGCGTGGGGGTGCCTGGGAAATTATGCTAATTCACTGCTAGGTCGAGGCCACATCCAGAGAGCATGAGCCACAATGCAGCTGTTTTCTTTTGAACTTGACTGAAATAGACATAAAACCTACGCCTCCAAGACAAAATTTGATATACTATATATGTGTGTGTGCGTGTGCGTGTGTGTGTGTGTGTGTGTGGGGATTAGGTTTATATTGCATTGTGGAGACCAAATGGCCCCCACGATGTGGTAAAAACCTGTTATTTTGACATTGTGGAGACCATTTTAAGGTCCCTACAAAGTTATGAGAATGCAACCAAAAAACTAAAAATGGCAAAAGTCTCGTACTTTGTTTGGTTACTTCTGGTTATGGTTAGGGCTACGCATGGGTTAAGGTCGTCATGTTGGGATTAGAGTTTCCCCAGAGAGATGAATGGAGAGTCCCCACAAAGACATAATTACAAACCTGTGCCTGTGTGTTTATAGTACTGTGCAAAAGTCTCAGGCAGTCAAATAAAATCTATGGCTGTTTAGATAGTGAAAAAAACACTATCTACCAATATTTAAAATAAAACGATAAAGGATTTCCAAATACCTTGTTGGCATAGATATTCTGCTCTGTTATTCTGTTAACCTAAAAGAAATCTAGAGCTATCCTAGATTGAACTATTCTAATGTTATTGTTATTTATAGCATTTGATATTTTATTGGTCTGTGCTGCCTTGTATTAAACTCTGTACTGCAGGGTGTAATATCTATAAATAAAAACTTTTTATTCAAAATGGTACCAGTGGGCCTACTTAGCGTGATAGAACTGAATATCCTATTTATTAAGAAATGGGCAGTTTACTTTAAATATCCCGGCATGCATATCTGCACTGTCTGTAAAAATAACGCAGACAGCTGATCAGAGCCATCTATTACCGTCGTCTGATCCCATGTAGGTTAGAGGTTTTCTTGAAAAATGATTGTTTTACCGAAGAATAAGCTGGCAGCTAGTTGCTGAGGAGGCAGCGCAGCATAAATCCCATTCAAAAAGGCTCCCGGTTTCCTGCGAGGCACAAATCAGAGCCGTCCACTTAGGCGTGTCATTTACATCCGCTCATGTTCGTCAATATTTACATTTCATCCTGGTTCTCGGAACGAGAGATGATTCCTCGCCATCGAGATTAGGGCTCCGCACTGACTCAGTTTGCTCTGTCTAATTGTGTTCTGTTCAAATAAAGGTGGAATTGGACAGACACACACAAAATCCACCGCTTGGAATATATACATTTTAATACAGTGAAGGTAATGGAGTAGAAACTGTAGAGCTGCAGGCAAACAGATCCAAATAGCCGACAATTAATATTGACGGAGTTAACAGATGACAACTGCATCTCCTCTGAACAAAGCAGGAATATCAGTCCCAATTCCTGACAACGCTGACATTTCCTTCCAAACACTTTTGTCAAGCTTTTTAGGTCTTGCCTGACTTTTGGCGGAATACAGACGGCGGTAAATAATCCTTTTGCGAGAGGAATCGCCCCCAGTGTAATTTGATTGGGCCCCAGTCAGAGGCAGTGCCTTATAATGAGTTGCGCCAGGGCAACGCTGAATAATTCAGGGTAGTGGGGTTGATCAGAGATTCGAGACTCGATCTGTGCTACTTGCTACGTCTTGTTAGCTCTTTTTATTTACATTTCAGAACTTCTTCAAATATTGGATGGAGTGGGGAGAGCCTGGAAAACGAGATCAATTTCTGTCACGTTCCTCTCATCAAATATTAATGAATGTCAGATTTGACAGGGTCCTGCCCCCCCCCCAAACCCACCAGTCTCGCCATTGAGTTTCGGTAAGACTCCGGTAGCTAATTCTGCTTGTTTTATTGTACAGTCAATTTCGAGGAGCAAAACTAATTTAATATGTCTGCTTGTAAGATTAAGCCATAAATTATTACTAGTGAAGGCGGTGAGATCCAGCGGCTGCGGTTGTTGAGAATGGCCTCCCCTGTACTAACCTTTAAGGGCAGGAGCTGTTTAGGTTATTTAATTCCTAACATTCATTTGGGCATTGAAAGAAAAAATATGTGATTTTCACGATGGCTATTCATATTTATCCTTGCAGTTATGTAGGCAGATCAAATTTAGCCAATTAGTTCTATGTGTGAATACATCAGGTGCACATGACCGCGCCTGTTTCATATCAATGTAGGTTAAAGACACATAAGCAACAGAGAATACAGGATTCTTGCTCCTCTTCACGACTGGGAAAGGAGTAACGAGCAACGAGGAGTAACGAGCAAGGAGGAGTAACGAGATGAAGAGATTCGATTAATGCCATGGTGTGTGTGTGTGCGCGTGTGTGTGTGTGTGCGCGCGCGCGTGTGTGTGTGTGTGTGTGCGCGTGTATGTGTGTGTAAATACCGTTTTTTCGTTTTCCACAAGGGGAAACTTCATTTTATAGAAATCTGTGACTGCAATAAAAAAAGTAAAAATACCAAAAGTCTTGTGTTTTGTTTGGTTACTTCTGGTTAAGGTCAGGGCTGGGTGGGGCTTAAGGTTGTAATTGGTCAGTTTAGGGTTATGCCCAGGGCCGCTTTTACATGTAACACAGGTGCAATCGGTGCAATGCACCGCGGGCCCCTGCAGCGAGTCGCGAGTTGATAGTTGTTCAGCTAAAGATTCGGACAGTTCAAAATGGTCAGCTGGATGCCAGTGACAAATTCTGGCACCGTCATCTACAAAACCTTAAAATCGGCCCTGGTTATGCCCATATAAATGATCGGACGGTCCCCACAAACACATGAGCAGTAACATTTTGTGTGAGAGGGGATCATAGGCTGCACATGAACTGATGATGTGGATGGTGGTTATGCAAGTTTCTGTAAAGAGCACCAAAGTTGACTTCATGGATGGACACAAACCATCAAGCGTGGGGGGGGTACATTGGTACTATTTCACCCTCCCCCCGTCAACAACTTCGCATGTGAAATATAACGACGAGTAATGGTGACAGTCCTGTTGAGTCCAGTGCGGCTGAGCGGCCTTTGCTGGGGTTTTTCTGGGGTCTCTCATACATGTCTTGGGGCGTGACGTGTCTAGAAAGGGTAGACAAACCGGCCTAACTGGGCAGCATCCCGATCGGGGTCTTCAGCCTTGGCAGGTTCAGGAAATGTCCAGATGTGCCACAGAGTGAAAGCATCTTCCTGTATGTAACAGGGTTACCCCCCACCCGCCAACAGTCACTGGGAAGGTGTATACATGAGCCTGGCTGAAGTCCCCAGGTCAAGCGTCCAGCACAGCTGCTGATGTCATCACGGTGCTGCCCTGAGACATCCAATAAGTGGGGAATATATCTGTCTTTGTTATGGAATACAGCCCCGTGAGATCAGCGATCAGAATGACTGCTCCAGGACCAATTACAGAGAAAGGGCAGGGAAACCACGTTTGTTCCAGCTGCGTTTCTGTTACCACTGAAAGACAGTCAAGTACTCATCTTACAAAGAAAGTAATACACATATATAAACATATATGAAGATAAAAAAGACAAGCAGCTGCTAGATCATAGATGACACCACTAAATAAGACCTTAAAAAGAGACATTTAAAAAGTCAAGCTTTGTTTTACTCATGCCACACACTATTAATCCCATTAATCTGACCTCTGACCCTGTTACATAAAATGGTTATCCACCACTTCTTTATCCACAAGGGATCCTCAGAGAATGCAGAGCTTAAAACCACATTGTTTTAAAGTCTCTTATATGTTTATATTTACTTACGTTAACTATTTCCAAGAGGCTAATTGCTACATTTCACATGGTAACTGCTTAGTCTAAGTCTCTAAGGATTCGGCATGGAGGTTAAATTATAATTCTTTTTAAGGTGTAGAAAAATCTCTATGCTGAGACAATATCAGCCCTGGAGCTCTTATTGGAGCCAGTGCTCCGTACTACTGACTGCAGAGGTAAATACAGATCAGCATGCAGCCTCTGCATCTGCCTGTGGCTCCCACACGCCGTGAGAAATGCTCCCCCAAGCCCCTGACCTTGTTACCTGAAGCCTGATAGCAGGAGCAGGGAGGAAGCAGCCCAGTCACTCTCTCTCTGGGTCACATTAGCTCCATTAGCCAGTTGCCGGTCAGCATTAGTGCCTAGAGAACTGGAACAGAGTGCTGGGGGGGGCGGGGTGCAGAAGGAGGGGGTGTGGGGAAAGAAAAGCAAAAAAAATGCAGCAATTATTAGGATGGTGACTGATGACCAAACATGGGAGCTTAGCGAGATTATCTCTAAACCAATGGGCATGTCACTTTAACGAGACAAAGAGGGGATGATCCCAGCCTCCTCTCATCGCCCAGGCAACAAGGGAGCCAATTATCACACAGGCTATGAGGCATCAAAAAGTCTCGCTGGGCCTCATCTCGAACAGCGTGCTCCACCGCCTCAGAAAAGGCCAAGTGAAGCATTTTGTTCGATGCTGGGGCTCAATTTACATTTCCGTCTGCGAGGGTGGGGGCTGTGTTCCTATTTGCCAGTAAAGAGAGGATTGTGTGCCGCATTATTATTGTGCCGCCGAGATCAAGCCCCTTATCTGGAGCTGATGAAACGGCTCAGAAAGGGGAAACTCATTATTTTTTAGATGACTTAGCTTTTCCCGTCGGGATCTCGCAGATCCTCCTCACCCACCGCCTCATTCTGGGCCTGATTGAGTGGGAAATACAGCGAATCTCCAAAGGTCAGACTTATAATCATCCGCCCGCGGGGAGCGACACGGAAAACTCCCTAATGCGGAGCGGCGCTTCATTCAAGCTCGTAACAAGATAAGGCGGCAGGATGTGACACGCGGAGAAGGGCGGAGGAGAGGATTGGACACTGGGCAGCATCTTCCTCGCGTGTGGCCGAGCCAGGCGCCGCCGGCTGCTTTGATCCGTCCCTGTGTCGGGCCTCAGGTGTTCCTCGATCACTTCTGCTTTTTTTGCTGAGGGTTAACAGACAACTCTGCACCCCCCCCAGCTAAGTAATGTCTTTGGGATGTGGCTTTGAGTTAATAAAGGTTTCATGCCCCCCTCCCTCGTATTATTTTATTAGTATTCCGCATAATTTAATGCCCATTGTTGGGAATAATATGTCTTCCTAAGTATGGATTCCCTTCATAGCCCCACCCCTTACGTGTCACTCAGCCTCTGATTGGCTCTGGTCAGGATAAAGGCGGAGCCGTGCAGGACTTAGACAGACCACGCCCACGCAGGACAGCAGTGATGCTGCTGGGTGGGTCAGTTGCCGTGGCCCCACACAAAGGTCCGTGAGACGGGCTGCCGTGCCGAAGCTTTCAGGCACCTGCTCTCAGTAGCGCTGCTGATCCTGTTACGCGTAGAGAGCTATGTTACCGGGCCCGGCCAGACAGGCTGATGCCCTGAGCTTATTGCGTTAAAGCAGACAGAGTTTCACGCATGAGCAACTTAAGGCTAATCTTGTAAACTGGAATATATAAATGAAAAAATAAGCGAAAAGGCATAGATCCTATGCAAAAACAGGACAGGCTTATTTCCTGCCTTCTCTAATTTTTTCCGGAAACTCTAACAGTCAATTACATAAAAAGGGTGGTGGGCATTTCTGTGGGTTCAGAGTCTCTGTCAGTGTCCAGAAGGTCACTGGTTCAAATCCCTTGTCCAGTAGAATTATCATATCACCGTTGGGCCCTTTAGCAAGGTCCTTAACCCCCGCTATTCCAGGGGTGCCAGATAAATGGGTGACCAAGTGCTCCGACCCCAAGCTTTGCTCTCACCGCCTGTGCGTCTCATAGGAGAGCAAGATTTAGAGATTTTGTTGGAAGAGAGAGTGGGCAGGTTTGCCGGAACATTGCGGGCCTGACCAGAGAAAAGCGAGGCGAGTCGCGCCGGAGCGCTGAAGGGCCCTTGTGGATGATGTTGTTATTGTAGTGAGAATGTCTGCCATGATTGGGAGCCGCACGTTGGGTCAGAGACGCCACTTTGAGGCATTTAAAGAGAAGTAATTTAGCCATAGCAGGCCACTTCTGCATTAAACCCTGACTATTTATAAACGAGCCTTCAGAGGAGGGCCGTCCCTCGCTGTGCCAGCTGTGGTTTTAAGCTGCTCTCTGTCCTCCTGTTGGCGAAGGATTCGTGGGGGCGGGGCCTGAAACAGACCCCAGGCAGCGCAGTGCAGTAGTGCTGTGTTTCACCTTACACAGGATGCCTGTTTATAAGGCACAATTATAAGGTTAATTGTTTCTCTATTACATCCTAACAATGGATGTGCAATATTCAATCCATTAATTTCATGTAAACGACATTTTGGCAGCCAGTCTTAACACTATTAAGCTTTTCATTTTTATGCTTGTCTCTCGGTTAAAGGACCCCTGATTGGGAGATTATCCTGCACAGGGACCATTCTTTAAAGAATAATAGTTGCAACTTCTGCTAAAAAGGTTGTAACATATATTTCTGTCTTTCAGCCACCTTTAAGACCTCTCTGTTCCTTGTATTTGTGTATTCTGCTCTATTATAGAAATATCATGATACATGATTTGACTATATGTAAAATATCCCTGCTGCACTGCATAATTAGCATTAAGTGACATATCTGAGATAAATAACACTGTTATAAAGGGAGGGGGGACGGTGGGCTGCGTTGTTGCCTCCCTTCTCCAGGGCTGGGGGCTGAAGTCTTGCTTCTGCTCTGCGTGTGTGGACTTTCCTCCTGCACTCAAAAAACATGCAGTTAGGTGCAGGGTGTGTGTATACCCTGCAGTGGACTGGAATCCCAGCCTTGGGTCCTCTGCTTCGTGGGATGGGCTCCAGGCCCCTCCCTGACCGGAATAAGTGGTTGCAAGATGGATGGGTGTAACTGTAATTTATCATGACAACATTTTGGATGAGAAACCTTCAGCGGATCATGTTAGCAAGTACATACATTTACTAGTTTGTGTTAATTAATCTAATTACAGACTTGTGATCACTATAATCTGACCGGCCGTATCCCTATAAAAATTTAGCCGTATATTTAAGCAATAGATGATAAATGACTAGCCTGTGAACACTATAAATGACCAACTGACTCAGTCTTTTCAACAAATGATTTAGAATCTGTTACCCCCTCAGACAGAGCAAAGCAGCTCCCTGTCAAAGAATGCATCTGGGTCCTGCAACAGTAATGAAATTCAGACCCCTAAATTAAGTTATAAGTATTTGTTTTGCATTTGAACCAATTTAAAAGACAGTCACTGTACCCAATACACCTTGAATATGTGATTTTATAGAGGTACATGCCCCATTTTTGCTTTTTGCTGGTAAGAGAAGCATACTAAAAACATGCTCTTGCCTGCGGCTAATTTATGCTCTGCAAAAATAAGGTTTAATGGTTAAAAAACGGAGCAGTGAGGCAGTGTTAAACATTAATTTTGAACATTCATTGTTTCTGCTGGTCACTGCAGGGCAACTATTTTGTGAATGGCGATAGACCCCCTGTTCCTGAATAAAAGTGAGAGGAATTCATCTAGATGCTCCCACGATGCAGGTTGCGATGTTTAGGCCTTAACACCATCGCAGCTCGCAGGTAAGCGCAGTCAGGCCGCCGTGGATACATCCAGGACTGATGCATATCGCTATGGGTTTGTAGCATAGCCAGGCAGCTATTTAGAAGTACTTAGGATTACCTTTGGTTTGGCCTTCAACCCAAAAGATTTATTACGGGGCTTGCTGTGGCCGAATCCCAGCCCGGCCGGGGCCCGGACAGATCTGCCAAATTGCTAACGGTAGCAGGTGTTTGCGAGAGTTAATTAGCATGTTCATTGCCTGCCAGCTGCTTGCAGCTGCCGGGTGGTTTTACCTCGGGGAGAGATTCCGAGTTTATTCCTCTCAGAATGGCCGTGGCGTGCATATGGCTGTGAGATCGTGCTCGGGACGTGGCTCGCCACACTCCGGGTCCCCCTCCCCTCCCTGTTACCAGTTCTCCATGCTAATTGGCTGTCTACCTGCGCTTAATAGTCGGTGTGGGCCGCCTCCCTCTCTGCCCACTCTGGAGCATCACGCTCCTGTTCTCCAGCAGACGCTCGGAGTGCCAGTCGCCCACTACTGTGTCACAAGCTTATAGCACTAATAGTAACGATTATAGAGCTTACTGCTGCGTTTTTCACAGCTGTCGCTGTAGCCCCAATACCTCCCATCTCTCCACCTTCGTAGCTTCGCAGCTCTTCATGAAATCAAATGCTATTCATTTGAATAACAAGTGTCGTTTTCCTCCAAAGTGACACGCTTGGATGTTAACCAAAGCGATTCAGGTAAAATATCTTTGCCTGGGACGATACAGTAATCGCTTATTATGCTGCAAGATTTTTAGTCAGCGTGGGTAATCTTTCTTCTCCCCACAAACGCCATCTATTTACAAGTGTGTGGATTTGGTATGAATGATAGGGCTATGTCCCTACTAATATTGTGGGAGTACTATGTGTGTTTAGGGGGGTGGGGGTTTGGGGCTGATCTGTTCCTTTGTCAAAATCAAGCCTACGGCCTTTATATCTTCACTTGGAAGTTTCACTGTCTGCTGTGTGCCCCCACCATTCCATCCCAAGCCATCGATTGGGTCTGTATCGATCCCCTACCCCCTGATTGCACGTGCCAGCCATGACCTTTGCTGGGTGCAAATTGCTCCTGTGTGCGGAGGGAGACCCGTCTGTTGGAGAGGAACAGGAATCTCGGTCCCTCTGCATCTTTAATGCGCACTTCAGGCAGGGGGCCCCGGGGGCCACGGGAAGCCGGGGCGTGGGCAGTCTGACCAGTGTCCTGGCGAAGATGGAAAGCCACTCAAGTCAGCGGGTAAACAGCCCTGGCAGTGGCAGGAGGCGAAGGCAGCACGTGCTCGGAACTGAACATATGCTAATCAGCCTCACTCCTCAGGCTCAGCCGAGATAATATGTTCATTGTTTAGACACCGAAATTGTTCATTACAAAATGACACACTGTTTGCCAATTTTGTCTTCATTATAAATGTAAATATTAACTGCCGATAAGTAAAAAGAATACAAAAAGTCGACTGCAATTAATTGGCTCCAGCAGTAATTAGCAACTGTAAGGCAAACACTTAGGAGCTGCTGTAATTGTCTGCGTTAGGCGTACACCTCCTCTACAGAAACTAATTAGCAATTCAAATAGTTCAGAAATTATAAGCCTCTTGCCAGGGTTCTCCCTGAAGTGCTGTTCATTAATGAAAAAAACAATTCCCTAGTAAACGTCATTTGCATTGTTTCCTGTGAAGAGCCCTACATCAAAGTTAGTGCGTTTGTGCGCAGCATGGGGCGTGCACAAGTGTGTGTGTTTGTCTCTTACGTGCCTGTACATGCTCCTTTGTTCACCTCTAATGAGATAAGCTAGCAAACGTCCTAGACGACGCAAGCTAAGGAACATCCTCAATGTTGCAAGATAAGGGGCATCCTCGACGACTTGAGATAATGAGCATCCTCAGCAATATATGCTAATCAGCATTGTCAATGACGTGATCTAACGGACATCCCTGGCAACCTGAGCTAACGGGCATCCTCGACCACATAAGCTAATGGGTATCCTCGACAACACCAGCTAGCGGGCATCCTCGACGACGCAAGCTAGCGGGCATCCTCGACGACGCAAGCTCAACAACACATGCCAATGAACATCCTCTATGCTTTAAACTAATAGGCACCTTTGACAATACAAGCTAACGGGAATCCTCAATGATGCAAGTTATCGTGTATCCTCTACGACGTAAACTATTGGGCATCCCCGACAATACACGCTAATGGGAATCCTCATCAACCCAAGCTAATGGGTATCCTCAACAATGTGAGCTAACGGGCATCCACGATGACCTGAGGTAACGAGCATCCTCAAAGATGCAAGCTAATAATGATCCTCTATGACGCGAACTAACAGGCATCCTCAACAACGCAAGTTAACAGGCACCCTCAACAATGGGAGTTAATGGGCATACTTGACAACATAAGCTAACGGGCATCCTTGATGACTCCTGCTAATGGGCACCCTTAATGACCTGAGCTAATGAGCTTCTTTGACAATGCAAGCTAAAAGGCATCGTCCAGAAGGCTACTAATGGGCATGCTCAACGACGTGAGACAACGGGCATCTACAATGACCTGAGCTAATGGGCATCTTCTATGACGTGTGCTAACGGGCATCCTCGACGATGCAAGCCAACGCCATCCTCAAAGGTACAAGCTAACGGGCATCCTCGACAGTCATCTATGATGACCAGAGCTAACAGTCGTTCTTGATGATGCAAGTTAGCGGGCATCCTTGACAACACAAGCTAACGGGTATCCTTGACAACGCAAGCTAACGGGCATCCTTCGACAACACAAGCTAACGGGCATCCTCGACAACACAAGCTAACGGGCATCCTTCGACAACACAAGCTAACGGGCATCCTCGACAACACAAGCTAACGGGCATCCTCGACAATGCAAGGTAATAGGCATCCTTGACAACCAAGCGAATGGGCATCCTTGACGACCTGAGCTAATGGGCATTTTTGAAAATGCGAGCTAACTGGCTTCATGAGATCCGTTAGGGTCTCTGAGCACCAGATAGTCTCATAAAATAAATCAAAGTGCCGCTCGATAATCCTCATTAGCCACTGTGGGGCGCAGCCTTCAAAGCCCCCTGTCAGACATGCTGCTGACCTGCTGGTAATCACACTCTGTGCTGACTGTCCCCCCGATAGCTTAGTCCCCCCCCCCCCACTCCCCATGTCAGGCCT
>JAODKF010000046.1:29489889-29503036 GCA_026779585.1 Mormyrus proboscirostris
CCCCAGACTTAACCATGTGCTTATTTTCCCCCAGTTTGTAGCTGTAGTCCTTCTGTTCATAAGTAAATATGACAGGCCTGACTGGATCTTACCGACATTGCTGTGGCACGTAGAGCTCGTGCAGCGCTCACGTAGAGCCACGCCCCACAGGAAGTCACTCTGCAGAGCTGGGATGCCTGCTGACGCTGACTGCAGCAACGCCAATGTGAGGACTGCAGATATACAGAAGGCGAGCAGCCACTGCACACATGGACATATGAGGGTTCTATGGCAGGAGCAAAATTTAAAGGGGTTTTTAACATGGAGGAAAAAAATCCTTGACTGCCCACCCCCCCCCCCCCTCTACCGTACTCCTCGCATTTGACCGTTAATCACTCTGCCAATCCTAAAAGGCATCACTATAACAAAAATCACTTAACTGATCATGATATATAATGGCGCAATGTGTCTTCTTGCTGCGGCGGGGCCCATCCTTCTGACTTTGGGTCAATATCCACCCATTTCATGACCCTTTGCCTTTAGCCACAGAGCTCAGGAAAAAACTCCAGCATCTCACTGCATTTCTGTCTCCTTCAGCATATAGTCTTGACCCTAAAGAAAGCATCCTGATCCTAAAGGTGGAGTACTGACCTAAAAGAAAGACTCCTGATTGTAAGGGAAGAATCTTCATTGTAAAGAAAGATACTTACCCTAAAGTAAGAGTGCTGCCCCTAAAAGAAAGTTCTGAAATAACATTGCATGAAACCGTGGGATTGGACATCATCACCATCTTTATGATCACCGTCATGCAAATAATAATAATAATAATAATAATACCTAGGATCTCCTTGTCCAGTGCAGCCTGCAGCCTCTGACTGGAATCCCTACCCATGTATGGGAGATGGCATTTTGACCTGTCACCCGCCAGACAGCCGCAGATGAGATTATCTCTGCTCAGCTCGCAAACAGAGCAGGGATTTTCTGGAGGCCTGACGCTCTGCTGCAGACTGAAGCACCACACTGACATTCCCTCCCCTGGAAGCAGAAAGCCATGTTTCACAGCCCATCCAGCCTCTGCTGCAGCTCCTCACGGTGATGGAGGGCTTTCAGGGAGCCTTGCTGCTCTACCTTAAAAGGTAAAAGAACTCTACACACCTTGAAGCCGCCAGCACACACTCCATCACACAGGAATCCTTCATGTGGCTGTGGCCACTACTGCTTAGTTTCCCGTGAAGACGTATACATGGGCGACCAGCGACGTGTGTCTCCACGAGCCACGACTCCCGCCAGCCTTGTGGGGCGCCCCCTGTGGTGGGGGAGACAGCACCGCACGCCGGTCCCATTGTTGTCACATACTCAAAATTCTCACAAACAGTGAGGTTTCAGCTTCTCTGGGGTGCAAAATGATTTTGTTTTTCCTTTTTTTTTTTTTTTGCACCTTTAATCGATAATTCGTTATTTAAACCATTATTTTCAAGTTAGCGTGAAATTCACAAACGTGGCATTTGCGGCACTGTGAAAAAACTGGGCAAGTCTCTTCAAAAATCCCACACATCCAAGTAGGCGGTGATATAACTGTATAAAAAGCATTTCCCCCCCCCTAAAAAAAAACAAAAAAAACTAAAGAAACAGCATATCCTAATGAAGGCAGTGACTGCAGCTGGATAATGTTGTCATACTTTGTAAAGCTTCTAATGCAGGAATTTATTTATTAATGAAGCCCGGTTTATTACTCCCCATCTGTCTTGTGTTAGTGGTGCACTGTTCGGGATTAGGCTAATGTGTTTCTGATTCGAGGCGCGTCGAGAGCCAGAGCGGCCCCCCCTCACGCGTGGCCCCTCTCGGAGGCCCACTGTTTTCGATTCCTCTTCACAGAATGAGCTTTTCATTTGATTTGTTACGGGGATCCTTCTTCTGCTGCCAAAAGAGCCGCGGGCCTGGAAGGGGATACGACGGAGAACCACATCAAACTTGTTAGCTCGTAAAAGAAACAGAATGTTCTGGAAAGCACAAGGGGGGGGGGGTGGTTGGACGGGGAGAAAAATAAACTTCACAGGGTTTTTATTTTACTGAGCTTCCCTGGTGGAGGTCAGGGGGAGCCATACCGCTCGCACGTGGGCCCCGCACACTGTTATGATTTTAATTTATTGCCGCGTTTGACACTTTAGCGACGTTCCTCCGCTGGCAGCACGAAATACCTCAGACGGCCTCGGTTAAATATATATGAGACAGAGAATTAAACAAGAAACATTTGTTCCGCTGGTCTGTTTTCCTTCGTTCTTTTTTTTCCAGTCCCTAACCTCAGCTCCAGCCATCCGCGAGCGGCGGGCAGCTCCAGACGCTCGGTTTAGCACCGCGCTGTTCCCCGCCGCGCAGTCCCACGCGCTCTCTGCCCACCGCCCTGGGTCCTGGCGGTGCCCGCTCCACTCTGCCCGGTGATCCTCCAGGTGGTTTCACGCTCAGCCGCATCGTAGATTAACCCACACGGTGATTTTGGGCGGCCGGCCCACACGCGGTTTCACCGGGGTTCAGCCCCACGTTTCCACCATAAAGGGTAACCGAAATGTCAGACGCCTGACTGAAAGGAGGTTTTTGTCTCCCCCCCCCCTCCTCCACAACCAGCCGTTTTTCTTTGCTGTGGGCTTATTACTTCGTATTTTTCACCGTTGGGTGAAAAACTGCAATGAAAAGGGCAAAAAAGAAACAGTGGAGGGGGTGGAGGGTGTCAGTCGTGCTGCCGCGGCACATGATTTAAACATGGCCCTGTGACGGGGGGAGGCGGGGGGCTCTGAGGTGAGCCGGACCTCACAGGGAGATGACGCTGTGCCAAGCACACGGGGGTGGCACCCAAGGGGGGGCACACAGCCAGCCAAATAAACCCCTGGGGAGTGGGGGGTTAAGGGGTAGCTGAACATTATAAGCCCCCCCCCCCTCCCCGATCTACCTTTCAGATGGCCAGCCTTTCAGCAGCATGAGTGCTGGGGAGCCTCTACAATCAACCAATAGGGATGCAGTGACCGCCATTTTTCAATCTGGAAAATTCTATGGGAGCCGTGTTTTGGAAATAACTGCGGCTGCACTGGCGGCTTGGATGTGGAATATGCTGGGATGGAGAGGTGTTCCAAAAAACTCACTTATTTTTCAAAAGGCAATATGAGTTTCTGTAGCTCACTGCCATCTGCGGTGTGCATTGTCTGGTCTCAGTAACGTGTGGTCCTGTCATTTCTCAAGTTTAAATTAATCAATATGCATCTGGACCAATTAATAATGTGTAATCCAAGCAGCTCTGGAGTATTTGTAACCAGAAAAAGATAACAGCCTGGGAATTTCTGCTGCTGTATTAGACAATATGATGAGGCGTCCATTGTTCCCTCCAGCTGTTAATTAAAAAATGCAGCTTCAAATCAAGTTGCGTTCATATAATGTGGAGTAATGAAACACCCTGAGCAATTGTAAGTGATAATAGAATGTTAAATGTAACGGTATCAGGTTGGACTTCAGAAATGACTGAGGAGGCGGGATGGGGGAGCTTTGTGGGTGACACTCGCCAACATGGCTGCCTACTGCATCTGAAAGTATGACAGAAACCCTATTCGAACGGGATTAGTGTTACCTGGGGACGTAATGTAACTGAAGCAATTACTGAGTAGGTCTGTAATTTTAATCCAGTCCGAATCTACTGCATCTGTAATTACTACTAACCTCCACAGTAAAAATTCAGGAGCCAGTTACCTTCTGTATTTCAGCAAACGCTTTCTGAATCCGAATCATCATCACGCTATTAAAGTTGTATTTATAAAGGCACGCCTCATTTTTTAAGGCGAAATCGGCATTTACCCACTGTAAATGGAGCTTGAATGGGTACTGGGTTTTCCACATAGACGTCTTACAACAGACTGCTACAGTCTCTTCCACATCAGAGTGTTCAGTAGGAACAGTGGCACAACATTGCTGAGCACACTGACCTGGGAGCTACTGTACAGTTGGAAAAAGAGTTTGCCGGTGTTTAGTATGCTAAAGCTATCGGTCACCCAACAATGAGATTCTGTCGTCGTTTGCTTTTTAGATGCGCTAACTCTGATATTCGTCTGCATGAGATTAGTGATTATCTCCACTCTGTAGTAATTTGGGGAAATTACACGTTTCTTATCACCTCCAAATCGGTAAGTCAGATAACTTTGCAAGCTACATGTTGAACTTCCCTAGGTAAAGCTAATCTAGTCCAAATATAGCTTTACACTGCATACCATAGGCAATGGACTTGGGTACTGCTTTGATCACTGGTGCAAGGGGGTCCCTGTCCTCCCGTCAAAGTGATCAGTTACTTACATGCAGGCTGCATTTTGCCAGTGATCTCCTTTAATGGTTGTGTCTGCATTCCCTCCCTTTTTTCCCTAACTGTTCTGTTTTTATCATGAAAACATGGCGTCTCAGATGTGAGTCTGTATCCCCCTCAGCAGATGGAGAATTCAGGCGAAACCGCCGGCCATCCTGCCAGCTGGACCTGTGCATGACCCACGTCTCAGAATCGAAACATCCCTCCCATCCCCAAACTGGACCTCGATGGATATTCACGAGTTCAACGGAAGGATGCTGTTGCATCACCCATCCAGAACGTTCCAAGATGGAAATCTGACAAGCCGGACACGAAATATCGGCGAGTGCCAGGAGGGAAGGCGGAGCGCCGGTTCTGCTCCTCGCCGGCTCCTCTCGGCTGCCGACGGATTCCTCCCCAGTACCGTCAAGCAACATGTTTCTCATTTTAGGCATGAGTGCAGAAGCCTCCCAGTCTGAGTTAAAGTCCACGCCTGGCTCTCGGTCATTAAACACAGCAGGTGCTGGCTCACTTGTGCAGAAATCAACACTGTGCCGCTGAAAAGCGCCAGGTGGACACTAACGCCAGCACAGGGCTCCCCGTTTGCTGCTGAAATCATATTGATTTCCCTGCTTTTCTCAGTAAGACAGTCTTGTTTTTTAATCGATTATGTCTGGAACTCTGGAAAGGTCTTAAAGGCAAGGGGAGTGACTCTACCTGCTCGTGCCTCAGTCTCGGCTTGCCCCCTTGCTGACATGTTTGTGAAACAAAGCATAAAGAACAGCAAATGCTCTCAATAAAAAGCACCAAAAACTGGGCACTTTGTCGGACTCTGAATGCATATGGACGCTGGCCCTTTAATTGGAGGCGGGTCCCTTGTTTCCGCCACATGCCAAGCTGGGCACCGCTATACTTTTTATTCCTTTGTCGCCTGAACGTGCGCCAGTGGCCATGGTGGCACAGCACCTGTCACGTCAGCAGCCAGCCGAGATTAGCGCGGCCGAGCCGGCGCTGTGTTTATGAGTCTGCGGGCCCAATCAAAGGCCGCGGTGCTGGGGGAAGCTATCAGAGGCAGTTAGCGTCAGCAGGGGAGCGGCTCCGTGCTCGCTGACGCTGGGTGCTGGCTCCTACCCGCCCCGCTGCTTAAATTGATTAGTCTTCACGCTCCTCCGGAGTGAACTGCGGGGAGTGCTGGATCCTCATTTTCACCTTCACAGGTGTGCACAGGGCAGCCACCTCCATGGGCTGGCAGGCTGTCTGTCGCCTGAAGCAAGCCCTGACCCCTCCCCTAGCCTCCCACGCACACACCCACACTCACACACACACACACACACACACACACACACACACACAGATTTGCAATTATATCTTTGTGGGGACTCTGCATTCATTTATATGGGGAAAACTCTAATCCCAACATGACGACCTTAACCCCTACCCAGCCATAACCTTAACCATCAGATTTCTTTGTGGGGACCTGAGAAATGTTCCCCATAATGTCAAAATAACAGGTTTTTATTACATTGTGGAGAACATTTGGTCCCCACAATATAACATAAACATAATCTACAAACAGAATCCACACAATCAACAATAGGCTGATCAGTCACGCCGTAAACAAGCACGACTTTTGCTCCATCGGTAACCAGCTTCATGTTGTGACGGCCTGACATCTTCGTACACGTACAGCCTGCTTACCGGTACGTCTGCTTGACTTGTCACACGACAACCTTACATAAGATTCATTGAGTTGTGTAGTCATTCTTCTTATTTACTGCTGTAATGTTGCATTTTTGTCAGAATTTGTAGGTAATGTGTGAGAATTCATTTGCAGAGCCGATTAACATCAGGTCACTAAAAGACCCTCGTGCTTCATGTTTCACTCTTCCTCCGTCACTTTTGCTTTATAAGCAGTAAACAGCCTTGAACATGTAGGCAGTCAGCGGATACCCTGCCGCAGAAGCAGGAATGCATCCCTTGCTGGATTTTTTTCCCCCATCCGTTCTATTGTTTTATTAATAATTAATACTCACTTTATGTCGAATGTAGCTCCCCCAGCCGAAAGGTTTGCTGTGTATGTGTGCGTGTGTGTGTGTGTGTGTGGGGGCGGGGGGGTGGCAGAGCAGGGAGTGTGGTCCAAATGCCCTCCGTGTTGAGATACCGGCATGGAGCGGCCCGCTGCGTGTGCGGTTTCCCAGCAAGCCGCGTGTGTGACGGGGTCTTCGGCCAGCAAGGCCACACCTGCTGCTCCCTGGATAAGGGGCTTAAACAGCCTCCCATCAGGGGCGCTGGCGAGCCGCTGCTACTAACTGACCTTCCCTGGAAGCAGAGCGGCATGGAGAGGCCTACCGAGCCCGGCCCAGCGACCCGGCCCAGCGACCCGGCCCAGCGAACGACTTTCGCTGCATCCTCTGCTGTGTCTGGCTCTCATGGCCGGGTCACACCACCAGCTTTGCACCATCTCAATGGGTGAAGATCATATTATAAAGGTAGGATTAAGATGTTCGGCTGAGATAATGTGATAATGAGGCTACAGAGGATGACAGGACAGGATGAAAATATTCTCAGTGTAACAGTTCCCTTCTATTTCAGTTTTATTCTTCTTAACTTCCTTTAAACTTCACGTTTTCACGCTGCCTAAAGAGCGTCACGTATTCCGCACTGCACAGGTATCTTTCACTTCAGCTAGCAGTGTTACACCCTGAAGTATTACCCTGCTGGATGGGTCTCAGATATCATAGGCTGCTGTGCTACAGTAAGTTTTGGCCTCACAAAATCATCATTTTATATCAGGTTAATTGATAAGATATTGGCTCATATACCATCACCGCGGTTTTCTGACTCATTGACAATGTGCAGTTTCTTCAGAATTTCACTTAATGCTTTATGAAACACTTTATTTGTCCCCTTTAGAAGGAAATTTGAAGGAAAGGTAATATAACAACAATCAAACTGGGAGAGCAACAGATTCCTTCTTAATAAATTTTTTTTGTTTTGTTTTGTTTTGTTTTTTTTTCTTTTGTTTTGTTTTCTTTTGTTTTGTTTTGGGAGGCATTATGGATTATAAGCAGCATCCAAGGGAATATTATAAAGGCATTAAGGAGAAAGCATGACTCACATTCTGCAAGGCGTTCCTGCCTGTTAGAGGCGCAGGTGGGCTGTGTATTAAAAAGATGTTGGCTTTTAACACGTGACATTTATCTTAATTACTTTTTACTTTGAATGCTGAAGGTGAGTACTGAGCAGTAAGTGATTATCAAGCTCTGTTCCTTAAACAATCATCATTATTAGATTGCATTAATAATTTGGGGGGGGGGGCATTGTCGTGATATCCAGTGTAAGTTGGGAAAACATTATTGCTGCAGAAACATGATTCCATTCATGGAAAATATAAGCCAATTTTGTGCTCCTTTAGCTGTGTTGTCATCTTTTTTTTCAATAAAGTCAGGCCCGCCATCTGTGCTACACAGCACCATCTGTTATTACTATCACTGCACAGAACTTTTGGTGGCTTGTTAGTCCTGCTGTGTTTGCAGTCTGATTCACCTCCAGGCCTCTATCACTTCCCTGTCCGTTATTATTATCACGCCGTACGAGACCGCTCACCTGACCAATGACATCACCCTTCCTTCCAGGCTTCTGTTTCATCGACTCTGAGTTAGCTTTTTATTGCCTAAATGTTAAAAAGGGCTTACCTGTGCACTTCCTCTGGCTTAAGTATTGGCTTAAATGTGAGTAGCACGCAAGAGCAAAAAGCTGATTTTTGAAAAATGTTGTGTCTTGGATCTAAAGTGTCGAGCTACTAAAATGCGTAATTTCTTTCCCAATTTATGTTTTTTTGAGATGCCCTGTTTTGATAGAGCTCATTATTTTAAAGCAAGTGGCTTCTGAGTACTGGGGAACCCCAGGGGCCCGTCCAACAGGGACCCTGACAACTAATGAGTGCTTGTGCTCCTTCTGTCCGACAATAATCAGCTCATCGCTGACGATGCCGTTCGTCTCAATAACACAGACGCACGTCTCAGCTTGGAGCTGAACCTCAATCAGGCCGACGTCTGCGTTTGCTAATGGCTACAAAATAACAAGACTATTGAAAAATTAATGCGAACTAAACCGCAATGCATCTTGTGGAACCGAAAGAATGTTCCCCATCTCTATGTCCTTGTCTGATAAAAAATACAACATGCTCTTTGATGGCATTTCCATTTTGGCATATCTGGGAGACAATTGCATCTAGTGCATGAAGTTCTACTGAGTTCGTGTTGTTATTTTAGGGTGAAGACTTTCGTAAGTCATCCACGTTGCTGTATCCTGGGGTAATTGGCGTTGGTGTATCTTGGGGTAATGGTCACAATGTACAGGTAGCAATCTGACATGGGAGACTGCTGTCAAAACATGATGTAAATAGGGAGAATTCCTGGATCTTGGTAAATATGAAAATAGGTGCATAGAGTAGTGACAGCTAGTGCTAATTGTATGTATGGATGACGCGGCTCAGCCTCCCTTCCTGTAGTGCTCAGGCTGCCAGTTTGAGCCTCAGTGGAATGATTATGTGTCTGCGGGTCCTTGAACAAGCCCCTTTACACCCCCTACCCGGCTGCTGCGGGCCGCCTACCCCTCTGCTGTGATCCCCCACCCAAGCTTGCACTTACAGTATATGAGGAGCATGATGGGGAAAAGAGAAATTCCCCCCGTTAATAAATAATGTACCACTGTTCTAAGTGATGAATTTATACTGCGATGGCGATATACACCCCCTGATGAGGGAGTGGTGTTAGCATTGGGGTGCCGTTCCTGTTATATACTACTGCCGGTTGCTTTGTACTATCTTTAATGCCATATACTACTGTTTACACTGTACATACTGCCTTATACTGTAGCTTTTTATCTACTATTTTTGTCAAATTGTATTGGTTTCAGTGCTGTTTTTTATGTACTACTTTGTTAAATATTTAGTACTTTGTTTTTTATTCTGTTTGTTCTATTTTTATTTAACTTATTGCATTTTATAACATTGAGTGAAAAAATTGCAAACTTAACCTTGCAATTTGCAGTGTCAGTCGTACTTGTGCAACGACAATGAGGATATTAATTCATTCACTGATTCCTTAGCCGTCCTCTGGTTCAAATCCCATGGTCAGCAGAGGGATTTCACTGCTGGGCCCTTAAATGAGAGTCACAGCCCCAGTTGATCCTAACCCTGCTTTCTCAACTGCGTGAGGCTTCAGGTAAAAGTCCTATAACATTCTAAATTATTTTTATTCGCCACCATTCAATGAAATAGGATGAAAAATGATAAATGAGCAAGTACAGTAAAAGTAAATAATAAGATGATAATGCAACTGCCCCAAAACTGCTCTGTGGCCGAGTGTCTCCAATACAGACAAACTAGATGCTTTAAGTTTTCACACTGTGTATTTATCCTTTATACTTTTGTCCAAATCAACATACAAATGAGGAAAGCTTGGGGTCAGAGAGCAGCCAGCATTGCTTAAGGACCCGATTGGTGATCGGATTACTCTACCGGGCATAGAACCCACCGAAACACAATGAGTCCAGATAAGCTTGCAGATCACCAACCGTAGGTGCTGTTCTCGAATTCTGCCTCATGTTTTGGGGAGGAGTTTTCTGTCACATTGAGTGGTGTACAAGCGGCACGTGGAAGCAGCGTGAAAATGCTGGCCGTCCTTTCACCAAAGGACAGCCCGGGCTTCTGCACAGCAGCCACGGAACCTTTCATTGAGCTGCAACATCAAATCAATCCTTGAAGAGCCGTGGCCGGTGAGGACCACAAGGCTTCTGTAGTTTCACTCATCAAAATAATAATCAGACGGTAATTACACACATTTTCTCCTCTGTTAAACACATACTGTATATGGAGATGCCTATGGCTTCAGTGGGACTTCAGCGGCCATATAAATAGATAATGAGGAATTCACATGTCGTAAATGACTCATCTTCACAAACATAAAACATCTATCATGTTAGAAGTAATCAGAAGACTTTCACATTGTGGTCAAGTCCTGAAAATTAACAAGTAACAAGAATAAACCCCTAAACACTAAAGGTGTGACACCACCCAATTATAGGCATATATTTTTTATTATGAAATGTTTATTGTTAGTTTGCATGTTCTCCCTGTGTCGTCGTGGGGTTTCCTCTGGGTACTCCGGTTTCCCCCCACAGTCCAAAAACATACCGAGGCTAATTGGAGTTACCAAATTGCTCATAGGTGCGTATGTGTGAGTGACTGGTGTGTGAGTGTGCCCTGCGATGGGTTGGTGCCCCATCCTGGGTTGTTCCATGCCTTGTACCCATAGCATCTGGGATAGGCACCGGACTCCCTCCGACCCTGAACATTATAAGCACTTACAGAAAATTGCTGGGAGGATGGATGGATGGATGAATAGATGGATGGATGGATGAATGGATGGATGGATGAATAGATGGATGGATGAATAGATGGATGGATGGATGGATGGATGAATAGATGGATGGATGAATAGATGGATGGATGGATGAATAGATGAATTTGTTGTTTAAAATGGTTTAATTAGCCATTATATCTTCTCTTTTATAATGTTTTATAATATTGCCACTATTTCCTCTTATAAAGCATTTATTGAGAGCACGGCTACGCTTCTATTTTATAATTACTTTTCCACTGGTTTTCACCTTCTTCCTTTGAGATATGCGAGGAAAACAATTAGGAGAGAAAATGTGATGGGTTTATGTGGTAAATAATTTATCATGAGCGGAAAACGATGATTTTTGTCCTCAGTGAAGTGCTGGATTTTCCTATTATGAAAACAGTGACAAGCATTCTGCGTGCAGCTAAAAACCAGAAATGTTTCAATATCAAAAACACAATGAATAATTTCTAGAGAGATGAAGTCACAGTTTCTCTGAAGGCCAAACAGAGGACTGTAAATTGTAAAACATTTAAACATTTTTCAGTAACTGTGTAGAAACATAACAGGAAGAGGAAATGTGTCAAATTCCTATGTCATATTTGAAGGTTATCTAGGAATCAATATCAAAAACATCATGACATTTTTGAGATGAGAATGCAAAGGAAAAGCGGATAAATTGTCCAATTCAACACTCATACTTTTAATAACTTAAATGTTGCTAAGATGTTCCGCTGATGTGTTTGGTTCCAAACCCTTGTATTTGGTTTCTTTCACCCCCCCATCCCCCATCACACAGATCAGTTCTCTAAAAACCAAAAACCAAGTCTCAGAAGGACCACGTCAACTTCAGTCATTCAGCATATTGATATATCGAGCAGTGAATCAGTCAGTTTTTCCTGTTTGCTTATTTGCAGAGGCAATTACAGCGAATAAATCAACAATGCAGAAGACATATTAGGAAAATATCTAAAGCCAAGTAATGAAAAGGTGAACTGTTATTCGAAGCTGGTGGCCTTTCAGTGAACATTTTTAGCAAGAAGCAATATGCTTTATTACAGCCCAAGAGAAACAACTTGTACTGTCCATTTTATTTTTAATAAAAAATCCAGTATGTATCACTATTGTGATATGAGTGCTTTATATCAAGTTGCACCACATTTGATTTTATAATTTTGAGAAATATATTTAAGGTGATAACTATTTAATATATTTTCGCAATACATTGTTGGGTTACTATTACATGAAAACGTGCCTTCATTCTCTAAATGTGTCACCTCCAGGACTAACATGTGAGGAACGGGGCATTACTTGATTCCTGATTGAATCCAACTTTTCACCAATTGCAATTAGCTTACACTGTTTTTATTTGCCATAAGCATTTCCAAACTTTCACACTTTTCAGAAAATCATAAGCTTTCTAATTTCTGATTCAGGTTACTTCTCATTTTCTTGAAAATATTTTACAGGTCTGTACATATCAGGCCCGGCTCCGTACGATCCTCCTGTGTGCCACGCCCACCTCATTACCTCATGTGATTCCCCGATTGTTCCCACCTGTTGCTTGTTGAGTTCAGCTTGTCA
Source organism: Mormyrus proboscirostris (assembly GCA_026779585.1). Classification (NCBI taxonomy): domain Eukaryota; kingdom Metazoa; phylum Chordata; class Actinopteri; order Osteoglossiformes; family Mormyridae; genus Mormyrus; species Mormyrus proboscirostris. The sequence goes on from JAODKF010000046.1 coordinate 29,502,178, forward strand.
TGTGTATTTAGTCCGTGTCTCAGTCTGTATTCCCCAGACTTGTCATTGTAACGTCTCGTGTGTGTTGCCCGTCTCGATTAAAAACCCTCGTTGCCCGTCCTTCTGCGCTGCCTGCTTGCTTTTTGTGCTGCTGCCCGCCCGCTCAACCCGCTCAATGTGACAGTACATTTCCGCAAGATTAAAGACTATATAATTCTCTTAAATTAATATACTAATATGAATAAGTGTAATCATCAGTTAAACTAGTCACATAAAACAATTGTAATTATCTTTACACTTAGAGATATTTTCATCACTGAAAAATAAGATCAAGTGGGATGACACATGCACACAGGTATAACTCACTTGAACATGAAGTGGTATTAACTAAGAATGATATTATTATATTAGGTCAAAATAAATCAGCACGGTTTAAGATTATTATTTGCCTCTGTGATGGGTTACCGTTAGGTCAGAGCACTCAGGGCTATAGCTACAAGTATTTTAAACCGAGCCCCCAGTATTTTAGCCCCAATGCCAGCCTTCCTTCAAAAACAAACAAAGTCAAGCCCCAGGTAAACTTGACTTAACTCCTCATCGTTTCAATAGCTAGAAACTCCCCTGGTTGGCTCCCCATCAAGGTATTCTTCCCTGCCTTGCGGTAGTAGTTTCAGGCCCTCACAACCCTGCATCAGACAAGTGGGCACAGAATGTCTTGCATACCTTGCATGCTTGTATACCTTGTATACCTTGTATGCTGGTATACCTTGTATACATTGTATGCTTGTATACCTTGTATAATCTGTATACCTTGTATGCTTGTATACCTTGTATGCTGGTATACCTTGTATACATTGTATGCTTGTATACCTTGTATAAT
>JAODKF010000046.1:29503136-29515815 GCA_026779585.1 Mormyrus proboscirostris
TTGTATGCTTGTATACCTTGTATAATCTGTATACCTTGTATGCTTGTATACCTTGTATGCTGGTATACCTTGTATACCTTGTATGCTTGTATACCTTGTATGCTGGTATACCTTGTATACATTGTATGCTTGTATACCTTGTAAGCCTTATTTACCTTGTAGCTGTAAGTTAAATTTCTACTTATCATTTCTACTTTTTGGGTACCATAATACACAATACTCCAAATTCTTAGCTTGGTTTTTAAAATTCCCTCTTTGGGATTAAAAGAGAATGTCTCGACAATGAAGGCTATTTTCATTGCATTGTTATTATATCCATCCATCCATCCATCCATCGTTCTTACTGATTTTCTACCCTAGGAAACACAGGGCACAAGGCAGAAGACATCCTTGAAGGGATGCCAGTTACCATAGTTATTATAGATAGAATATGTTATGAAAAGCTGATGAATTCATCCATCCATCATTAAACTGACTGTACAATAAACCGATGAAGCCGTGCAGTAATTATTCATTAGTACCATCATTCCATCACTATTTATTACTTCTCCCTGTACTTTCATCTGTAACTCTAATGTATGTATATGTGTAACTGTATGTCGTTTGTATGGTGCTACTAGAAACTGAATTTCCCGGAGGAACCTTCCCGAGGGATTAATGAAGTTTTCTATCTACCTACTTACCTACCTACCTATCTATCCGTTTTTCGTAGCTGCTTATCCAGTGGGGCCAGGGTGAGTCTGAAGCCTGGGTGATCCTGGGTGAGTCTTGGTGAGCCTGGGTGATCCTGGGTGATCCTGGGTGAATCTGGGTGAACCTGGGTGAGTCTGGGTGATCCTGGGTGATCCTGGGTGAGCCTGGGTGAGCCTGGAGCCTGGCCCAGGAAGCCATAGGCAGGGGACACCCTGGACAGGCTGCCAGTCCATCACATAACACATATTTAAAACAAAGGGCAATTAAGCGATGCAAATTTCCCAAAATGCAACTAATGTATTTATATCATTTAATATTATTTAATCACGTTTGATAAGGAAACTCAATTAATTAGTGCATTTTTAATTTTTTTACTTAGTCATACATAAGGGGTATTATCATTCCCTGAAGTATCTGTTTTTTATGTTTTCATATGCTTGTATTATTCCTTAGACTGTTAAAATTGAGATTGTACATATTACGAAGCTTATAATTAAATGTTTACATGCAAAGAAAAAGCCATTACATGTGGGAGAATGATGCAGCTCCTTTTTTGTAACGCATCCCAGAATCCCTGAGGCCTCCTCAAAGGCAACCTGCGGATGTGAGCTCCTCCGCAGCCCCAAGCCCCTCCCTGGAGGAGCCGGCCCCTCGCTCCTGCCCCTTACCTGCTGCTGCGGTTCCTCACGCTGTATCAGCAAGGGCCAGATGTTCACTGGGAGACTCCTGAAAGGTTTTAAATTAAGGATGCGATCTAGAAATTGAAGGAACAGCACAATTCAGAATTAAAAACAGCGCCAGAACAATGTGCTGGGGGATAATTATGATGAGATACTGTAAACAGCGTAGTTGATGCATGTCTAGTGAGAGAACCTGAGGAAATGATTTCCATAGCTCCATTGTCCTTTCTGTCAACCGGCATCTTTGGTTAAATGAGGAAGAGCTAAGCGGCACCATCTGATGCGACCTTTAACTGCAAGTCCGGCAGGAAGCGGAGCTATGCGAGGGGAGGTCATTCTGTACCAGTGTCATGATGTCATTTACATCAGGGATGACATAGGCAGTATTGGCAAATGCTAGGGGCACTGTCCAATCAGGGGTGGGGGGCGGGGGTGCCTGGAGACCCCAAAGGGAAGCGGGAAAAGATGAAAAAATTTTAGCCTTTACTATATTTATTTACTAATATTATTTTAATTATTTTAAAATAATAAAAAGTCTATTCAATCAGCAATTCTTATTAAAAGTGTTTTCTTTTCATTTGCCCAGAGCCCTTTCCCTTCTGTGATGCCAAAAGTGTGCGATACAATTAAGGTTATCTCATTCAGAAAGACATTAGCATGTCAGAAAGACCAAAGCCCTCTGGTGCCCAGGGAAGAAAAACAAGAGGAGGAAGTAAAACAGGGAAAAGACAGAGGTAATAATCGCTAATGAGAGTAATTACTGTGTTACTGTTTGCGGCAGGTAGGTAAAGCAGAGTGTTACCAGCCTGCTTTGCTCATGTAATAAATAGCTATAATGAATATCAATCACTGATTACGCAAATTCATTAGGGAAAGACGGAGATACTTTTCAGTAGTTGGGTAATGAGGAGTAGCTGATACCTGATACACACTTTTCTTTTAAGTGTGTTAATTGCTGCACTGGGTCTGGCTTTTCCATTTCCAGCCCCCCTTTTAACTAACAGTTTCAATCCTTTGAATTTTCATTATTGATTAGTCTTACATGTAGAGGAAACAGCAAGTATCATTTGAGACAAATACTAATTGAATGAGGATTTTTTTGCATGAATAATAGTCAAGTTTAGTTTGTCTTGCTATTTAGTTTCTGTTTAAAAAGTTTCAATGTGGACACACCTCTTCAACATTGCGTGGACGTCGGGGACAGAGGCTGTGTCCCACCTTTAGGGGCATCATACTCCTCCCTGGGAGGGGTCCCTGCCAGGGTATTGGAGAGGAGGGTCAGTCCATTGGTTGAAACTCGGATTCAGGAGGAACAATGCGGATTCCATCCTGGCTGCGGAGCACTGGACCAGCTCTTCACCCTCGCAAGGATCCTGGAGGGTTCATGGGAGTTTGCCCAAAAAGTCTACATGTGTTTTGTGGCTTGGAAAAGGCACAATGTCCCTAGAGGGGGGGTCCTGTGGGAACAAACGGAGCGAAAGCTGGCTTCACATTGCCAGCAGCAAGTCAGACTCGTTCCCAGTAGGTGCTGGACTCCACCAGGGCTGCCCTTTGTCACAGATTCTGCTCATAATTTTTATTCACATAATTTCTAAGTGTAGCCAAGAGGCAAAGGGGGTCCAGTTCACGGGCCTCAGGATCACATCTTTGCTTTTTGCAGATGACACGGACCTGTTGGTGTCGTCGGCTGGTGACCCGTAACATGCACTGGGGCGGATTGCAGCTGAGTGTGAGGCCTGGGAAAGCCTAGGCATTCTCCCGGAGGAGCTGGAGGAGGTGGCTGGGGAGAGGGAGGTCTGGGCATCCCTGCTTAGACTGCTGGCCCCTAAGCCTAACCTGGATAAACGGCAGTGAATGGAATGGAATGGATCTTATAATGTGGCTTAGGTGCTGTTATTGGCTGGGTTGTAATACCACTCCTGCCATGGCCGGTCAATCCTATAGGTGACAAAGGCAGACACCTAGGGCACCACCTAATGAGGGAGCACCGACTTGCCAGCCAATTTCCCTGCCAGTGGTGATGCTGGCCTAGGCTGCCACATTGGCTGGGACCGGTACTGATTTATATTGACCTAATATCATAATATGATTCTGAGCTAATACCATGTCGTGGTCAGGTGGGTTAACCCTGTGTGCATGCGTCACCCCAATTGATCTTATCAGTCAGATATGAACGATTTTCAGGATGCCTCTACAGTTCCTCTCCTTTTCACTTATGCTCATTGCTATTATAGACGTTGTGATGAATTATGTGTGTGTCTAAACGTGATACTTGTGGTTTGTTAGATCGGTCTATATACGAAGCATATATAGTCAACCATAAAAACTGCACATGACTGTAATCTGGTCTTCATTAGTGTCACATACACCACACTGGAAAGATGAGCGGCTCAGATAGAGTCGCATTTCTGTTGACTCCTCACGTACTCACTCTGCACAGAGGACACAGGGTGCACACCCAGCAGGCAGTAATGAACGGTACTGTGAGTTTCCTGAGCTAATCCCGTCAGCTTGCTCAGGACGGGGGGTGACAGATCAGACTCCTTCACACGCTCCAAGACTCGACATCACTGACACAGTAGAATCAAGCAGGAGCAGAGAGCACTGCTTGAGATACAGGCCTGCGTGAATCCGTGGACCTCACTGTGCCGTTCCAATAAAGCTAAAATTAGCCCCCAATTCAACATTACATGCCAATTTATTTCTAGTATTTCCTGATTCCTTTCTTTGCCTTTTTGTATTTATAAAAATGATGGTAACACTTTACTTAGAGCTATGATCTATAATGCACCATAGGTACCTTTATATTACATTTTAATGGTCAGTATAATGGCATTATAATGCATCATGAAGGCATTTATAGTGCATTATAGATCAGAGCATCATAGAGCATTCATAATGCATAATATGAATAGCTATCATGTAAACATAGCTGTAATTTGTTACGCCTTTTTATAAATAGTTATAGCAGTGTTTACAATACTTCATGAATGCATCATAATACATTATGGAAGTATTTAAAATGCATTACAAAAGGGTGTTAAGTAAAGTGTTACCAAAATGAATCAGTGATTAACTGTCTCCCCAGCCCAATTCCTAGCCCACACTATCAAACACGAAATTCATCGACGCCTCACCCCCTACAATGCCCCACAAAAGCACATGTTGTATATGAAGTGCTATTTTATATTTTTATGTCTCACGTATTTTTCCTGTTGAATTCTTATTTGCACTAACTTTGTTTAGTTATGGTGTGTATTTGTTTATATCGTGAATAAATCATCATGAAGCTGACTAATGGTCCATAGGCACATTGTGAAAAGCTGAATATTTGAATACATTACTAAAATGCAATTTATTAAAGCAGAAGGTTCGTGGTCAGGAGACAGATTACCGCACTTCAGAAACAGACACAGCCCTGCTTCTTTGATATCTAAAATGCAAAATGAGATTATAATCTAGGCCTTGAACGTCTATATTAAACGTACCTTAAACTTTCTGAAGGTTCAACGACGCCACAGAGCAGATAAATGTGGGTATATTTCCAGTTATCTTAACACTTAGAGAAGACATGATTAGAGAATGCAGGTTGGCTTTATAAATTCAGATGTGACCTACTTGTTTGACCTTTCCTGGACCTCTAAAATCAGTCTGGGGAAGAGCAATGGAGATGGCCTGTGCTGGGGTACGAAGATTTTTCATTCCCAGCACCCCTGCCATGCCCATAAGCAACAGAGGTATCCCCAAGGTAAAATTCATTTTAGAATTTAACCCGCCCTACTTTCCTCCCGCTTGCCAGGACGTGCAATAAATGCTCAGCAGAGGAGAGGAACTGGGCCCTTCCCTGCATGCTTCAAGGAGATTCATCACCCAGTGGAAAATCCAGGGGTGTAGTACGTGCCCGTCCCAGTCTCCCTCTGCGGATTTCTGCTGAGCAAGCCGATAATTGCGGTCCCCAATGTCGTACATCAATGGGGGGCCCGGCTGGGCCTGGAGCGTGAGATTCCACGTGGGGCCAATGCATCACGGGGTAACTGGGTCTATGGCTGTGGAGTAACCTCCCCCCCCCCCCCAGCCCGCTGGTGTCTGCTAAATGAGGCCCCCGCTTTACCGGCAGGGACTGTTTATAAGTGAAAAAAACCCAGAAGCCTTGTTAATGCGGCCGAGGGCTTCCCGAAGAAGCGCGGCTGGGGTGGCGCAGCCGCTCCTTGTTATTCTCCCACTAATGCCCCTAGTTCTCATTATTAAGATTTTAGTCTTAAAAACTCTCATTTCTGAAAATAGAATCGCTAAGAGGGAAATGCTGGAATCTTAATGACCTTCTAAGGTACTGAGAGCTGCATTGCTGCTAAAAGTTAAGTTTTATGCTGGGATGCTGGTCGAGGGTTACCCTAGCACTGCCAACCTCATTTACACTGATGCTCAGACTTTGCGGACCTGCCCATATTTAATCAGAATTAAACAGAGGAAGTTGTGCATGTCCTGGAAAAACGGTGAGAAACTACTACTGCAGATACACAAGTTATTGAAATTATTGATGCACCAATAAAATGAAGTTGGTGAGTAGAATCAGATGGACGGATAACTAGGTAATGAGCTAAGGAAATCGTTACAATGTCGTTTGGCCCAATTTGTTAAACACAGGTAATATTTTTTTAATGTTTCTCCTGCAGGTGAATGAAAACCACAGCCCGCTGAGAGCTGACCTGCATCTTCAGGACATCGTTTCAAGAGTTTATCACAGTGAGTCTTTCAGTATTGTTCTTGTTTTATGACTTCATTTGAATGCTAGTGCATTTTGACATGCCCAAACACACACGTGGCATTACGTACATGGACATACCAAATAACTTCTAATTCAGATCATTGATATACAATAGTTTTGTCATGCAAGAGCAATAATAAAAACAAAGATTGCTACTTTGGCATTTCCTAAATAAAGAACTAGATTATTGAATATTTAGTGTAGTAACTGTTTGTGGCCAGCAGGGAGGCCTCATGGAGCCCCATGCAAATGCGCGGTGTTTGAGTGGCGGTAAACAAGTGTATAAAGTCTGTAACCATCAAGCCTTGAGTTTTACTCCTCCTGACGTAAGCATCTCGGTATCCCTCCAAAATTCACCACTTCCATGTCAGCTCCAGAGAACATCAGACGCCTGCTCTGGTGTGTGTAGTCAGCTACTCACTTTCTTTTATTCTCCAGGACTTATCAAGCGATGATACACAGCAGGGAGAGAGTGTCGTCTTATCAGAGCTACCCCGTGCCCAGCCCACACAACAGGAGTCAGTTTTACTTTCTCTCTTCTCCAGGAGACACAGCGAGGATGGATTCAGCAGTGCCGCCGTAAGACTCGCCTTGCTTTGATGCTGGTCTTGCTTTGACTGATGTACCTCTCAAGTGGCAGAAGAGTCCCATGAATCACATTAAATAGCCTTAGCGCTGCAGAATGTATATTTTATCAGGCTAAGAAGCAGGCCACTATTAGATGTGTACAAACTTAGATGACGATGAACTCCTGTAGGATTTAATTGAATCAGGAATGCTATCTTTTACAATAAGCAGATCTTCCAGAATTCAATGTCACATTAGACAGGAAAAAAATCTGTCCTTGAATGAATGTCCCAGTTAAAAATATGATTTGAATCTCTGAGAAGCTGCAGAATAAAACTTGAAAGCAGTTGTTCATAAGGTGTTAATTAAGCAAAGGTGACAGACTTACTGAGAGGGTGAAACTGTTCCCAGTTGCTATTTCATATGTGGATTTCAGTACTAATTTCATTTATATTTCAGATGTCTGCATATTTGGCTTTTTTTTCATTTTTGCTTTTCAATTACAGAATTGGTTTTTATACATTTGTACATTTGTATTGTTTTGTGACAAACTACGACATCAAAGGCAAGTTCATAATATTCATTCAACGCCTTGTATAATGTGTACAAACAACAAACATGATTATTATAGATAATTATGCTTATCAATGGTACAAGTTAATTAACATAATTAGGTCATTATATGAGACTAAGAACTTAATCACGTCAAACAATGAATTATTGCTTGCATGAGAAATGCTCTTATAATGTACTTCAACCAAGGAATTGAACAAACATTGGTTTCTGTCGAAAAACTGGAAAATTCAAAGGCAGGGAGAGTATTTCCCAACCCGGTTCAGTCGGTCCAGGTTTTTGCTCCCACCAAGTTCCCTGCCAGACAGTCCACATTTTTGCTCCCTCTCAGCATAAAAGATGGACTGTCTGTAGGTCACTGAGACCAGGATTGGTCACTGTTCTAGAGCCTCCAGCCTACTTATCAGATGGAAGACTGGGCAGCCTGTTTCTATGTTTTTCTTAATGTTTGAAACAATTAAGAAAGGCAAAAATAAAAATATGTGTTGACTTACTGGCCAGTGTAATGCCATGTCTCGCTGAAACTACAAACTGCTTAGTCTGTAAATGACGCTTGTGAGGGATGTGCTTTGTGAAGGACAGCCATGGGACAAGGTGTGGTTTGGAAGGTGCTGCAGGAGCACATGATCTGACCCCATCCTATCCTGTCCTCCTTTTGAAAACACCTTTCCTTATTTCAGAAAGTACTTCCTTCGCATGTTTACTCTGTTTCTTCTTGCTGCTCCACTGTTTTTTTTCTGCATATAATCTGTAAAAGTTATTGTGTTTCCATGAAATGGTGGGAAATTACTGTTACAATTTCAACACTATATGATTAAATGAATAACGATGAATCAAAGTGGAACAATGGGAACAGCAGGGGCTTTGCTCGGTTTAGTCAGTCGATTGTCCATTTCTTACAGCAAGGCCTTACTTCGGCTCCCCTCTTTACAATGCGCGCTTTACCAAATAACAGGCTGACAATCCAACCTGACAACGTGAAGCCCCCACAGTCTCTGTACATTTCATCTGCAAAGAGAGTCGCTTTGTATATGTTGTCTACCACTGCTTGCTGCATTATATAATATCCAGCTGTCAGCTAAAGCACCCCCCCCCAGGCCATATCATCTCAACTGGGGCTTTGAGAGCTCTTCTGCTATAGTGTAGTTTAGTCTGACTGCCCGTGGTTTACAAGTGACCTCTAACCAGATCAGGAGATGTCCCGGCTGTCTTATTCTATTAAGCCTCCACGATTTTGAAGGAGCAGATTGTGTTCAGAGGCACAAGAGAAGCGTGACACATCCGGGTTATTTTGTAGGTCCTCTGCTGTAGAGTGTATGAACCATAAAATGATATATCCTGTGCAGGACTGGGACGTAGCTCAGGGTAATGCAAACAGTGTCTTTGGATAATATTAGCTGACTTAAAAATAAGTCTACACAGCGACTACAGAGATTACATCCATCACTGTCAGTATCAATTCTAATGTTATTTATTGCCATCTGTGCAATGTTACATCCAATTCTGGCTAAGCGATACAGTTAGCTTCTATAAATCAGCAGTCGTGTGAGACATTCATCAGCCGGATATTTAAATGGCACCTCGTAAAACCTGATTGAAATTCAGCCGTTGCAGTAGACCTCGGTCAGCGGCACAACAGCACGGCTGACAAAGTCGGTGTCTGTCGCGGAGATAACCAGGCTCTTTGAAGGTGGAAATTAGTTTTCAGAAGCTGTGCCACACGCTTGATAGATTCCGTCTCTGAAGTCATATGACTTTAATGTTTCCTGCTTGGGTTGCCACTGTCATACAAACATACCCTGATAACATATTGTCAGAGAAGCTCCAGAGAGCTGACAGCAATCTAACATCTCTACCGCGAGTGAGAGAACCCCATCAGAAATGCGCATATCTTACTGTGTGCCCTCCTCAGAGTTTGCATGCCCGCTGCCGTTCCTGAGTGTGAGTTTCCTCCACGCTGGAGCATCTTCCTCACTGGGTGACTGAGAGTGAACTTTGTGTTGGAGTTTCTGGCTGAGCTGAAGCTCGGTGTTGGAGAGTTTCTCTGACTGAGGATGCAGTCACACAAGGGTGAAGCTTCTCTCTGACTGAAAGCAAACTTCCCCTTTGAGCTTCTGTGCGATTCTAGGTAAACGGCATTGCAACATTTCTCAGATGGAGTGTTAGGGGGACGTGGTGTTGGAGCATGTGTTCTTGAGGGTGACCCTGCTTACTTTTACACTGTTTTTACACTCCTGAGTGCACCCCTCATCTGAGAGTGAGCTGGGTCACTCTATAGAAGTCATTCGATTCAGATGAGATCAGAAGAATAGAAATGCCAGAAGGATTGCCTGCTACTATCAAGAGTCCAACTCTGACATTGACATAGGAAAAACATAATGTTGAAGGTCACCACACTCTAGACCTTTTGTCACTCTAACCGTACCCTGCATTTAATGGCTGTCTGTGTTTAATCAGCCCAAAAACCTCACCCTACAATTCTGGTCTTCAGCCTTTTCCGTACGACCCTCCCTGTCACTGCTTGCTCGTCAACTCAAAGTGAATCCAATTTTATTTGGCCCAATGCTATTTATTGCTATAAAGTGGCCTCAAAGTAATATTTATACAGTTACATTCTGCCTCATTAATGGATGTAATATATATGCTATTTGTATTATCTGTATTCATTAAGTGCCCCATTGCATCTATGCAGCTCTTTTGCAGTATTGACAACAAGAGATTCGCCCTTGGTAAGATGGTGGGCGTTGGAAACCATAAATTGTTATGGGCTGCAAATAAACAGTGGCTAGATTATGGTGCCTAAATGGCTAATATGGGAACAATTTATGATGTGGAATTTAAAAGGAATTCCTAATTGCACTTCAGATGGCTGGCAGAAGAGCCCCTAACATCAGCAGTTATTTTGTTTTGCGTCTTGGCTTGTCTCCAAGGTTTGAGAGCTAATTGGAATTAGAATAACATTTCTCAAAGGCCATTCATTTACTCAGACTGAGTACAAATTACTGTGTAGCAGAGGCTGAGTGCTCCTAATGATCCAGGATAACGATGTTTTATTCAGATTTTAACGAGGTGTAATCACTCTGGCTGAGAGTGGGGTGGGGAGGGGGGGCAAGCAAAAAAGATAAAGTCAGTACAACAATTATCCTTCTTTTCTAGTTATAAATCACAAGCTTGTTTTGTTTGTCACCTTGGCCAAGACACTTAGATAACGGTTCTAACTATTCTGACTGTGTGTATTTTTTTATGGCTGAGATTTTGACTGTATCCATAGCTAATTTACTGCTATTTTCACCGCACACTCCACTTTTTCTGGTTCTAAGGGCAAAGCCAGCTGCACCCCCCCCCCATTTTCTCTACCATAAACAAAAATAAAAAGCCATCCTGACTAGTACAGTGTTGCTCATAAATTGCTTGACTAACGCATCAGCACCTTTATTTCCTGTAATTCGCACAATTGTCATATTCTGGTATCTGTACCCCAGGTGTCCTTCCTAAGTCCAAAAAATTGCAGTTAGAAAAAGCGGCATCTTTAAATGCCTTGTGGTGTGTGATTGTTTGCGTGAATATCTGACCTGCAATGGACTGGCCCCCCCAACCACGGGGTCCCCGGCCCTGTGCAGGACGGGATGGGTCCCAGTTCACATTGTCACCCTGAACTGGATAAGGGGTATAGAGGGTGCATGGACTGTTGTACCTTTAATTTAACTTTTCCTGCGATGATATCTCAGAAGTTAACCGAGAGAGTCCTTAAAGTGATGAAATGATTCCCGGTGTCACTGTACGGCTTCCTCAGAAATGATCCTTTTCCACTCACCAGCTGCGCCGGGAAGGCAGGACTGAATCGTGTTGCAGCAACACAGGCCTCACAGAGTGCCTTAGATAAGCTTTTTACTCTCTGCTTTTCCCTGGCCCATTTAGACAGTGCAGCACTGTACTGGTCCCTGCTCGTTCACCCGGAGCCGTCAGCCTTTTGATTGCACACATGCTCAGATCAGAGCCCTTACCGTGTGTGGCAGTAATTGGTTTTTTTGTTCTTGCTGTTGTTTTTTGCTGAAATTCATACGGTGACGTGCTCTGGAAGCGGCCGGCCATCTGTGCTCTCCCTTGTTTATCGAGAGTGTTTGTATGTTTTCTCTGGGTCGCTGTTGGTTTAGCCAATAAGTCAAATGCCCTGAGGTAGAGCCGTTGTATGTTTGTTTTCTTTCCGCTTTGTAAAAAACTGCTTTAATCGTTTCGCCACGTCTGACATTTACTGATAACTTCCAAATCGTGAATTACTTTAAATGGATATAAACAAAAAGTGACCGACAGTCTGTTGTGTTCTGGAGTGCCTCTCATTGTGAGATGTCCAAGAGGGAGAGGTATTATGAGTGTCTGATATGGGTGGTTTTCACCTCGAACTGTAAATATCTGCTACGTATCAGCGATGTCAACAGACCCTCTCAGTAAGAGCCTCATACAGATTAGAGGCACTCCAGCTCTGACGAGCAGCTGAACAATGCCATACTGGATAATTAAGTTGGCCTTTTAACAGGACAACGTCCATCATCCCTGGACGAGACATGGCATTTATCCCTGCTCTGGCTGCCAGGGGCTCCCCTGTCAGGAAGCAGGGGTCTGAGAGAGATGGGACTCGGCGGTCAGTTTGGTTCAGGGCTGCAGGACGTGTGCAGTGAGAACCAAGCAGCATACGAGCGTACACATCAGGCACCCCCATAAATCAGGCTTTGCCCCCAGCCTCTCCCCCCAACCCCACTCTTTCCCGGGGCCATCAGTCACTGTCTGCCCTGATAACCCCCAGGCTGACCATAATGAAGTAGGAGACCAGTCTGTGTAAATAGGCCTCCTGTTCCATAAGAGGTGAGGGTGGCTCAAGAGGGAGCTTGGGGAGGTGGGGGCTTTCCAGGTGGGAGGTTTGTTTGGGGGTGGGGTGATAGCTAAGGTCAAGGGTCAGGGGCTGGCTTGTATAATGAGTGTTTTGGTGTGTTCTGCTCTCCATGCCCCAGTGACACTGTCAGATGGACCACCGGTGTGTGTGTTTTCGTACTTCTCTGCCACGATGACACACACATTCAGGGAGTGTGCGCGTGTGTGTGTGTGCGCGCACGTGTGAGAGCCCTAATGGCGCTGTAATCACGCCGACGCGGCAATGCAGTGCTGCCTGCTTACTGAATGACCTCACCTCCCCCCCTCGGCCCGCCCCCGTTCCAGTCATACTCCACACTCCCCACTATTTATTTTCCCGTGGTCGATCTGTAATAGCTGGTTGCCAAACACTGCTTGCCGGGGCACGGATTCTTCCGCGCACTTCCACGCCACTGCCTTCCGGAGCCGTGGAAAAAGCGTGCGCCTGAACCCCAGGTCAACTCGCGGGGAGACCGACCGGATCGCGGCTTGCTTC
>JAODKF010000046.1:29532598-29542877 GCA_026779585.1 Mormyrus proboscirostris
GTTACTGGTTAATTAATACATTAAGTAAGAGTGCACTACTGCAATATTTGTGCCCCCTCAAGTAAAGTGTTACCCAATGTGGATAGTGGAACAGCGGAACATCCGAAAATTCCAGAATTCTATTTACGATACACTGTTTACTCATTTTAAGTTAAAATTGTTGTGGCCTTATTTTTTTCTATCAAACCTTGCACCACAAAAATATGTCTAACTTTCAACAAGTTGACCTCCTGGTTGAGTCTGGAAATGAATCGTGTAAACCCTTTCTATTGGAACGACGCAGTGAGAAAGGTGTGTTGCAACTTTCTGTGTTGTGTCTGTGTATATAACGTCAATGTTTGTTCCAAATGTAAGTCGGTGAAGTAAAAAGGATATTATCCACTGGAGCCACTGCATACCGTATATTTACTTCCAGTTCAGAATATTTAATTATTATATGCAGTGTTTACCATCACTAGTTTGTAGATTGTAGATTGTAGAATAGTTTGCGGCGAGACCTTTTCAGACCAGTCTTTATCATATCTCTGTTGAGTACCTATTCTAGTTGATTAGCCAGATCAATATAGGCAGTTTGGTTTCAGTGGTAATTCATGGTTTCTGTACCAAATGTGATGAGCAGCCGGGAATCAAAGTGCTGGTAAAGTAGCAGGACGAAGGACTTAATAAAGGCTTGAGCTCAGCAAGCCTGTGTTTAGGTACAGAAACGCTCTGTAATCAGTGTAAGCAGAACAAGGCATTCTGGGTGATTTATAAGTAGTGAAGGACAGTCTCCCGCATGCACACACAAGAGAGTGAGGGGAGGAAAAAAGAGGGGAACCTGTTCCTGACCGCGTCTGTGTGCGAGTAGGGGGGGCGTGGTTGTGGCCACTCTGGAAAGCAGCCTCTCGCCTCTGAAAATGCGCCGGTGGGTACAATCTTCCCTCTCCTGTTCTATTACAGCACCTTACCTGCTGCCACTTTCTGACGATTCCCTTCTCCTGCTAGGCTACTCGCTATCTTCCAGGCCCATTTCAGCAGAAGCCTCCCCTGACACGGACTGTTCCCTCCACCGCAGTAACCACCGTAAGAGCAGATTATTTCGTAGTACTTTCTCCTCCTATTGCGGAGGCAAGGAGGGGGTAACAAAAGAGTGACAAAAAGGATCTACAGCTCATATCACTTCTGTAAAAGTGGGGAAAATGGTGGCAAAATGACCGTTTGGATGCAGATAATGACTCGAGCTCTGAGCCTCTTGGGATTGTCTGCCAAGACCATTTATAAGACCATTTTCTCTCTGTCTGTCATGCATTCACACAAACATGCGTCGCATCAAGATCATCGTAGGAAAACTGAAGCCTCCTGCACCTTTTGTGGTGTCTCTGTAGCAGCACAGTGCGCCCGGGACCTGCCGCTGTGTCACTGCCGATGACGGGGTGTAAGTGTGGATAGCCTGTTCTCCGGGGGTGCCTGGGACTCCATCTCATACACCTGTAAAGACACTGCGAGCCTCTTTTTCTCCCCAGAAGTGAAGGGATGAGAGGCTCGCTTCGTTAATGATCAAGCATTCGGCAGATCCAGAGTACACATGCAGGCACACACTAGAACGCATTCGCACAGAGGCGTCAACATGCGCACCTACACAAACTCCTGCAGGCTCTTCTTATTTTGGGCAGCGTTGACAGGCATATCTGTAGGCAGCCTGTTCTCTAGGTGTGTATTTTGAGGTCCTTAAGATCCTCACTGTTACTCACCCATTCTAGCACTAGACACATGCACAAACATGTTCATTGGCTCTCTCTCTCACACACACACACACACACACACACACACAGAGGTACCAACGCAGAAACTGTGCATGTCGTCAGTGACAGGCTGGGAGGCACAGAACAGGTTTATCCAGGTTTTATCATTTATAGAGAGAGCGACACTCTCTATAAATGATAAAACAGGGAATTTTTTAACCATCCGACAAAAACAGCGAGCTCTCCAAGGGTACACCAGCCACCCCGAATCCTTTTTTTTAATCACCTTCGCAACAACGAACTCTCCCACGCTATAAATATTTAATGCAAAATCTGTGGATTAATATAGCTTACAAAATGCCAGAGGCTGATTATTTTTAGGGTGTTTTTTTTTTACATGACAGGAATATTCATATCTCAGGGCTGCAGCACACGCTTGCAGTGGAGCAGGGCCAGGTGTTCCTGGGAGATACCTCACACACAGACATCAATAATCACCTGATTATGTAACCCCCTCAGGTGGGCCCCTAACGCCATTAATCCCATTACATTATTTATGTCCTTTAAAGAACCAAGCGGCTTTGTTTGTTTGTTGCTCTCGGGTGCCATGTTATATTTTCTGTCCCCTCTCGGTGCTCTTTAAAGTTAAATCTGGGCACCATTTCATTATAATATATTTTTTTAATTCATCAACAGTCAGGAATAATCCACCGTGCCTGAAATAAGTAATTAACGACAGTTATTGTATGAGGATTTTATAAGCTTGTTTGATGCGGGCGCATAAGCGGTGGTGCAGAAGGGGTGAGGTCGCCTCCAAACAGCCAATCACAATGAGCCACGCCTCCATAAGCAGGCTGATTTATGTGGCCGTGCTCTCAGATGCATGGTCTGCGATGTCACATGACACCAGTGAAGATTCTCAGGTCCTCTGCCGCCCGATGGCCGTACACAGATGACCACAGGCATCGGATCCGCTTTGCTTCTTGGAATGAATACCGGTCTTGAAGTTTCATCAATGTTTCTGTGGCATCAAGCAAATCTTATATGAAATATATGAAGTTGTTCTGCACTAGACTGGCATCCCACCCAGGGTGTCCACTGCCCGGCCCCCGTCCCGCCTGGGACAGGCTCCGGGGACACATGTAGTCAGGCCCATTTCCAGTTTTTTTGTTTTTCATTTTGTTATTTGTGCAGGTTGGTTCGTCATTGTGTGGCAAACAAGGCCGCCAGAGAGACATGGACACCCTGGCAGATTTAGGGGGCTTCAGCGCTTGACTGGGACCCTTGAATATGGGGTGGGGGAGGTACTTAAGGAGGCAGGTGGGTCTGTCTGAGGCGAGCGTCACATAAGCACCTGCCGTCTGTGCCGTGTTTGGGGCAACAGGATCGCTGTCTGACACCGACTAGCGTGCAGACGCACCAGTCATTTAAGAGGCATCCTGGGCACCCCCTGCCAGCTCCCCCAGTGACGCGTGACCCTGCAGCCACTTCAGAACACTGCCACCCCCCCGACTACCACAGCTCCCTCATGCTGACATTTAATTTTCCGAGGAAATTTTGGAAGCAAGCCGCTTGGTGCCGCGGTTACCCTGGCATAGCGGGGGCAGGGTGTCACGTCTGCCTCATATCCATAGGAGATTTACATAAACAAACCGATCGACGCATCAGCTACGGCCAAATCGTGAAGGTGAGGGGGCATCCTTAAATGATGTGGTTTACATAATCTGTTGATCCTCTGGGTAAAATAGGTTGAGAGATTGACTTGTAACTTAGGGATTTGGAAAATGGGTGGGGAGTCAAGCTCGCTCAAATGGTAGGTCAACCCCCCCCCCCCCCACCTTCCTGTACGGTCCGGGTTTTCCCTTGAATAAGTGCTTGATCTAGCACAGCGAATTTGCCACCAAAAATTTCATTACAAATAAACCTTTCTCTTCCGCCAGTTTTAGCAGCACAGTAACAGGCAGTAAGGTCACATCATCATTTGCATTCACCTGGATTCAAAATGCTGAAAAAGAGGACTATTAAATTGAGCCGTTTAAACAACAAGGCGCTTTCCTCTGCTGCACGGAGAAGTTCCAGAGGATTTTAGAACACAAACACGTCAGAGGCTCGGGGTCTGATTTGACCCACAAGTCACTAAAACACCCATCGCACAAGCAAACAACCATGCGGCAAACGATTCTGCGGCGTCATGCAAACCATGCAGTTTCAGTAACACGTTTTTTGGCTTTGTGGTTGTCGTGACGGGCACTTAATCAGGAATCAGTCAGATACCGTTCTTGCACGTAGGGACCCACAGAGCAGGAAGCTGAAATGTTCCCATGCTTGTTACAGAGGAATATAGGAACTCGATCAATTATTATTTTATGAGGGTTTATAATCGTGCCCAAGATAGGTATGCAGTACGCAGACTGTGGTTGATCCCCCAGATGGATCCCTGAGGGATCGTTTTTCAGCATCCGCTAGGGATCTGGTGTCTTGTTTACTTGGAGGAATGTGGTTTTACTGCCAGGATTGATCCTGCAGCTCAGAGTTGCTCTTTAAGTGTCTAATGAATGATCTGTAAGGACGCACCCCCCCCCAGCCGGTTACAGTGGCCATTTGAGGGCGGGAGAAGATATGGAGTGCCTCATCTGTCCCCCCTCCCCAGCCCCCCATGAGGCCTACAGCTGTCTACCTACGTGTGAAAGTGACAGCAGTCTCAGCGGTGGGTGTGCCGAGGGCGGGGCGAGGGGGGGGCACGTTGCCAGGTTCTGCTGCTTTGTTTTTTGTTTTTGTTTCTCTTCCTTCTCCCAGGGGGGGCCTGGAGTTGCAATTTCCTGCAATCTGTCGGCTGGTTCCCGGCCATTCGCCGAGGAAGCTAACCGTCTATGACGGGAGCAGCGGGGGGTGGGGGGGTAATCAGCGCGTGACTGTCTCCGCAGTGGCAGAGCTGCCTGACCTCCTGCAGGTGGGAGATGGGTTGCCAGTCCGCGTCTTGTCCTCCTGTGCTGCCCCCGGCCAGTGGGGGCTTCTCCATACCGCCTTTCTGATCCAGCTTAGCTTCAGGCCCTGACCGGGAAGGGCAGCTCCTCCGTTACCGGTGACACTGCGCAGGGGGCACTTCCTGTACGAGGTCTGTGTCACCCAGCGAGTGAAGGTGAGGGTATTTATCTTAGTGCATAAAACAAGCTAATTAACCGAGAAACACGTGGCCAACAATAAACATCCTGCGAGAGCCCAACTCTGCAAATTTCCCCTGGAGCCAATTAAAAAGACTTTCCTTCACCGAGGGTGGGGTTTGCTTGGTATCTTCCACTTCCAGCCCAGTTCTCCCGCAGGCTCACGTACACAGGGCGTGGGCAGCCAGACACAGACACTCAGCAGGACTCATTCTGGCGTCCCGCTGTTTGTCTAAATAACTTCCCAGCTCCATAATGCCGCACCGCTGTCCTTTCCCACAGCCCTCCGCCAGCTCATGTTACATGGGCAGGGATTATCTAGCATATCCGAGGAGCAGAAATTTGATTAATTATTCAATCCGGTTCAATGAAATGGGTTGATAACAAGGCCTGTCTCCTGACGAGAGCAAAGCATTCAGAGGTCAGCTGAGAACTGAACACAGGATCCATTTTGCTATCAGATCTTTTGATAAACAAATGCGCTATTCAGAGATCTTTCATATTTTATGCTTTTTTTCCTGATATAGGGTACGTTTAAAATGAAATCACATTTTTTTTATGATGCTTAATTCGTCATACAAGTCAGAGGGAACCTACCAGAGGTAAGCAAGGCATAAGCCTCCACCTTTATGGAAACCACAAATCTCATACCCCAGGTACCAGGCAGACAGATACGGAGTGACCCAATTGGACTTTTCAACTCCCTCAACCATTTTTTCCTTCACCCCCAATCCTAGAATAAACGATAAAAGAGAACCAGTTTTGGAAAAACACAGAAGTCTGGTGGTTGTGCCAAGAATTTGACAGAAAAAAGCAGACACGCAGAAAAAATTAACACACTTCAGAGAGAGGGAAAAAAGGAAAACAATTCTCAATTTCCATGCTCAGGTTCCGGGGGCTGAGGAACCCGAGACCCGCTGGACTCCTCCAGTGAGGAAACGCCCGCGCCTCGCTTCAGCTTTCCGAAAACATACAGTAGCCCTTGACCTCTAATCCCAAATGACAACTTGCAAGAGTCTGCAGGTCGCTGCCCCTCACAACTGCTGCAGACTTCAAAATGTGACGGCAAACTGCACGACGCGTGACGGCAAACTGCACAACGCGTGGCAGCTCACTGGATCCACTCGGGGCCCAGCTGACGTAGGGAGGCCACCTTGCTTAATTTCAACATGATTGTGTTTGGAGTTAAACTACAAGCCAGCATTCCTGGCTGCGTGCAAAAGCTTTGTGAAGAGAGCATCAGGAACAACTCTGCCTTCTGCACGGACTCCAGGCCGGATTGGTTGGTATAAAACCAGAAACACTCGTGTCTGAGGAGCGGGAGAAATCGGAAACCTCACGTATGTGCAGATCCGCTGGAATCCGCCCTGGTGGCAGGGCGACGCACTGTCACCGGCATATCCAAGAGCCCTAAGCCAAAGTCAAAAAAAGCCACGGAAAGCCGGGGTCGCCAACATCGTCGCCGGTCAGGAAAACATTGTGGATTCAGATGACAACCTTAGCCTGAGGACACTTTCGGAAGAATGCAAGTCACTTCTGATGGGGTGAGTTTCGTTCATATTTTTCCAGCACGTCAGAATTCGAATAAAGTATAGAAAGGTGGATTCCAAAGACGCGGCAACCTCCCTCTGGAATGATGCTGACACACGAAGAAACCAGGTGATTAACCAAAAAGTTATTCCATACAGAGGAATTTTTTTATGGTTTCCTGTGTAATCTGTACAAATAAACAGATACTTTCACACAAGGAATGGTATAGCGTGTTGGCACAGTCTACTGTCATTTCGGTTAGCTTGTTTCTACACCCAGTGATGTATTTACTTCTCAAACCCTCCAGTAAAATCCAGTAGTCATGGAAGACCATCCTTTTCTGTAATGAAATACATGTGACAGGATTATTATTTTTTTTTTTAAAACATTTTTACTTTAATACATCACATTCGGAGACAACGTTCTTGGGATAATACAAAACCTGGACCTCGCTACCCGTTTTATATCTGCATTACGAAACCCCATAGGCTGATGCTGTCCATGCCACGGCTGAGGGCCCGGGGCCTGCTCTATCAGCACAGCGGGGCCTGCGGGGGCCATGGCGCCAGGTGCATACAGAAGGCTTCATCACAGAGCTGCAAGTCACCAGGTCACTGCCCCGTATTACCATAGCAACACCCAGACAGGCGAAAACACCTTGAACATAGTCAAATTTTCTGAAAATGAGTGCGAAACATTGTTAGAAAAACATCTGCTGTGTGGACGAATCCCTCAAATTATATTAGATAGCATTTAGATCAAGAGTTACCCATACTAGGTTATTCTTTAAGACGTATACCAAACATTCCTGCAGTAACTAAAGCATTTGCTGTAATAAACCGAATATTTACAATTTGTACATTTGCTAGACCATCAAAACGAAATGGGTACAAATGAATGGGACAAGTCACAGGAGGTCAGAGGTCACTAAGGGCCAGGGCGAGAGGGCTGGATGGTATAGGAGCCCTCTTTCGGCATAAACATCTTGAAGAAACTCCTGTGCGGTGGGTTTGAATCCACCCTCGGAGTCCCCATCCCCACATCGGTCTCTGAAGCATCCAAGGGAGCCGTTGCGTCCCCAGGTAGAACGGGAGAAGCAGAGCCTTCTGAGAAATCAGACATTTACACAAAAAAACCCCTGGCGCTGGGGGGTGGGGGGCAGGGCAGGTGAGGAGAAAACTTTGGTATTCAGTAGATAACTTCATAGACTGTGGCTTTCTTGTCCCCGGAGCCCGTTACGATGTATTTGTCATCGACAGAGATGTCACAGCTCAGCACGGAGGACGACTCCTTGGACTGGGAATGAAGGAGAACAGAACTGGGTCAGGGAGACAGGCTCGATACGCTCAGCACTCCCCGAACAGCTGTTCACATTTACATTTTTAAACATTTAAGGCCTGTAATACTTTCATTATACATTTTAAAGTAATTCCAGATGAAAAGCCACACTTGATTAAGCAGGACCCTGCCAAAGGGAACAAAGGCATTTATGTACCACTGACATAAACACTTCCATGTTCAATTTTCCACGTTCAAAGCCATATGCGCTCTCGAATCACCCTACAAATATATCAACAAACTCAGCATGAGAAAAATGTTTTTCTTCTTACACCAGTCACCAGAAGACAGAGTGCACAGGCCCTGTGTCCATGCAGAATGCATTCACTCTCCATAGAAGCTGTTTATACAAGATAATTACAAGGTCCAAGCATCTAACTGAAAACCCCAGAGCTGGGTCTCAGCGCAGACTGGTTCTTACCTGGAATATACTGGCTCCATACGGTGTCCTCCAGGCATTAAGGAGGTTGTCCTTCCCAGTGCTAACAAACCATTTACCTGCAGACGAAATGAGGAAGTTCAGCTATGGGTGTTTTTCCACCACACCAGGTACTTAAAGGTTTTTTTTTTTTTATTATCTATAGATTTCTTTTTTTTAATCTATTAATCAGAACTGCCTTTTTTCCCTTTGAATTCTGGTCCGGTACCAGTACCAAACCAGCTGGGGGACTCACTTGGTATTCAGTACTTTGGTGTTTATTGTCAATCACTTATGCAAATAACCTGCTTCACAAACAAAATACAGCTGCCACCTTAAGACAATGTAGTTACAAGCTCAAGAGAAACAATGGTGAAGTAAAAATAAATAAATAAACAAATATAACGTAATGGATGCGTGGAAAAATGAGACCCAAGTGGTGACCTAACTGATCTGTTTGAAAAACAGATTCGGCCAGATTCGGATGGCATGACAAGAAATAATATATTTGCTATAATGCAATAGGCATGTGAGACTGGAAATATTTTGCGATGTGATTTTTTTTGTGTGATAAATACTTTGATATTTATCAAGCAAAAAAAGAAGCATACCCAGTATGAACACACGAAAAAGCCAGATCTCAACCCAGCTGGCTGTCGCAGTCCTTGCAACGTGAGAATTGCATGTGCATAACATGCGACATTGCTGTTAATACCGTGCACCGTCCAGCCTTATACTATAAACGCCATTTCTGAATCAAGTACCAGGGGCAGATCTAAGGGCCGCCCTCAGCACCGCCCCTTCCGCAGGAAGCAGGCTGAGGAGGGCCGCTCACACACTCGTGTGCCTCTGCACTCCGAAGGCCAGTCAGGCACAGGGTGGGGGTGTGCGGGGGGAGGGTTAGGGGAGCACGCACCGCAGTAAGCGAACTGCAGGGACAGCACGCAGCTTTCGTGCAGGTGCAGCTGATACTTGTCCGGCTTGGTGACGTGCAGGACCTCCACGTTGCTGCTCTCCATACCCACGGCCAGCCACTCACCGGTGGGACAGTAGCCCAGGGAGAAGATCTGTCAGAAGACGACAGAGGTCAGAGGGCACCCATCGGGACAATGTAGACCTCCACTTTACACGCAGGGACTAAGGCGGGACCCCGCATGACTGATTGCTGAATGCACAGTTACTAATTCATTCCACACCTGCACTTTTTTGCCAGTCGCAGTTATAGAAAAATGCTTCCGTTGCATTTGTGATATAAAAAAAAAAATAGGAACATAAAACATTTTTTGTTTGTAGCTGATTTTAAATGCGGCTTGATTAAACAGAAGTAATACTCAGGAAAAACTTCAGAGCGCAGGCAACCCGGGGAGACAGACGATGTGGCTGAGCATTGCTAGACACCGACGAGGAGGAAGGAACCGGAACGTGCCGCCGTCGCGGTGATTTCCAGGGAGGCTAACAACGTTATGGCCCCACTTCCGCTGGGATCAACGCGGTTCAGGTTTCCAGATACGCCGCTGTAACCTTACCCGGATGGAAAATGGGCTTGGAAAGGGAAGGGGAGGGGTCGCAAGGGGGTGCGGGACGGCCAAAGGCGAGGGGACGGGGCCCCACCTGGGAGGTGAAGTCGTGCTGCTGGAGCTGCCTTCCCTCCCTCAGGTCCCAGGAGCGCACCGTGTTGTCCAGGCCGCCCGTCCACAGCTTGGTGCCGTCGTTGGAAATGTCGATGCAGCTGGCTCCGTCCGTGTGGCCCTGGAACTGCCTGGTAAAATAAATACAGGCTGAATAAAGATTTCCTGAGTGAGCCGAAGGTAAACACGGTCACGTTGTTAGTGTTGGAGCCAGTATAAACGTGGCCCTTTTTGTTTCGCGCTAAGGCGTCTGCTGGAGCGTTTGGATAAACAGACCCCGGCGTAGCATGCGGAGCGCTTATGTTATGTAAACATTTCCCAGGTGGGAGGAAAACGCACCAGGATGCAGCTGGAAAAATAAGCGCCGGTATGAACATCCACTTATACGGATCGGCTTCCAGCGAAGACGCCTAAGGCGAGCTCAGGGAGGACGGAAACCTCCCGTGGAGCAGAAGGGCAAAAGCTCGCTTGATCTTGATTTTC
>JAODKF010000046.1:29567361-29581699 GCA_026779585.1 Mormyrus proboscirostris
ACCCCACCCCCCCCAACCACAAACATCTCCTCTCCAAACGATGACCACTGTAACGTAGAATGTGGATGTTGAGCCACCGCTCCGTCACCCCAACACAAAAGACATTCAGTCAACTGTCCCAAGACATCACTCATATGTCACAGCATTCAAGGCTTTGTGAGTTATGCTGCCCCCCCCGATGAGCCAGGCCCACAAAGCCCCGCCCACTGATTCACGAGTGTCACCCAGGCTTGACCCATACACAAATGTTTTCCCCATCAACTTCAGAAGAGTGCTTCTATAAAAACCAGCTCAGAAAGTCTCCTGCTTTTCTCATTACGCAAAAGGATTTGCCACACAGGTTTAACGCTAACCCCGACGGCCCCCCCCCCCCCCCAGCCAGCTGTACTCCAGTTTCAAATCAAGAGCAGAGAATCGGAAGGGGAGGGTAACAAAATCATCACCTACCTGTTTGTGCATTTCAATGTTCAGCCCGTAAGACATTTCATAGTACTACAAAAAAAAGACAATAGCATCAGTTTATTCATAAAACACATCGGTTTGGGCACGTGTCGCCCACTTCGCAGTCAGTCTGTGGTACAAAACCCTCACCGGGGCTTTTTGTGGACTGGCAGGAGGCCGCAAACTCACCATGACGTAGTGTCTCTGCATCTCCGTCTTCTCGCTGGCCAGTTTTTCACACTCCAGCTTCAGGCTGTAGACAAAACGCACAGATAGCGAACTTTATACACAAAAAAAAAAAATAAAAATAACGAAAAAGGTCACCACCAAAAGACAACATCGGGCAGAAACCTCTGTACAGATTCCAAGCCCCACAAGACAGTCACACAAGAAGGAATTTTCACAATCCTCTACCCATCAACTATCCCACACCCATCCCTGCCAGAAGCCATCAAATGAAATACGGACATGCACAGAAGACAGCTGCAACGCCCAACCAAGTTATTTTATTAAATGTTCCCCCTCCACAGCAAGCAGACAATTTTTGTAATTTTTAATTTACAGCCAAAGCGACTTAAGGCCCACCACTATGTGTGGTGCCCGTCTGAGCATTTCGTGTGGGGGAGGGTCCTCTCAAATAACAATCACAACATGACATTTCCAGCAGCTGTCTCAAACAGGGAAGCATTCAGTGCCACACAGCAGCTCGCGAGGTCAAATATGGGTTTACACAAATTCATGTTACATCCCCACAAGCATCTTAAGTAAGATTCCCGGTCAGAAACCAAAATCCTCAAACACACAACGAAATGCATACTTTACTATTATGATTCGCAGATATTGACTATTATTTTTGTAATTATGAAAGGATGGGACATGTCATCCTTTTAAAAGTTAGACACAAACCATGTTTTAAAACCATCCCTAATTAAAGGTCAACTATAAGGCACGAATATGCAAACCAAAAACGCTGTAGTATAGAGTATATTAACACAGCGCGCACAGACAGTCGCATGGCATATTTGGACGGGAGGGGGACAGAGATTATTTAAAGTGATTTAGACGCCACCGTCTGGCTCGGAAGCCATACCGCAGCTTTACCTACCGCAGACTGGACACAAAGAGCCTACATGGGAGGGGGGACCTTTCAGCTCTTCTCATGTTAATCAGATGTCGCACAAACCTGTGATACTGGGCCTGTAGAAACTGAAATTCCTCCTTTATCCGATCCAAGGACTCCGGGATTGTGAACTTAAACGGTTGCCCAGGAGCCTGATGCGGGGTCTGTAAAAGAAGGAGGTTATTTTTAAAATCTGAAACAACGTCCCTTTCTTATACTAAAAAACCGCGTGTTTTCGAATAAGCCGTGAAACGCAGATGTGACATCGGGGACTCGTTTCCCCCTCCCCTCCCCCCGACCCCCAAAAGCCAGATCTGACATAATGGTTATTAACAACAGTAATAAAAGCATCGGGCAAACTGTAGTGCAACTCTTCTGGGATGTGGCCTCCGACAATAGTGCATGGCAGACCCGCTGCGGAGGGGCGCTACAGCACGACTGGCCGTGTTACTTTAGGTCATCTAATGAGAAACAAAGGGGATGCTTGAAACAAGGGAGCCACTAAGTAGCGCCGATCAAAGGACCGCGGCGATCGCGCGGAGCCGACCATGCGGCACGGCGTCGCGGGCAAAGAGGCATGTACTCCCAATGCATCGGTCGGCATAACTAACAATCCATGCGACACACCGTCTTTAAACTATAAAAGAGAAAAGTTCTTTATCCGGATATCGATTGACTCACCGGGTGTCTGCTTTGGGGAAACATCGCTGAAGCTCCTTCGGGAATCTGAAAGTCTCGCTTGTTTACGTTGTAAGCTCGTTTCAGGAAGAACTCGGAATCGCCGAAAGGAAAGCTCGAGATTAGGATAAATTCATCCTGGACCGTCCCCGATGAAAAGGGGCCGCAAAAGAAGCACCGATGGCCGACCCCCCGTCGTTCTCGTGTGCTCGGTGTCTCCCCAGAACAAAAACAGGCGCTTCCACCGCCGCTGCTCTGTAATTACCTAACTCGGATCCAACTGCGAGCTATTTCTCGATTGCTTTTGGTATTCCACCGGAGAGACAGAAATACAATCAAGCGACGAGGAAAAAATTTAGATCACCAGACGAACAACCAAAAACAGCAAAAAAAGAGAAAACTCCAATGAAATGTATTTTCTGTCAGTGTGATGATGTTGGCTCCGGATACCAATATCCAGCAAAAGAAGCCTAGCGAAGGAGCGCACGACAAAAACAAACAAAAACTACTCCGACAGAAGTCCAAAACCCATCCAGAATCGCACGCAATTGAATCATCAAAAGTTAATTGCGACTGTGCCCCCAATTAACGATCAGCTCGGGGTAATGTTTGACGTTTATGAAACACCCTATGCGACAAAAAAGTACTCAGCGGTATGAGTTCAACAAATATCATACTAATAAAATCATGCAATGAAAAAACAGTAGTATTGGTGATAATAATAATCTCTATAATAGGAATAGCAACACCGCTCTTTACCCTACTCTCCTCCACTGGTCACTTTCACACGCGGTTTCACACTCTCAGAGCTAACCATGCGAAGATCCGCCCCGAAAACTGAGGACAGCCAATGGAAGCAATCTCTCCACGTGGGTATATGACGCAGTCAGCAGAATTGACCAGTAGGGTTACTGCTGTGGAGTTGAAGACGTCTATTACGTTGAGCTACGCGGGCGCCAACCAATGGAATGGGTTGCTGTGTTGAGATTGGAATGAAGAACGAGAAGTCGGGCTACAGGAGAGTGACAATTCTCAATTGTCAATCAAAGTAACGTGGTGGAGTGTGCAGTTCTTAAAGAGATAAACACCACCGCTCTATGTTTTGGGAAGCCAGGATTTTTAGTGCATCAGCCTGTTTTGAGGAAGTCGGTTCATGTGACAAATGCTGCGGATGATAATTTTGTGCACATTCTCGATTAATCACGGGGACACAACAAGTACGTCTGCTAAATTGGGTTTAATGAGAAAAATAACCTTGGAACAATGCATTCGCTGTCTCTGTCCGTTCACACCAAATGCATCACTCATATCCTAATAATTGTGAGCAACTAATTTCTTGTGTCATTTGCATTTTTAAAAAGATGTTTTATGATCCCGTCACCAGCGACATTTAATTGATACGTTCAAAGAGTGCATGCATTACCTTTAAATATATTATGGTTATTATGCCATAAAATGAATAATATATAATTTGAATTACATTTTATATGTTAATTTAACTCTACAGAGTAAAATAAATGCATCAAGAGAAAATAGAGCCACATTTATTTATCAAAAATTATTATTTCAGTCTCAGTTTCTATAAATTGGAAAATCCAACGGAATGGTTGTTAAAGGAAATCTGATGCAAGAGTCGTAAAAAGAAAGCAAATAATAGATAGATGAACTTGTACAGACAGACAGAAGGATGGATACAAGTCATCATGGGGGAGGGGACCCCCCGGGTGTGATAGGAAGTAAAAAAAACTGACCAAGCAGCCAACCTGATGTGGCAGGGTCAAGGGTCAGATTATATGCCCTCAGGGGGAGTTTCTGTGCTGGAGGTGGAAAGCAGATGGGTAGCTGGTGTGGAGGGAAACACGGCCGGAACAACCACTGCTCAGCTTAGCTCGCATGTATAATGAACTACATTTCAGAAAACATCTTCTGCCACCCAAGAAACATCGATAGAGTGGGCATTTTTCGTTCAGCAGCATAGGCTTGAGTAGATTAATAAGGCATAAATATCTATTCTAAGTGTAATATCTATAACTTGCTACTTTTTGAAGGTTTTTCTTTCATGTTTGGAGAAGGCCAATGTGAGCGGAGCTGAGCGTGAAAGACGTCCCTCTAGACCAAATACCGCAGCTGAGCCTCGCCGCCTTATCTTGTTTATACATTATAATAGCATAAGCTTCTTAAAGCTGCCTCTCTTTTTTTTTTCAAAGCGACAGTTTGCAAATATCTAGATGTTCATGTCATCCCTTCCTCCTAATCCCTCGCCATTGTTTTTATTTGCAAATGTAAAACTGCCCACCTCGAGAGCCAGATACCCCTCTCAGATGCCCCCAACTGGATAGTTGCAAGATGACTTTAATTCATCTAAGCCACCTGTTTGAGGTTTTTGGACCGGAACACACATACTGCTAGGGAAGATAGGGAAGCCGTCTGTCTTTCTGGGTTACTCTTCAGAAGGTTCTTCAGAAGGTAGACCATGACCACCTTTCCACCTTTTTCAGTGCCCCCTCCCCCCTTGAGGTGTGCCATTTTCACCTCCAGTAGCAAAGGTTGGAAGAGCAGATGTATAGATTTAGAAACTCCTTTCTCTGTCTGCAGTCCAAGTCACATATGTCAAATGCAGGTCACTAACAACTCCCTCTGGTCCTGGTAAGAACTTCCCCCAGTTCTGGGGGATAGACAAAAGCAGGTGTTACAATTTCCTAGCTGGCAAGGAATCACAGGAAACAACCTTTTTTTCTTGTTTCTCACGAAAGCGTGTATTTCTGCTTTAAGCCCCTGGCACCTCAGCATGAGGTTCATTTCCAGTCCTATCTTAGGGATTTATGGAAATCCTTCCCAAGTAAGCGGTCTCTCACTTGCCGATGACCCATTTGTACATTAAGAGCGACAGGCTCTTTTTAATGTCTCACCCCCTCGTGCTCCCCTTTTTGAACTGTCCCCACAACTCACCCCCACTGCACAACTTGACTCTGTAGCACGGACTGGAACCTTTGAGGGATTTATCATAGATTGCCCTGGCTCAGATTAATTAACATGGTTAATTGCCACGATTCACACCGTGTTTTCTTTAAGTTAGTAAGGGCTGTTGGTGCGCGAGCCACCCTGAAGGCTCACACAAGCATTTCTCTCACTTTTTGTCCATAATTGCACTATGGCTAGCTGTCAGCACATCACATTTTACAAACACTTTTCACTTCCATTATAATTGCATCACACTGTACGCATGAGACTGCTGCACTATTCTATATTAGTGAAAAATATCCCGACATGGTTGCGCTCTTAGCTTGCCAATTAATGAAGTGCACATTACTGAATTATTGAGCCAAAAACTGTCACTTTTTTTTCCCTGTGTGCACTGCAGGGAAATGTTTTGATTTGTTTTCTGAAGCATGTAAAACAGCAGCAGAGATCCCCATTCTGCAGCACTGATGGTTTCGCTGCCATCTTGCATGCTAAAGTGTGGCCACTGTAAAAAAGCAGAAATTCCTCACAATGATCCAAATTAATGACAGGCATCTCATCCTGACCACCTTATATGCTTATTATTATGGATGGTAAATCCAAATTTCTGGAATAGAAACTGACCCTACAAAGATTATTATTAT
Organism: Mormyrus proboscirostris; assembly: GCA_026779585.1. Lineage (NCBI taxonomy): Eukaryota > Metazoa > Chordata > Actinopteri > Osteoglossiformes > Mormyridae > Mormyrus > Mormyrus proboscirostris. The sequence goes on from JAODKF010000046.1 coordinate 29,573,206, forward strand.
TACTATTATTATTACTACTACTATTATTATTATTATTATTATTATTATTATTATTATTATTATTTCTTTTTCCATACTGCTAGGCATTTTATTGAATAAATATAAGTACTTTATTCAAGGCATAAACAGAAGGATGTTGGATCATTACCAGAAATACTTTAGTTCTAAGTTCATGTCTTCATGGCTTCTTGGGTAAATGCATATGAAAAAAAGTTCATTCAGAGAGAAAAAATCAATCTGAAACTACTATGAATAAAATTATTTTAAAAATATTTTCTATCGAAGTGCCTTGAAGTAGTAAAATGTCTATAGTGTGTGTCATGCTACATATTTAGTAATTAGTGTCTATTGATGTTGGCATCTTTAAGCATAATTATATGTTTTTATTTTTTGGCTTCACATTAGCTTTAAACTCTTTAAATAAAAATACACATGATACGTTAACAGTAGTGAAGGGCAGAACTACACTCCTTGTTCAAGAGCAGATCTGAAGATGCTTCGGTCTGTTGGACTAAAATATCACAGCATTTGAAGGCTATTCATCTTTCTATAGCAGGTCTATGGCAGCATCCTCTTCTTTGCTGTCTTTTTCTTATATCTCCATCATTAGAGACAAACAGAGGTCTCTTTCAACAATCTTCCCACAATACAGGCACTTCACAAATCAGCAGAAAAACCATTCATTCAGCTCAGGGCTCGGGGGGAGGGGGGCACCTTAGTTACTGAGCTTGACTATAAGTCACTTGGCTTTGCGGCCAAGTCTGGGTCAGTGGTGCTTGAGTCCAACACCAATGCAGAGTCACTAGGTAAGATCAGGGTAACATTTTAGCACAGAAAGGGAAAATAGATGCCAGAAAAGTATATATCTCTTAATTTTGTTCGAAATGTTTAGTTATTAATGCCGTTGCTGGGAAGGATTATTAAGACATTAATAGCCCAGTTAAGTGGTCCATTGCAGGGGACATAATCACAATGGTTTCCGCCACTCCAATTTATCAATAAATTGCTACACAATGAGCTGCGTCCTTCAAAATCATCTGAGGCTTCAGACATTACAATGTATTCATTTGTTCATTCTGCCATTAACACTACACTTTCCTTTTGCTGCTTTGAACTGACATCATGATGTGAAAGCCTTCTCATAATGCTAAGAAAAATACTGCTGGAATGCTAGCGGGTAGCAAACAGAGCTGTGTGATTGTCCTAGTGCCCTCTGTGTCAGGGACAATGAGCGACATATTGAGAAATCTCCATTTGGTGACCTCTCTCCACTGCGTCATTTTCTTATGCTCCGTCGTGTCTTTTCTTTTTCTTTTTCATTTTGCATTTCATTGCAATTCTGCTTCATTTCCGTCACAAATAGCTACATTCTTCACTGATCATAGCTGCTTCTAATTTCATTGTTTTGGATGCAGGCAAAGGCCATTTGTCTGTTTTGTATGTCGTATATACAGTGCCAACAACACACATTTGCTATTCAAATACGATCCTTTTCCAATTTAGTGTCTAAACAAATCACAGGTGTTTTTAAACAAAAACGAGGGACTTGTTATTTTAACCAAAGCCTGACTTACTTTAGACTGCATTGGAGATGTTATTTAAGGAAGAAATCTGACTTTCTTCACTCTTGCCAGAGTAAGTTAATAAAGTTCACACAGGGGCATGCAAACTAGGAAGACTGACCTGACACAAAACAAATAGTTTGAGAAGCTTCTTTACACCATGCAGAGTAGCAGCTTCCTTAACATTTCACTTTCATTTATTTGAATGAAGAATATTAACCTTTAAATGCAAAATTAAGGTTACACTGTTAATACACTGGCAAAACATGTTTGAATAAATTAATTAATGCTGCTACAATTTTTTTCTACTTGTATATTGTAAGATATAGTATGTAAAGTTAAAATAAATATCACAGTCAATTTGGAGTAATAACTGTATATCTGGTGCACATTATACAAACCACTTAAGTAGTAGCTAGCTTATAATCTTGATATTTTTTGTGGTATCCTAATGGGAAATTCCAAACAAAATGTTAAATTTATATCGTTCATCACAGGGTGATATCCGGCATAATTCAGAGGAAATGTTATTAGTTGGAACTCGAAAGAATTGGCTCTTTGTTTCCTCAACAAGTGCATCCTTTGATGCCAGCACATGCCATTTGGAGATTCCTATTGCATGTCCATGGAGGAATAGAATTCATACTGCCCTGTTATCATCCCTGCCTCAACACAAGCGCCCGTCACACCCCTTCCTGATCAATTTCTGTGTTTGGCACCGCCATTCCCTTTTGCCACGTCCAGGATGTGAAATCCGTGTGAGTCAGCAGACAAAGCGCATCACATTTTCACAATGATTTCAAACTGAAACCATCCTGCAGCAGATTTCACCTGCAGACGGAGGCAAGCAGACATTTCCAATGTTGCCGAGATGCTCCTTTCTCATTTGGTTAATAGGTTATTCAAGGACGACATTTGCCTACATTGACCAGAAAACAAATCAGAGAAAGCCAGAGAGGTGTTCCCTGTGCTTGAACTGAAACAAAAACAATGAGCTGTACAGGAAAACGAGCAGTTGTCTGTCGTTATCCATCCCTGCTTGGCATGTCGTCCACCACAGCATCCCAACCATGGCTCCAGACCCAGTCAGCTGCAGGAACTCCTTTTAAACAACACTGTACTCTGTATTATTCTCTAAGAACACTGTATTCTCTAGCACTCCCTAACAACACTTTATTCTCTGATACATCACAGTCAACAGCATTGTTACCATTGTTAAAAGCGCTATATAAATAAAATTGAATTGAATTGAATTGAACAGCAACCCTCTACATCACCCCATGGTGAACTCAAAGCAGGGGTTCCTCTGCACAGGACACGTTTCTCTTTTGGTCACGCAAGGGCAGCCAGTCTGGATCACTCTGGGACTGGGCCAGGCAAAGCCGACCTACATCCGATGAGAGGCCTTGGGTTCGTCCCCCTCGGTCCAGCAGGAATGCAACGGCACTGATGGAAGGAGCCCTCACTGCACCATGCAGATGTCTCCCAATGGACTGATCAGGAGATCAAACGCCAGGTCCAAATGGTCCTGATTATGACCATGCAGACCACACACATGACAGGAAGAGGGAGCAAAGACAATTGATTGGTTGCACTTAAGAATACCGTCACGAAGAAACCTTACCGGTCCGTGAAAAAAGTACCATCAATCTTGTTTGCGGCACAGTTTTGTGTTGTATTCTGGTGTGTTGTTTGCTCAGAGCACACATGCTTTGAGTATGACAGAACAGAATACTAGATTACTTATATTTGCTTTATATTTACACTTACAATTACCAACAATCAGTAAAAAATAAGAATACAAAAAAACTTCAAAGAAATATAGGCATAAATTTACAGAAACAATTCACCAAATTCAGTTTTGCTGTTATGCATTTACATTTTTCATATTAATTTCCACTACAAAAAGTTTCTCTGAAAAATTCTCTGAAATCCTTGAAAAATTATCAAACAAATATGATGTGGGACCTCGGATGAGTATGAGGAGAAAAGTCCGGTGAATGAAATGATTAACCATCACAAGTCACGATGCCACTTAAGCTCCAGTTTGCGCCCAGAATTCCAGTGGGGATCTGGAGAAGCAGCTCCACTGCAAAAGCGCTTTGAGATTGTACATGCAGAATATCTGGCACTTTCCCATTATAAGGTAAAATGAGATATTGCAGAAGAGCAGTGGAAATAAATCGGGAACGCTCGCGGAGCCCTAATCACACTTTATGGAAATGACACATTGGCAGTCTTCTGTTTGCTTTTTCTTTTTTTCCCAGAAAATCTCGTTTCATCAGCTATGTCTTTGTTGAGGCTCACTTCAAAGGCTGCAGCATGTGCTCTCGTTCTGTCCTAACAGGGAAATCGCAACCAGATGCCTAATAGACGTTCTGTTGGTTTTTCCATGTGGATTAGATATGGGGGGGGGGGAAGGTGGCTGTTCGCTTACATATGTAGCAGCACTGTTTCCGATGCGGATCGCCGCCGCGCCCATTGAGGAGCTCATTAAGATTTCTGGAACAGCTCCGAACTCTGGAGCCGCGTTGTCCGTTCACTGGTGAATCGTGCAGCCCCTGTAGACCCTGTGACTTGCTGCTTAGTCTTGTCTGGGGAAAAAAAAAGAGACCCCCCCCCCCATCCCCTCCCACAACCTACCCAAGCCTAAACCACAGGATTTCAGCCGGATCCCGGCTGCCTCGAATGTGGAGAAATTAGGGGTGCAGACCACACACACTTCCCCCTTTAATCTGCTCTGGTTCCATCTGGCCCAGACTCAGCTCATTTTTCAACCATCTTAATTAGCAAAGCCAACAAAATCTGGGCAATAAACCTTGGCCACCTGTGGGCAATTTGACCGAATCGGAACATACACAAACAACCCCAAGCGAAATGAACACAAATGAGGCTGAAGAAAGAATAATATAGCCAAAGCCCCGCTCCATTTATCAAAGGCATCTTTGTGCGGCACTCCTCATCGCGTCCGAGGCCTCCCTTCGCTTTTTCTGCTTCCTCGTGGCACGCCCCGTGTACCTGGCTTATTTTACCAGTTAATGAACTCCCCGAGCCTCTTGTCCCTCAGACTTATCAAAGGGGCCTTGTGCTTGCCAGCTAAATCTCCACTTTCTTAGGTAAACGAGACAGTAAATGTAGTACAAAGGCATGTTAATTAAATGTGAGATAATGAAATAATCTGACTGAATGAGTCAGTAAAACCAAAGTCCATCCATAAGCACTTAGCCAGTACGAGATAATAATGACCTGAGAGATCAGGGAGACCCCGGACGGCACGCCAAGCCCTCAGAGGGGACACACAGAGCAGTGTAGAGGCACCACTTAACTCATCACATGTATTTGAGGACTATTAGACTAAATTCATACAAATACCAAGACTGGGTGCAATGGAGCTGTTAAAAGCCCTTGACCTTGAACATGTAAGACTAGGCTGCTAAGTCATCATGCCATCCCTCAAAATAAACTGCATGGTAGCAAAACCAAACAGCATTACATTCTATCTATTGGGTTTCACCCAAGTGTAGATATGGCCATAACCGAGGAAGGGTATGGTGATATCTTATGACCCTGCAGTGGTGGAGAGTCATTCACTACCTCCTGTTTACACAATCGACAAGGAGCAGGCAGCCGATTCGCATCATCAGGCCAGGAGAAGATAAACAGCTCAGGAAGGTTGAAGAGGTGAGTGTCCATCTCCCCAGCTGTACAGGCACACTACAGCATGACACTCCACACAAGATCCATACACACTTGACTCTAACCCCAGTAATGCGCCGTCCAGATTTGAGGACCCCAAACTCTACACTACTAGCAAGTGGACCACAAACATCCATTTACCATCCCATCCACTTTCAGCTTCAACATTTCTCAAGTGCTCTCCATTGGCATGGAACATATACGGTTAACTGAGTCCAACTGCGTTCACAGGGTAAGGAGGATTCTTGTAATGTAAAACTATGACTCTGTGTCTGGCAAAGTGTGTTAGCTTAGTTAGCTTTTTGAATTCCAAAACCTCTCAAGTCTCCCCAGTAGTTTTAGCAACCATCCAATGTACTCATGTATTGGCTGAACACGACCGCTAACCCACCACGATTGGCTCATGAAGACCTCATCAGTGATTGAATTAATGAAGTAATTCATTTAACTCATGAACAGAGCTGGTGGTGAAGTTGAACGAACTGACGGAAGGACTCGGGTGTCCTTGAATGGAGGTTTCCTTGTAGCCGTCCACCAAGAAATCTGTCATGTTTGGAAGTACGGAACTAATTCCTGTAATTTCATCGTGTTACTTGTTATTTGCATACATAATATTAAACAGTTACTTCTGAGCAGATACACAGATACACAGCTATAAGCATGTCTAAGACTTTAACACAATAACCAAATGTCCCCACAATGTGATGAAAATCTGTTATTTTGATGCTGTGGGAATCATTTTTCAGGTCCCCACAATGATCTGTGAATGCAATTAAAAAAGTAAAAATGCCAAAAGTATCATATTTTGTTTGGTTGCTTATGGTTAAGGTTAGGACCGGGTAGGGGTTAAGGTCGTCATGTCGGGATAAGAGTTTCCCCATAGAAATTAATGGAAAGTCATCACAAAGATATAATCACAAACCTGTGTGTATGTGTGTGTGTGTGTGTGTGTGTGTGTGCATTCAAAGTATATATATATATATATAGCCACACTCCTGATGGCTACCACGGTTTCCCACTGAGAGCCGAAAGCCGGGCTGAACACCATGCGGTGTCGGGGTGAAGTACAGACACCTGAAGCTCAACATGCTCACAAGCTGCTCACAGCTCAAAATATGTCTTCAAATGTCTGGCTTTGGTAGGGGGAAAAAAATCCCGTGGTGTACCACTCAATAAAAAGTGTTTATTTCTGTCAATTCATTACTTCTGAAAGGCTCCTCTTGAAAGGGAATGGAAAATTGCAACTTTTAAGACGGCGCAGAGTCAGACACTGCAGAAGTTTTAAAGCGCGGGAAACGCGGGGAAACAAAGAACTGGCTAATGTATGCTGCTTGATCTGCCCATTCTCTTTGAAATGTGTTTTCATTCAATTTTAAGCACAAAAGTATTGAAAAGGAAAAAAAAAATGTTATTTTTTGTGTGATGCAGTTGCAAATCTATCCAGCCATATAAAAGATTGTTTCTAGAGAGAAGAAAAAACTATTGAACTCATCATTTTTAAATCTGTAAACATTTTTTTAAAGCACGTCCCCCTGTCTATGCATGCGTTATTTTGAAGTTCTCACAAATAATTAATGAAACTTCTGAAGTAAACAAAAAGAAAAATGCGCAAAGGACAAAGACATTGTCAATGTCTAGATAGATCAATGGTGTTTGTAGGGTAAAAATTAGAATGAGTGCTGAGGGATATTGCAAGGAATATTTACAGATAAAAATCAAGCTGATTTGAGCCATGCTTGCATTGCATTTACGTACCTTTCTGTGCCAAGTGTCTTCTGCTGATGTTGCTGTTGAAGACAGTCCTCGGGCCTTTTGAAAATATTTAACGAAGGAGAATTGATTTAATTGGTGGTGCGTGACAAACAACAATATTTCAATGTCCAGCAAAAGAAACAAATGGTATTGTCTAATTTTTCTTTCAGTGCATCATTCAATAAAATGGTCTTATCAGTTATCGCAAAACAAATTCAAACGCCAGCTGTTTTTCTGCATTCATAGGAGAAACTTGCTAAATAGCTTAATCTCATAATGGGGCAGAAGACAGTGGCCATGGAGGGCAAGAACAGGAAAGGCTTGTGGCCTCAGCCTTTAGGTCCTGGACACTACAGTGCAGGTCCTGGGGTTTACAGTATGTGCCAGGCATCTCAGCGATGCTGAGAAAACTGAAATGATGACTAGTTAACGAGGGTGTTAAGTGCTGGTCAGCAATAATAAAATCACATGACAGAAGGCGCGTCAAGGCGCCAGGGCCTTACTGCCTGCTTGGGCTGCCGCTTTACTTTGTGTCACCTGATCTGCAATCCATCGGGACCAGCTTAGATGCAAAGCTTTTTAAGACCTTAAGTAGCCTGCAATGCAGTTAAATCAATCTCATTGGCTTTTTGTACAAAAGCAGGTTGGGGTTAAACATAGCAGGGGAAGAAGAGCGACCTCAGCCTGACCTCCTGCTCACATCCCCAAAGTCAGGAGTTTTCCCTCTTCGCTGTGCCTTTGGGCGACCTTGGTGTAATTATCTTCATCGACTTTTAAAACATCTCTGATGGGATCGCAGTGATGGAACATCTGAAAAACTAGGTCTTGTGGATCAGGCCAGAGATCAGGATGCAGCCAGAATAAAAGGAATCGTCAGGAGTAAAATTGTGGGACAGGAATGAGGGGCTTGGAATTTGGGAAGGGGTCACAGAGAGCTCCCTGGCCGCACACACATGCAGACACACACAACGACACGTACACTCACACGCACAGATGCATTCAGACAGATACACACGATGCGAACACGATGCGAACACACACATGCATTGTGAGGTCAGAGGGACTGAGCAGAAAATGCTTGCACCAGATCAATGCTCATCAAACAGTGAGGGAGGCTGCGGAGGAGTGTTATGGACAGACCTTCTTCTTCTCTTACCCTTATTATGTTCTTACTGGGATTACCTGCACTGAGAAATCCCATAATCCTTTGAGCACCTGGCCCCCCTATCTCTTCACAGCTGTTTGTGTTCATGTACCTCTTCCTAGCCTCAAACTTACCCTTCAGAGGCAGGGTATGTGTGTACCTGCTGACAAGCTGCTCTTAAGAGGGTGGATGGAACTAATAGCTGTATTGAAATTACATCAATAAATACAACGAAAAAATCCCTCCGTCCATTTTCCCTCTTATCTGATACGGTGCTCTGGGGGCCTGGAGTCAGTTCCAGGAAGCATAGGACACAAGGTGGGGGGGGGGGGGGGGGGGG
>JAODKF010000046.1:29589388-29614087 GCA_026779585.1 Mormyrus proboscirostris
TTCTCTGAAGTTGTGTTAAGTGCTCATCAAGGCCCACTTATCTGCCCATAGCCCACAGCCTCACCAGCCAATCCTAGTTTTAGGCTTCAACTCATTAACATTTGGGTCATATGACCAACTCTGTGGAATGCAAGAAAAAAAAAGACAATAAAGGTTTAATTATTATGCATGTCACTGACCAGAAATGAAAAGGAATAAGCGTTTCACAGTAAGACATCAAACGCATTTCCATCTCCAGAGAATGATTGCTTTTTCTGCTGCTGTGATGTTCGTCAGGTTCACCCCGTTCCTGCCCAATTAAACTGTGTGGCATGAATTAATAACAGAGCAGGACAGTAGCCTCCAGGAAAACCACTGCAGAAGACATAAACAGAAAAAAGGACATTGCTGGGAAAATATCAGGCTGATGAAAATCCTTTGTAGGACAAATGCTGAGATTGCACTGTCGAACAATTAGTATAAATGATATCAGCAGATAAAGATGGTCAGTATAATGCAGCGAACACCAAACTGACAGCTACACCTACAACAAGCGCCTTAAGAGCACAGAGGCACAGCTCACACGTAGTTCTAGAAAAAAATTAGAATACAAATATACATTCAGTGGATTACCCTGCATAATTTCATAGGAGACTTGGCTGGTCCCTTTTTCCTAATTGAATCGGAAAATACTACGTTACGTCTCACATTTGGGAGCCGTTTAGCTTACGTCAATATTCACTTGCACGAAAACACTAAGGTAGAGATAAAAAAAAGGCTAATTAAAGAGATAAACATCCCATGCTGAAACACTTCACCTGATTTTCTTTTTTTCACCTGCCTGAGGATGATAACTAAAGGCATGTGATAAAAAAAACGTTTAACGCGTGACGAAAGACTGCAATTTCTAAATTTGCCCTTAATTTGAATCTTAACGTTAAACCATTTATCGCTGTTTTTCACTCTTTTCATTGACCGCAAGGGAACCCTTCATGAGGCCAAAAATCAGCTCGGCCTCAAGCCGCTGTCAGCAGCGGAGGGGGGGGCACTCTGACTCACACAACGCAGCTCTTCAAGCACTTAGACTAATCCTGCCAGTGGCTTTTTTTCTCGCCGTCAAACAACCTTGGCCCATCAACCACGGCTTGTGTTTCTCAGAGTGTCTCTCCATTAAGGGTCTTCTGCTGGCAATAAACACGGGCGCAAGCTTCCATCCAAGGGCCCGAAACACAAATATGTGGAGAGCGGGAGCTGGCAAATGGGAGGAGAGGGAGCAAGGGAGGAAGAAAGAGAGGAAGAGAGAGAGATTGGAGACACAACACAAAGGCCGCCAGTTCTTTTAACAGGGCTGGCGATGCTCCAGTCAAACCAGTGGGAAGACACAAAGAGGCTGTGTTGTGCCATGGAATCTATTTTCTTGTTTACTTCCTCCAGTAACAAGAGCGCAATCACCACCCTGGCCCTTCTCACTGGGGTTTGGAGCTGCTGATGGAAGCTTGAAGAGGCCGCTAACGCCCCCAGGGCCCAAGTCTGCCCATGCTCTCCTGCCAATTCTGACACCTCAGAAAAGACCATTGAGATAAAGACCACAGTCCCAAGAGACACTTTGACAAAGTACAAACTATCTGTTGTGGTTCTTTCATCTCCTGTCTGCCAATTGTTACAGGCCTGACTGCAAATAGTTTCAGCTGCTGATGAATAAACTCCCAGTAGAATTTGATATGAATAACCAGCGATCAAAACTCATCTCAATCACCAAACTTTGCTTCCAGTATTTTATATATATATATATATATATATATATATATCTTGGTTTTGCCTAGCAGTAAAAAGTGACTTCTAGAACTTCCGATATGAATTCCTTTTCATATGAATGAAATGATGCTTTCTAAACTATTTGTACAGGTAGACTGGAATGTCTCTTTTAAAATATCCCATCTCATTGTCCTTTAAACTTACACACAAATAAAGCTGAAAGCAAAGGCGTGGGTCCAAGCCATTTATTCAGCACCCCTGGAGGGTTTCAGGGGGATGGGGTTAAGGACCTTGTCTAAGGGCCCAGTAGATATGCCTCTGTTCTGCCAAGGAGGGGACTTAAACTTGCAACCTTCTGATCACAGCCATTCACACCAAGCCTGTGAGCCACATGTCATCCATAGGACCTTTTTATTTTTTTATTTATTTTCTGGTTACCGTGGTGCTTCAGTAGGAAGGTACACAACCTTGCTGGGGTTTGAATCCTGTCCCTGATCTGTATGTGTGTGTGGGGGCGGGATTTGTATGTTTTCCTCCTTGTGGGGTTCTCGCACGTTCTTTCCTGCAGTGAGGTGAATTAGGGTGTACCCAGAGCATTTGATGTGCATACGGCCTGTGGTGGACTGGCCTCCTCACCATGCCCTGTGCAATTTGCTGACAGACCTTCTGTGTCCCTGCTGAAGAGAAGTTGTTGGATGGATGGAAATTTGTTTGTTTTTTTGGCCACGTCTAATGAACTGTAAAGATTACACCCTCTTTGAAGCTACGGAAAATACAGTAAAAGTGAACTTTAATGAAATAATGGAAGGAAAGGAAAGACATGAAGAATTGCCTAATGTGATATTTGAGAACTAAAATTAGGTGGCTGCAGTTCCAGCAGTGTTCAATACGGACCACAAACTTCAATGAAATTGCTGATGAAAAAAAAATACTTTTTATATAAAAGTTTTTTTTTATTTTGATGCACTAGATAAATGGATCCACAAGGATTCTGTCTTAAAATATAATTTTCTTAAATTACTACTATACACTGCTTCAGATTTTTCCGTGTATGTTCTTAACATACATATTATACCAAAAAGTACCTTAAACTTATTGCTGTAGCAGTAGGAGAGTATATGAGAGTATATGAGAATATAGATGGAGTCAGGTGACCTGCATCGATGATGTAACTAGCATGTGTTACGTTCAATAGGCAGAGTTACAGTGGTAATGACTTTTGTGGCTCATGCTATTTACATGAATTCTATGGACTATATAATTCAAGCAGCTGATGTGTGACATACATGAGTATGACAATCATGATATCCAACTGAAAAATGTGGGATTTACATTAGTTGGATGGATGGATGGATAGATGGATGGATGGATGATAACCTCTCTTTGGCTTCTTATATTTTAAACATAAACAACAGATGATATTACTCAATGGGGTGATCTTCTTTATCCTAATTAACACCATTTAATCTGAGATTAGCTTCAGTCTGGCCTTGTGAAGACCTCAGAATGTGTTTCAGTACTATTTAATGTTTATATATTTGCACATGTAACAAAATATTCAGAGCAGGTTTACAAAAACAAGTAGGTCAAGGTTATTTTTCCTCACCTAGGATTCAATGTTGCATCTTCAAATCTCAAGTCTTGTTGAAATCAGATAAAATAAAACATCCGTACTACTCTGTTGCACTGTAATACCAACACCTTACTGTCTCCCTAAAGGTGAACCAACCCAACACCTTACTGTCTCCCTAAAGGTGATCCAACCCAACACCTTACTGTCTCCCTAAAGGTGATCCAGCCCAACACCTTACTGTCTCCCTAAAGGTGAACCAACCCAACACCTTACTGTCTCCCTAAAGGTGAACCAACCCAACACCTTACTGTCTCCCTAAAGGTGATCCAACCCATCACCTTACTGATACCCTTTCAAAATATTCATAAACATATTTCATATAAGTAATAACCAATAAAAGATGCTATCGAACCTAAATTAGTAATGTAATGAAACATGTCAGTGAGAATTCCTATATGGCAAATATGCGGTTGTAATCGATTAAACTTATCGCTATCAAGCTAAATATACAGTAATAATCCAATAAAAGATGTTGGGTGTACTATTACACTAAATGCAAATGAGTTCTTAATAATAATGAATAAAAACACACTTTTTACAAAAACATTTGTCAATCTGTTCTATTGACTGAACTCTCGCTACAGCACTAAGGTTGACACATCCTGGGGGAGGGAATTAGAACGGCGAAGAAACCTGGCATGACAGAAGCCATGGCTAAAATTTTGCTGGTTATAGTGACAATCCACATGAAGTTTATTGAGATATTGCCTTGCTGTCCCCTGACACAAAGCCATGATAAGCACTGTTTTTAAACTAGTTAGGTCATCACAAGCACTAAATCGAATACCTAGACCCAGAGACTATATCTTCAAGACCAATGTAAATATGTCATGAATACCACACTAACCTCGTCGGCTTTTTATCGGATTCAGGTAAATAAAGCAAATTGGGTTCTAGTAAAAGGATTGTGCACAATTCCAGAAGGTTTGCCGTCTATTTAAAGCACCTTGGCAGAGCTCGAAGATCTATATTGGATACAATTTCTCAAAGCTGAAGTGCTTGAGAGCAGATCAGGGTGTGGCTTTTATTAGCTTACCTCTTTGGAGGATGTTCCCAGTTCCTGAGGCAGGAGCCCTTGTTAAGAGGCCAGTGACACCGATAAGCATTAAGTCAATTAAATCCAGTTTATCCCAAGATGAGACACAGCGCATTAGTGCCTTGGTACCTGTGACATCAGCCAGACCTGTTTCTTAATCGGGTATATGTAGGGTTACTTCACAGAAGGACCTGCCCTAAAATTTCCAGAATAAGGGCTAAATTTAACTGTTCAAGAAGAGAAGCCCAACAAGCATCAATAAGAAGCACAGCTCCAGTACTGAATAGCAATATCCTACCATCTCATCTTGTATTCCGGCTAAGGGCCCATTATAAACATTATATATCTGTCTAGTTGTCAAACATGGACCGCCTAAAATATAAAAATACATTTACTACTTTGTGATCTCAGTAAGGAACATCAAGTTGAATAGTGTTCCTCATTGCAGTGTAATGGGGAGATGTCAGCCAGTGTCTTTTGGCGAAGTCTGATGGCATTATGTTACACCACAGTATAAATTACATGTCTGTACTCACTTTCTGCCATCAGTCCCAGTTGCCCTGAACCACACAAACGAAGTGGGGGCTGTGACCAAAGTCTATAAAGGTCAGAATATGACTTTGAGATGCGAGAAAGTCTGGACAGGCTGTCTGGCTATTGCAAGAGATACAAATTTATTAATATGAAGACATGACTGACATATTAAATGAAAACACTCTTCCCGCACTGGCAGAGTTCGGCCATCAGATAAATCTGGCGAATAAAAGGTCTCCAACTCCAGCAATAAACAAAGCTCAGCTGTCAAGGCTGAAGCCGCTGATGGGAAGATTAAAAATAAGACGAGAACGTGGAATAGCACACTATGAAATCCATTCATTTAATTCAGCTGTCTGGGTTTAACCTTTATTAATAACTGATTACACTGGCAGATGAAGGCATGTTTGGAGTAATTTGGCAGGATGCAAAGGTTACACATTGTCTGATTTATGGAAATAAATCCCCGAGGCAGAAATCACTGCGATCTGACTGAAAATATTTCTCTGAAGCAGCATTACTGGAGTCATCACTACAGAGACCAAACATCGCAACAGTGTCGCACAAATGTCTTATTAAATCTAAATACCACGATGGCAAAATATAGACATATTAAAATGTGGAAACAGTTTGTCTTCGTGAAATATTCTGTCAGGTCATAAAATTGCAAAAGCACCCTCACTTTTCTAGATGCGTTGTAATCATTGTGTAATACGCTTGGCTGAGTATTTCCGCTACAGAGTTGCTGGTTATAGCACTCGGGGGTGTCTGGTGTGTGTGTTTGCGTGTGTTTACTGTGCTACCATATTCACCTCACTGCATATTTATCAGCATGCTCTTTAACGGATTTCTTGACAGAATTCCTTTCTTGCACACATATTAATCTATATACCAACGATCACAATTAGCAGCGAGCCAGCAGCACCTCAGCAAAGAGAAACTGCTCTGGTGCCCTTGTTCCCTACAATCAGTTCCTCGTCTCTAATCCTGACCTTACATTCCCAGAAGTTCATTACAAATGATGGTATTGGCCAAGACAATGCAGTGAGGCTGCTAAAAGTCTGTGCTGGTTTGGCATCGACTTGACAGATGATAAATATATTCTCTACAGCTCCAAAAATTGGTTGATCCTAAAATTCAATGAGTGCTATAGACTGTCCTGATATAGGTTATTAAGTTGGCTAGTGTCTGTGTGCATTTGCTGGGTATTGATCGATAATTAGTTTCCAGGGCCAATGTGTCAATTTGTGTATAAAACATGGTACAAGAGAAGCTAACGTCTAAAAAAATAAATGCATGCTTTGACTGCCAATAGCTCATAAGGATTGAATTAAGCTGTTTATATATAGAACCGCTGAAATCATAAGCATCCTACACTTGCACCGGTAAATCTCCGGGATATTCTTTGTCAAACATGAAAGGGTGGGGAAACGTTTTTTGAATTAGCGACATATTTAAATAACTTTTATGTGTTGGGGGTTTTGTATTGCAATGGAGAGTGTCGATATATCATAATAGTTTTCGTTTTTTTTTAAGCTAGCAGTAAAGAAAGCCACAGCCAAGCTCAAGCCAACAAGAATGCAGGGGCTGCACTCGCTCAGATATGCCCCTTTCAAGCAGGCAATTTTTCTTCTCTTAGTTGTGGCTAATAAATGTAATCAACATGTTGTCACAGAAAAAACAGTCATTATTTTTTTTACACCGTTTTTTAAAGACATGCCTAGAGTATGTAAATATAACTTTGTGATATATGTTACATGAAAGCTTGTTTATTTATTGAGCCGTGATCAAAGGTATTGAAACAGGGGGAATACTTGCTAAATTTTAAAAGCCGACTGTTTCATTAACATAGGATGACGACCTCAGCTGCTGTAGTCCGTCATGTTACATAAATTAAGGCATATAATGCTGTATGACCTGTATGCTGGTGGCCTGTGTTTTCTTTGTTATTAGTCTTAATATTTACTCTAGGAATAGTAAAAAAAATGCAATACCAACAATTTACAACGTAATTTGAAAAGTTTAACAAAGCTTCATATTTATGTTTTATTTCCATCCATCCATTTTCGGTAATTGCTTGTCCTATTCAGGGTTGGGAGGGGCCTGAAGCCTATGGGCACAAGGCAGGGAACAACCCAGGATGGGGGGGCACCCCATCACACACCACTCACTCACACACCACTCACTCACACATGTACACTTTGGTAACTGAAAATTGTAATTAAGACGTAATTAAAGTAAAACGTAAACGTAAGTAAAACGTAATTAACCTCAGCATGTTTTTGGACTGCGGGGACAAACCGCAGTACCTGGAGGAAACCCCACGACGACACAGGCACCAGCCACTGTGCCGCCAGCCACTGTGCGGCCATGCTGCCCCAGTATTTGAATCATTTCATAAAGAGGCATATATTTTAAATATGGGATCCACTTTTGCCCCCAGAACCTCTTCAAGGGTAGACAATATGTGTGTTCAGAGAAGCCTTCCTGCAGACTATTGTTGTTCAGAGCTGATTTTTGCACATGCGGCTTTCCTGTTAGTTTAATAAGTCTGGACATTCTCCTATGACCCTTCCCATTAATAAGCTGTTTTCAACCACAGAAATTCCAGGTACTTTTTTCATAACCCCATTAGTGTGAACAATAAATACTACAATGTGTAATGATTGTATCGGAGAGGATCCAAGTGAAGTAGTGTTAGTCAGCTATGCATAATTTCTAGGATACTGTTTCCAAAAGTTGAACTGCACTGTTGAAAAACAGGTTGTAGGTCATAGGGTGGGTATAGGTAGAAGAAGAGAAAACAGAATCCAAATCTTGAACAAAATCAATTTTCCAAACACAGTCTGAAGGTCACATTCAGTAGCTGATTAGAGCAACACAGCAAAATCACCAAATCCAGCTCACAAGACTAAAATGAAAATGAAATTGATGAGGTACAAGTGTGACTGGTATAGGTGAAGCAGGTACAGGCTGCGTGTAGATGAATGGACTTTCTGCTTGATATGGGTGCTGCAGTAATTCACTTCCATTCCCAGCAGGCACACTTGGTGGAAAGGAGCAAGAAAATTGGTGTGAGCGTGCTAGAAAATCCGTGGTGATGGAGGGGTCCGGAATGACACTGAAAGTGCCCTATTATTGCTCCTCAGGGCCATAGTTCTCTCAGTCCACCAGGAACTGCAACTGACCCCTGTGACACCTGGAGTAAAATTGGGCCTGGACTGAATATACAGGTTCTGCACCCTAGAGGAAGGGAGGATCAGCAGGGGTGGGGGTGGCTTCATGGGACTTTTAACTGGGAGACATGGCAACTGCCAATCTAACAGTGGGGGTCAACTGCAAGCAATGGGTCACAGGGTAAATATGCTGGGTGATTCAGAATGGACTAATATACTTTGTCCTGGAGCTACACTTTGAAGGGAGATAGAGCCACATGTTACAAATGGACAAACATGGGACATTAAGGGGATCAGGGGAATGGGACCATGGTGGTGGCCATTAAATGAAATCATTCTTCAAAGGCTGGGACATCACTGCTCTCCATCTTCTATGGAAATAAGGGGGTGAGATCCTGGTTCCAGCCTATTTGACATAAGGAGAAATACTGCCCCAAATAAACCCCAATGATACCCAGAAGACACCCAGAAGTTAATACTAACTCTCAAACAGGTACAGATTGCTTTCCATCCATCCATCCATTATCGTGACCTCTTATTCCCCACTGGGGGAGCAGGGGGCCCGGAACCTATCCTGGGAACAACAGGCGCATGCAGGAACCAACCCTTGGGTGGGCGCTAACACACTGCAGGGTCAAAATGCTTTCCATTTTCGAGATTTGCAGCTTTGGTCTGAGATGATGTCTAGTGGAATTCCAAAAACTTAAAAACCTAAACTAAAACTCAAAGACATACTCAGCTAAAAACACTGCATTCCGCAGAACTGAGGACGGCATTAAACGTTACATCTTAGAAAACCTATCCACAACATACCAGGACAGATATAAGTCAGTCTGAGAGGGAAACATCTGTGATAAAATCGATTGCAGTATGTGATCATGGTGTTGGAGGAACAGAGGTGGACATTTCAGGTCCAGAAAGTAAAAATCCAGGATTTTGTTTCAACCAACCAATTGAACATAAAGAGTCACAGTCACAGATTATGCAATTAGTTGGTTGAAACAAAATCCTGGTTTGGATTTTTACTTTCTGGACCTCTGTGGAGGAATAAATGGGGATACGGCCACCAGAACTTCAACCTCTGTAGGACAGGTGCCTGGCACTCATCAAACGGGACCCAGCACATTTAAAGGAGGTTTGGTTTCGGGGTCGGCAGGATATCGAGATGCTGCAAATAGACGGGAAAGAGTATCTGCCATGGTGTAGCTTGGAAATCCCAAGAAATACAAATAAAGAACAGGGTCCACCAGGCCTGCAAGGCTTTAGTCTCTTTACTATTCTCCCATATATTATAGGTTGTGTTAGTGGAAAAGATCAGCTGGCCATTCAAGTCAGTGCTTCTGATCTTCAGGTGCCAATCTCATCTCATGGTCAGCAGTACCCAATATCATAATTTGTCTCTGCAAGAAAATATCTGCGGAGTTTAGAGGACGAGCCATAATGTTGGGACATGATGACACTTACATTCAGCTCTGAGGTATCCACTTCCTTCACAAAAATCAAAGAGTCGAGTCAAGTTGCTTAAGCACAACCGTAGAAGTGAAAGGAGTCTTGAGTTGCCATTCCAAGTCATCCCACAGGAACTTTTTAGCAGCCCTGCAAGCAAGGGAGGTCAATGGGGCAGTGACTGTAGTGAAATTCCAATGAATCTTCGGTGCACATATGCAAAGTCTAAGATGCACTGCAGCTCCTTGACAGTCATGAGTTCAGGCCAACGGCAAAAGGCGGATACCTTTTTATGATCCATTTGGACTCCCCCCAGGTCTAAAATATATCCCAGAAAGAAGATGGTGATTTTGTGAAACTGACGCTTTTCAGCCCTACCTTACATCTTGAGTCTTTGCGGAACTTGGCTAATGTGATCCCTGTGGGTAGCTATTGAGGCAGTAAATAAGGAGATTGTCAATATACACAATTAGAGATATATTTATCATGTCTTGCAAGATGTCATTCATAACAATAATGAAGATGAATTAGGAAGCCCACATGACATGGGAAGCCCACATGACCTGACTCTCATAGTGTCACCTAATGGTGATAAATGCTGCTTTCCGTTGTTTTCCTGATAAGGTCATAAGCACTATAAAGGTTTCACTTTGTGAGGGTATTAGTTGTTCTGACTCATTTTTAAACAGTGGGGATTTGGAGGTTATTAAAACTTAAGTATTATATTGTTAAGAGCCCAGACATCTATGTAGGACCTATGGACCTTCATCCTTGTATTCAACAAGGAAAAATCCTGAAGCAGCCAAAGACATAAATGGCCTGATAACTCCCAGGTAGAAGTTCCTCCTTAGTGTACTGGTATATGGTCTCGGACTCGGATTGAAACAGTGGATTTACTTGACCTTGCACAGGAGAGGCCCAGGGATGGAGGTTGCAGTCGTATGGCTAATGGAATGGGAAGGGATTTAAGGATTCAAGGGTTACCAGAGCCTTACTGCAGTTGTTTGAATTGATATTCTGGGTGGACTCTTGGGGAACTGACATTATGGGGGTGGCTCTTTCTGAGATGAACGGAACCACCATGTAGGAGATGACACTGTGTTCAAAATAGCTTAGATCAGACATATTGCTTAGCTGAACAGTAAGCACAGCTCTTCATTTCTTCTGTGTGTTGCATTTAGATTGTAGCAGGCCCACGAATCAGGAGTAGCTTGTGTGCATTAACAAACAGTTGTATGTAATAAAATGGTCATACATACATATATACATACATACATATACATTCTAAGTTTAATTTTTCAGTTATTGTTAATAAAAATACCAGGAGATTTAAAAATATGTGCATTAAAAAACACATTTTTTTTTTTTACAAGAGTTTTAGGTGAGAGAAATCTTATACGAATCACATAAAATGTGTAAACAGTATAGTTCCCTGACTGTCAGCGATTTTTTTTTGTTGGCTCTATAGCTAGACAAAGCAAATGGCTTAATTCCACCTAGTTACTCACAGGTAATCACACAAGAACCAGGTATGTTACCTGAGCTGAAGCAACATTCTCATATATTATACAGTTTTAGCCCTGTAACCTGCTGACTTCTCTTAATTAATTGCATTCAGATGGTAAAAACTACACAATGAGCCAGCTGGGATAAAGAGAAAGACACAGAGAGACTTGGTTCTTAAGCAGGATTTTTTGCATTTCTTTTTTCCCTTTCATCATATTGGTGTTTGTCTTGAAAACTTTCTTTTTCCTTTGAATAAATCCCCCCATCTCCTCACAAAAAGTATATTTAAGATCAATCTACGTTAACATCAGGAAAACACCAGGCAACCCATCACGTTTCACGCTGATATTCCTTTTGTGAGTGCATTTCCACGTTACTGTTGATTCACTAATTTGTGTTTACCTTACAGTAATTGTCAGCTGTGCCTGCAGAATTTTAAAAACTGACATCATGTTCCAAACACACACTGCAAGAAAGATATGCTTCACTTGTCTAGTCATAATACTATCACATTTGCCCTGGCATTATAAAATGTTAATATCTTGACATTTATTTAGCACATATTTCTTTCCTGTACCAAATAACACAAACCTTTTCAATCAATTCTTTTGTCCCTGGAAATGTCCTTTCTTTCCACTGTTATTCAGTATGTAATTGGTTTAATCTGTATTAAAACAATTCCTGACTGGATTTCTCTGAAAAGAATAGAGACTGGCTGTAAATCACAGACTCCAGCACAAAATGCAGTCCAGGTGGTGTACTTTTCCTTGAAATGGAGTGGGCTATTTTTTCACCACGGTGATTATCGGCCAGATTCAGCCTGTTGTCATAATATGTCGTAATGGCCAGCACTTCCGGTTTGATCCTATTCGGATTTGGCCTGTAGTCCCATGAGTTCCCAATGGCAAAAAAAAACCTGGAGGACTGAAACAATTTCATGAACCGTGCGATTCCAATTCGATTGAGATATGATTTCTTGCAGGTTTTCAGGAACCCTGTGGAAGAAGTGTAAGGAATTTTCCAGAAAGGATTTTGTGGCTTTTGGCACTTGTGTTATTTGTGTTTTAAAATGGGGGGGGGGAGAAAAAGATTTGAGAGTGTGTTTAATCACATGCCAGGGCAGCTGCTGGTGCAGTAGCATTTGAGAGCAGTTAAAGTGAGATTTTCCACCATGGAGAACAAAGCGAGGCCAGTTAACAGGAGGACAGCTTGTTCTTGTTGCTAATGTGTTTAAAAAGTTGCTGAGTCTAATTTGAAACAGCTTTGCAGCTTTTTTGGAGATTGTGTGACTTTGGTTTTTGAGGTCTTTTTCTTCTGTAAATTTGAACCGAATGTTGAGCCCAAATGAGAAAAATTACAAATTGCAAGTTGATAGGTGGTGTAGATTTGTTTTTCCTATGTGAACCGAAGTAAAATTTGATAGAGCCGATGTACTTGGAAAAGGCTCCAGCTCAGAGTAAACTTGGGCGTCTGCTAATTTCAAGTCAGGCCCACCGCTGGCTAGTTTACCTCGAACCAGACGGAAGGCTTTTAAACTGCTATTCCGAAACCACCGTTTCAAAACTGATGAGTCCAAAATAGTGGTACGGTTATTATCAAGCATGCAGCCAAAAGGCTGGGACTCCGCAAGTGGTTAGTCCTGTAAAATGTGGAAGGCTGCTGCTGAACACATTGTTTACCGCCGCTATGCGTGGAAAACGCAGCGTCCAAATTAATTTGTGGCGAGGCACTCGCAGCGGGCCCTCGAACACTGGGTGGCCATGAAGAAATAAAAAACGGGCCCATCTCCTTTAATGGCCTTGGATGTGGGGGGGGCAGAAGTCCCTATACTCTCGGCAATGGGAAATTCACTGCTAATAAAATGCCTGCAATATTCACCATAAAGTGATTAACGAGGTCTTCTTAAAATGCATGTTAAAGTATAAAAAGCAAATTGATCGTCTGATGTGTACACTGTGCAGTTACGCTGTCGACAGCCCTCCAGCGGCAATAAACTACAAAGATGCTTGCTGTGCGTAACAGAGGTTTGGTCAAGGACACGGTCTAAGAAATGAGTGTCTTTTATTTTACTTCACAAAGGTCAGAGAAAAAGACGACGGGCATCAAGGGAGACTCCAGTCATCTCAGCGCGATCAAAAGATTAAATGAAAAACGCCTAAACAAGAAGCCTTAGTCCCTTCCTGCATGGCTGCGTATTAATCTGCGGTTCCGTCTGGGTGGTGAACAGAGTCTATAAAATGCATCTTTCCAAAATCCGCTATAAAGGCTGCCGTTTAATTGGGGTAGGTTGGGCTTTGAGTGGGGCCTCCACTTGGAATCTTGGAAAAATGCTTCAGGATGCTTCTCCGTGTTGAGGAGCTCGTTCCACCTATATGTTTCCACCAGAATGGTTTTAATGATGCAACATGTGTTTTCCGAATTCCTAGCTCAGAAGTCAGGACGAGGTGCAATCCACTGGTGCATCCTGGGAGGGCCGTCATGGAGGCGCCCACACAAACTCACAGGTTTAGCACCAGTATGGGAACCAGATCCATATCATTTTAGGCACAAGCTATTGGTGGGCAAACAGGCAGCGAGCCGTAAAAAGAAGGAAATGGGGGCAACTGAATAAACAGGCTACCCAGAATGACGATGGCAGCCGCCCACATGTCTGCCCCCCAGTCTGCCGATTTCTGAAGGCCAGCCTTGACCGCTCATGTGCAAAATGGAGTCTCAGTGATCACTATCGCTTGTGAGAGTTACGGGAACGCACATGCTTTTAAATGCACCGCTGGTTTTAGCCACACACACACACACAAACAGATCTCACTAGCAGTCCTGACACTTGCAGAAAAGCGGGTACCTTTCACATGTTCGAATTGCTAAATATTAATTGACTGCATGCCTTGCTCCCCATCTGCTGTGGGTCATACTCCACAGTTCCTTCTAGGAATAGTTTCTTCATTCCTTCTTAACAAAATTAGAGGGCTGGCAGTCTTCCATCCATGCCTATCTTATTGGCTGAGAACCCACGATTAACCACGTCTTTCTATAAAAAGGCTCAAAACTGATCAGCTAAGTTTTTTTTTCCTATCGTTTTTTTCGCCAGTGGCCTCCGGCATAATGCTAAATGTCCCTCTGAGGGCTGCTAATCCACTATGTCCTCTGAAATGGAACCTTCAAATACATTTTTATCGTCTTTTATCATGAGAGAATCCAAAATTAATTCAAAATCATATTGATTAAATGATCCCACTGACAGGAAACACGCTTTTTACTTCACAACTGATCTCAACTAATCAACTCAAGTACCAAATGTGACTTGGGATGGAACACATCATCGCCGATGCCTTTCAGCTGTTTACCCCAAATTCAGCATCGCTGTGGGAAATAACTTATGTGCTATTTACTTTGCAGACAGATCTTGCTGTAAGAGTTCTTATTTGTTTATCCCCCTGTCTTGTATTTGGTTTCCATTGGCGTTCACGTGCTCCAGCATGAAACAGACGCTAAATACCTGACACCCCACCCTCCCTCCCACATGAGGCACAAACAAACATGGTGGTAGGTGTGTACAGCAGATTACTCTTCCGCAGCTATAAAGAAAGCTGCATTGTCTCCCAAGACTCATTCCTCAGGCCCATTTGTTTACACCATAGCTTCATATACATATATATATATATATCGTAATGGCTTCCCTTTGTCATAAATTTAAAGGAAAATTCATACAAAAAGTGACCCAGTATGTCTCTAGATTGACCAGCAGGCTACAATAGCAGGAGCTGGAGAGGAGTTTTATTGCGCCATTGAGGTGTGATTCATAAGCAAATTGCAAGTTGCACTGCATAAATGCTACATGCACTGCATTCCCAGTATTGCAGCTTGAAGGTTGCGCGTATAGTGAGTGTGCAGCATGAGCTACACAGGTCATGTTTTTCAGTCACAGCACATCAGATCTTGAGCACATAGCTGTATCACAAGTTGCAGTTTATTGGATTTTAAAATGAAACATGAAGATGAGTGACCTAATTCAATCCATATGAGGACCTACTTTTGATGTTAATGGGCCCTTTCTTGCAGTCCAGGCATGCTGGAGCCCTTTAATAAAACCCCAGCGCTCTGTGCAAAGGCTTTCTTCCCAAGGGGCTAATTCTATTCACATTAAGACCTCTGATTAATGGATTCAAAAAAAAAAATCCTGGGATCTTTTATTAGGATTTTTCTGAAGGAACAAATAATGGTCGGGCCACAACAGTATTCAAAACCACAAATACTTCATAATTAACACCAGCACCATGAGGAACACAGTCATAAGTGGAGAGGGGGTGGGGTTAGGGTTGTTATGACTACTGACAAGTTTGCGCTGCCTTCGGGCCTGCGTGTGTGTACCTGCGTGTGTGTGCCTGCGTGTGTGTACCTGCGTGTGTGTGTGCCTGCGTGTGCAGGGTGCAGGTTAACATTCTTATGATGACTGAAATCAAAAGCAAAAAAATGCAGAAGCATCAAAACTTAAAATACAGACTAATGAACCATAAAATTAAAACAAAGGACAGGAAACCACCATATGGAGCTTGCGGTTGAATTGAGAAGAAGAAAAAAAGATTTTCAAACCTCTTGAAATGCACTACATGTATATTTAGAGAAGTGGATACAGTGTTCAAGAAGAATTGCCACAGCTGTAGACGGAATAAGAAAAAAAAAGATCGATTTTAAAGCAAAGAGGACATCACCCATGGGGCGTTATGGAAGCCTGAAGATTGATTCCAGGTTTTTAAAAGTTCTGTCCTGTGGTTCCAAATTGATGCTTTTAATTTTTCTGACAAGGTCTGCACTGTCGGCCTACTGTGATAATGATAATAGTTTGTTTCTGTTTTCCACTTCAGACGTTCAACTTTTTGGCAACTGCTAAAAGAGAAAAATAAATAAATAAAGGCTTTTTTTTTCTCGCCTTGGGGGAGTAACGAAGTATAGAGGGATTGATACAAAGCAATGTTGGGATGGAACACCGTACTGTACTGCTGTGTGGCTAATTTACATCTCACTGTTCTGATTTGTGTTTGTGGCTTGCAACTATTAGATATGCAGGATGTACCTGCCGAGATTTCTTAGTATGTTTAACTCCCAATTAATCCAGTTGTGTCGGCAAAGGAGCATTTGGTAACTTTGTAAATGTATATTTGCTGAGTCAGCTTCGCTGGGTGTCCTTTAGGTCAATTTAAAAATTACAGTCTTTTAACCTTAAGGATACTGACAAAGGAAAACAGAGAACAGTGTGTGTGTGTGTGTGTGTGTGTCTGTGTGTGTGTGTGGATAGAGAGAGACTTGGTGACTATAATCATTTGTTCAGAGAAAAAAATCACCTCCAGAGGCGATGACTTTTTTCCAGAGCAAATTTCCAGCTCATTCTGGAGGGGCCACACACATGTGAAATTCTCGTCTTTAAAAGGTGCCCCTCCGACAGTGTGAACGATCATAATAATAATAATAATAATAATAATAATAATAAAAATAATAATCGATCCTTTAGCTTTGTTTAAGCATGACTGGCTGGCATCATGAGCGTGAGCTTATGCTGTGGGATTCACACACGTCAGTATGAAGAGATGTTACACCACAAGGGAAAAGGATGAAATGAGCCCAGAGAAAGGCACATATATTAAAGGCTATGTACTGTTGAATATAACCTTCAGGTAAGTTCTTCTTGATGATAAAAAAAGACAGATGTTGCAGTGAAATCTGATTTTTCTAAGGCTACGTTTAATGATTCAGCATTCTCTTCATTTCTCTATCATCCTTCCAAAGGGGGCTTCTGGGTCAAGTCGAGTCTGAATTCAGGCCACCCGTTAACAGTGTCATCGCACACATTTTGTCTGGCTTGAAGCCAGTTACTAGCTTGGTAATTGTCACCCTCTCCTTATTTTTGGGGTCATCAGTGGGCTGTCAGCATAATTATTGGAGGTTTAAATTCTGGAACATTTGCAGCACTTTTAAACAAAACATTACAGGCAGACTCATTCCTATGTTAGCGGAATCTCTTACCCAGAATGACTCAAAATGCAGCACAGTCGGCCCGTGTTCCAGACAGCGCGTCCACTTGGTCCCGGAGGAAACAAATTCCCATCTGAAAGGTTCCACTCATAAGCAAACAGAGGATAGACTGTTTGGTATCCTCTAATCCACGGAAATTGTTGGAGTGCACCTTCCTCTATGCACAAATGTACTTGTGTGAAAGTGTGTTAAGTGTCTGCAATCATGTGCCTGGGGTCACATGACGCCACCATGTGTTTTGATAAGTTACAGGAGTCCTGGGGTTTTGGGAACGATCCAAAACCACCAGTCCTTGGCTTAAAAAGTCAGCAACAGTGAACTCCAATTTGGGGCTTTGTAGTTTCACTGACAGGGGTTTAACATTGTTCTCGGTTTTTGTGGGGTGTTCATGAAACAGAAAATGAAATCATTGACTCGACTCTGGTTTGCTTCCCTCACAGGATGTGACTGCTTGCGGTTGTGCAAAAATTGTATCTTTACATCCTTCATACATACAGATCATCTGAGTACACTTTGAGCTGGAAGGAAAAAACGACTGTGATGTTTCCATTCAGCTCTCAAAATAAATTCATTTTGGAAACCTGTCTGCCTTAAGCTCTGTAGTATTATTTTGTCAAAGCTGTTTCCCAACATGGTAACATTTTAATACTACAGCTTAGTATTGTCATTAGAGTTAGCAAAAACTATAAGGTTTTTTTAAGAGAGTGCAGAGTATGACACACGCTGAAGATTCAAGGATATTTTCTGTTGAGCCAGACAGGATGATGTCGTAAAGAAAACAAAGGTTATGACATCAGAATCAGCAGCAGTGTTGATGGTGAAGACCAAGGGGGTGAAGACAGCCTTCGCCTCCTCGGAACAACCATCAATGCTTACTGGCACGAAGCAGACCTGCAATGAAGGACCTAGAAAATACATTTTCAGAAGGCCTGATGTGTTTCTAACAACAAGAATCACATGGTATTTTCCACAACCCTTTATGGATGTGAAAGCTGGACATTGAAGAAGCAAAACAGGAAGAGCATTGATGCCTTTGAACTTTCATGCCGATGAAGACTCGTAAAAAGACATAGCAACTCAAGGCAACCAAACTAATGGAATATTTGTCAAATAAAGCCAGAACGTTCAATAGAAGGACAAATGATCAGATAAGAAAGTATTTTAGGCATATTGCACTAATGTTCTGCACATGTGAGGTAAAACAGGAAGACCTTAGCCACCAACAAGATGGACAAACTCAATTTTCATAACAATAAATATGCCCAATGACTCAAAAAACAGGACATTCTGAGAGTGCCACCTTCATGGCTGCTAAGAGTTGACATCAACCTGATGACACCTAAGAATAATAATGATGATGATGATATTGTTACCAAAGCGTTTTTAGTTGAGTCATCCTGTGTCCTGTGATGGTCCAATGCACAAGTATTTTCTGCAGTTCAATGAAGAACTTCTAAAATGTCCTTTGTCCAATGTGCTTTGTATTATGGTTAATAGACTCTTTCATATATTCTGTGGTACTACAGTGTTTGCTATTGTTTACTTAAACACAGCTAGTTAGATTTATCCATTATGGATTTAAAAGCTTGCATTGGAGATATATTGATATATAGCCTTCGGGCTGTATTATGTAAACTGTTCTTTTCAAACACAGGATTTAGGAAGTCAACAGGATTTCTTATTGTGTTCCCTTATTTTATTCAGAGCTGGATAGATACCTGGAGCTGGTTTCAGGAAACTGAGCTTGATTTATCAACGCAAGCTCTCATTACGCTGATGGTATGAGCACTGTTTTTAAAAACCGACTTTTGTCCTCACGTTTGTTCTGTGAGCAAACGAGGCAGGAATCTGAGGCATCCCCCAGGGCTTCTCGTGTCCTACACTTGAACCTTGTCCCCTCTCCTGGTCTGGGTGGTGCACACTGCTTCCCAGCTCACAAGTGACAGATTAATAATCTCCGGCCAGGCATAATATGGGACACTACCAAACCGGGGAGAAGCTGCCTCACGGAGAGAAGGAACACAGCCATGCCGAGCCTGAAGCTATTCCCTCCTGGCTCCAATCACCCACAACCGAAATCTTTGTCCTACAAGCCCCCACAAGTCAGCTGAAGGGCGTGTGACATCAGCACAAGCTCACAGCCAGTGAAAATTAAGGCTTTGGGGAAGCCATGCAGTATTTATGGTAACTCTCAACTGTAATTGATGTTGATGGCTTTTTTTTTCGAGGAAAGTCTACTTGTCATGTGAGTCAAATGCTTTAAACCAAGAGATGTTTTTGGTGCCCACAGTTTCTGAAGTCTGAAGCCTCTAATAAAGTTATTATAAAAACAGTACTCACTGCTGCGGTACTGGGGGGAGTACACCAGTCCTGCAAACCACACGACAAGGAATCCCGCTCTGGCGTCCCGCTCTGCAAATTATACTATGCAATCTGTTTGTGTTACTGTAATGTTTAATGTGGTGGAAACGCAAACAAAGTCGGATGGAAATGTCTTCTGTGTCTGGCTGAGGGAAGATAACATAACAAGAATTTAAAAATGCAACAACATGTGATTACCTCATCATAATTGTCAGTTAATTGGAAAAAGAAATTTGTAAACGGTAAATTAATATTTACCACAAATAGGAATGTTGCTGAAATGCCTTGACGGATATTTTGGAATTATTTGTCGGTTTTGTATCATAATTCCTGAAGTCCATTGTGTTTTTTTTTCAACATGTGGTTCCCAGTGCGTGATGATGTCATCCCTCAGGCAAACTCCAGTCCCCTCTGACCTCGCTGAATCATTGTTGGTCTTCAGACACTGCAGACGCCTTCCTGGGATTCAAAGTCACGCCACTGTAAATGTTTGGAGATGGTCGTGTCAGTCAAGAATCATCACCACAGAAGGTAGTTCAGATAATGACAGACACCTTCCATGGTAGTTAGTCCATGTTGGGAACTGACCAGACAGGAATATGCACATACTGTAAGGCAGCTGGACCAACACGGTCAAAACCAGCACAAACTGTACAAAACAAAACTAAACATTTACCCATTTAAATGTAACAAACGATCGTATCAAAGAGATAGGTCCAAATCCCTCAGAATGATTACGGCTGTTTACTCAGTGTTGTAACTGACAATCACAGGCATAGGTTAAGCTTGAAATCTAAACGCTTGAGTTTTCTACTTTTCTTGCTTTGAATGTATTTACAAGTTACGATCATATTATCACATGTTATTATCATGTAAGGATTGTTATCAATGTATATTAAAACTGTTAAGGTATATTAGTTATGGTATACTTAAGCGCTGCTTGTGAATGTTCTACAAAAGCAGTATAAAGGTATTATGAAGGTGCAGTTGAGTAAAGCATTACCAGTTACACACAGTGCCATTGAGCCGAATGAGCATCTTGAAGCTATACTGGATCCCACATTCTGACCATCTTTTCCATTAAATGGAAAAGTCAGAAAGAGAAAGAAAAAAAGAAAAAAAAAAATGGAAAAGTCAGTTGGTCCTAAGAAGCTCACTGTAACTATTTCATAATAAAACCTGTATAACTCGCCTTTATTAAATTGTCACCGCTGGACAAAACAGCGTGATGCCGAATAAGACAATTGGCATGTGGCTCAGTCCTTAATCTGCGTAGCGCAGCCTTAGATTCTTCAACAAAACGCAGCTTCAGTCAAGGGACTGACCTTTATTAATGCAACATACAGCCGCTGTCATTTAACGCCACGAACACGTCTGCAGCTAAAGAAAAAGACTGCAGCTGTTGGCGTTTAGATACAACAGGCTTTTCCATAACTCCCTTTTATAGATTTCCTTTGTAAGTAGTTTTGTATCTGAATGAAATAGCAACCTTTTAAGATTTTCCCCCCTTAATATTAGGCCTTGTAGCTGAATCTGACAGAGACTCTGTCATTCCAGATAGTAACAGTTAAAGATTAATGTGCTGTTCCTATGGAGGACGAGGTCCACATGACTAAATCTGATAAAACATTGATGGGATCGAGCTGTGATTCTACAAAAAAAGATGAAAGGCAACGTATTTCCAATTACGGATAGCTACGGTCCCGGGTAACCCTATTCATGCATACATGAGTCAGACCATGCCACAGCAGAAATACATTATTTCAAATTGCTCAGTGAATTATGAGATCACGCGGGAAGGTAACATCTGAATAACCCATTTCCAATACCCCCCCCCACCGCCAATGCTGGCTGCGCCAGTCAGCGTCTTGGAACGCGATCATTTGCGTTGGATCTTTGTGGAGAGCATGTAAGGTCTGATCTCAAAGATTGCGGGGCTGTTTCTCTGAATTACTGATGCCAAGAACCGACCCATTATGCTTATAAAGGTCATGAAAAAATGAAGGCATTTCTCAAACACGCTTCTGTTTCTTTGTTGAGAGCCCAGTTTTATTAACGTGAATAATAAGGACGAGAGTGAATGGTGAGCAGCCAAGGTCTTCCCTCTCAGCTGGCCTGATGCTCCAGCCTGGCCTGCAAAAAGCACCGTATTTATTTGCTAATATGTAGATTTAAGAGGGTCATTAACGGCGGACGATATTTTTTGCTTTTCCGTGATAATAAAGAAAGAAAGACGAACGGAGCTGGAAGGAAAAGTGTGGAAACTGGGTTAAATGTCATCTAAGAGGAAGGTGAATTTACCAACTCTGCTTGACCAGCTTGTTTGCTGCCTGATCCGCTTCCCCAGGGTCACTCTCTATAAGGACGTGACTGTCGCAGTTCAGGTGGAGGTCCGTAGGTGCTGATTGACCTCAGCACAGATGTTCAGGCTGCTCTAATTGGACCAGAAGGAGCTGACACATAATACATTATTGCTCCCATTTTTTTTCGAACGGTCACATGTCCTGCATCCTCCTTGTGTCCTGTTGTTATAGTGCATCATTCATGCTGCGACAAACATGGCAAAATACATCAGTCACAGTCCATTCTGCTTGTTACGGCATCACAACATTTCAGTGTCCGGGGGAAGTAATTTCCTATAGGAAAATATAAGGGGGGGGGGGGGGGGGGTGCTTAAAAAGCATAACAAGGCGGTCAGCAGCCCAGAAGCCAGTTAGCTGCCTGATGGACACCTGCTAATCCGGCAGATGACAAAGTGACCTGCCCCAGTGCTGCCCACGGCCTCGTCCATCTCTCTGGCTTCTCTGTGCTGTGTGCACCTCCCGGGCGGGGGTCAGAGGTCACCATGTGCTGATCGTGTGGCTCGACTGATTTCTGCAGGCGCGGACACGTCGGGCCGCTCTCCAGAGCCTCTGCGATATTCCATGTGCATGAGAGAGAGAGAGAGACAGAGAGAGAGAGAGAGAGAGCAGGGGTATCAGGAGCTGGCCTCTTATAGTGTCCTCTACTGATTAGCATCTACGGAATTAATGGTCTCGCCATGCCTAATTAATCCACTGAACAGCGTCCCTGTTTAACAGGTGGTCTGTCCTTGGAGAGCTGCTTATTGTGACATGCTTTGCAGGAAAAGGTACTTCTGCGCATCATTGAGATGGCAATGAATTGACCCACGCTGCTTAAAATTACACAGGGAATATAAATCATGAGCACGGGGACCCAACAGACCGCAAGTTTGCAACTGAATTGCGAGTGACCTATTCGCATGTTTACTCTGAGCTTTTACTGAAGTGCAGCTGAGGGTTTTAATGTGTGGCCTGTTTTAATGTGTGGTCTGTTTCAACGTGTGGTCTGCTCGAATGGTGAGCTTGATGATTCGGCCTCTGTTATCCTGCACCCTGTGATGCGGGCGAATGGGGTGGGGGGGTGAGATTTGTCCATCTTATCCAGCGATCACACTCAGCCCAGAGCAGCTCATTCAGGCCAAAGACCATCGAACTCTATGTGTAAGGAGAAGCCAGGAAGTCTGTGGACTCCTACAGTCATGGCCGTCATCGATCACGGGAAGGGAAACGGGTGCCTCTATCTGCAGTTCAGGCCGGTGGCAAGGAGAGAGGAAGAAAGAGGAGAGATCAAAAAAGCGTAAGAATAAGGCATCACTGGGCTCAGATGACTGATGCTGCCAAAGCTGCTATTAAAGGCCACGTTTCGGCATAAGCATGCGGAGCGCTCCGCTCACAGCGGGGGGGGGGGGGATAGTCAGCCTACTTTTCTGCCGCAGCGCCCCCAAACGCGAGTTATAAAGTCGACGCTCTCAGCGACGGATGCGGGCGAGCAGCTGGAGTCACGGTGATGTACGGCGCCATCCCACGCTCTATCACCACGCTTTACGAGATGGATGGGGGGCCGCCGGTAATGAGGTGAGGAAGGAAAAGGCATCCATCACCCCTCCACACACACTTCCCCATCGCTGCCGCCTCATCTCCCCGACGAGGACACCGTGCTCTCATGCCCTCAGATCTAGAACTGCCTCCATATAAAATGGCTGATTAAAACGTGGCTCTTGACACTGGATTATAGGTGTCTCGTTAGGGGATAGAGAAACCCCCCCCCCCTTTTTTTTAATTAAGCCCCCGGCTCATAAATATACGTCTGTGCTACGGGGGATGCAGTGGGTCTGCCTGCCGTGTCTCGCCACCAAACGGACCTGGTCCTGGGAGAGCGGCCCACAGCAGCACCACCGGGTGACAGCGTGGAAGCAGGAAGCGGGATGCACTTTGCTGGCACCTCGCTGGCCCCGCCCACACGGGCCCCACCTTCCCCGCAGGCCTGCCATTGCCATTTAAACGGCCCGCTGTTTCCTTATTATTCCCTGCTGCTAATGAGGCCTCTGCTGGGCATGTGCACAAATTATTAAACCTCTACATAAGGCCATTAGTAAACATTATATAAAAACGAATGACTTTCTTATTATTCATTAAGAATGCTGTTGTCTAAATGTGTCCCCGGAAGGGTCCCATTTTTCTGCTGTTGTTTATTAAGCATACTTCATTTTATTTTAAAGACGAGACTGCTTAGTCACAGTGATGAGCAAGGGCATTAATTCAAAGTGCTGAAAGTGGATATAACCGCCCCCCCCCCCCACCACACAGAGACACTGGGGGCTTCCATCCAGTGATGGTGCAGACATGCAGGCCTTCAGACAGTCACAGATTCAATCACTTCCGTTTCATAACAGTGTTACAAAAGACAAACGCCGATCAACAGTGCGTGACAGTCCTTAATCTTTACTTACGAGAATAGGGCAGATACCACGTGGCGTGTGAAAAAGTGTGTGGCTGCGTGTGTGGGGATGTGCAGTGGGTGTGTGCTGACCTCGGGGTTAGTGTCTAAGATGGATGGCAGCCGGGATTCAGAGTAATGCCTTTCTGGTCCTTTTGAGGGTGCCCCGCCAGCTCTGACCCACACCGGCCTCATCCTCGCTCGCGGCGGGTACCCATGCTTAATCCTTCACCCTGCTCTCCGCCCCTGGTGACAGCGGCGCGCTTAAAACTCAGGGCTCAGGCAGAAACACAGAGCGGCTCGTTTATAAACAAGGGGAGACCAGCTGGGCCACGGGGAGGTGGAGCTTAGGGGCAGCGATGTCATCGTGTTCCACCCCCTGAGTGGAGGGTTGGAGCTCGGTGTTGTGTGCAGACAGGCACACCTGGGGGGGGCGGCTGCTGAGAATCTTGCTTAACTGGCCTGGT
>JAODKF010000046.1:29624520-29634779 GCA_026779585.1 Mormyrus proboscirostris
CGAACACCGCCCCCCCCCCCACCCCGCGCGCCCCACCCCCAGCCAGCCGGGCGGACCGACCTCAAAGTACCGATACGCAACAGATGTGTGCAACACTCTTGCTCCTTACTTGCTGCAGCCTCTCCCGGGTTATACAGGACTAAATCAAACAGGCCTCTTGCTACGTTATGCTACACTGGCACTAAAGAAAAAGGGAACGGGGACGAACACTCCAACACCACCCAAATTTAGGGCTCGAGAAGTTGTTTATCGAAAAAGAGGCCAAGGTGTACATGCCGGAAGCCCCTCAAGGCAACTCAGTCCCACGATTCACACCCCAAGTCCAAAGATACTCGCTGCTACTATTTGTCGCAAACCTACAAGGTCTGTCTTCACACCTGAATAACATTAGGCAGCAGGACTGCCCCCCCCCCCCCTCCTCCAGTCTGCTGACTCCACCCACACCATCCTGTACACAAAAAAACCAGGGCCAGAGGATCGGAGTGACCGAAACTCGATTCATACAGCACCGTCCCGGCAGGGGAGTGGAGACATTTCATCATAAAACACCGCTGGCAGGAGATTTTTTTTTTATATTTACTCTCTATCTGCCAAGACTTTTCGGGGTTTTTTTTTTTGGGGTGCCATAGGCCCTGCGATTGGCTCACACACCGCCTCGTTACGTACTCCACCACCTCATGCCCGCGATTGGTTCTGTCATCGCTATCCAAAAGACCACTGCCTTACAAATAAAGGCTGCTGGGAACTCAAGGGAGGAGAGCACACCGTCTGGCCCCGCAGGTGCGAAATGCCGCCGCCACCCCCCCCAACCGCTCACGGAACAAGAGGAAAGATGCTGTTTTCAGAGGTGGCTTGGGGGTCGCAAGCTACCGGAGGAAAGGACACTCACCTTGCCTGTGTCTCACCTTGCAGAAGCTGGAAGTACAGTAATGTCACTGCAGCAAAGTGTGTCTGGCAAATCTTTCCAGGAAACGCTCAGAGCGAGAAAACACGTCTGGCCTTTGTTCTCACCTTCGTGGTACAAAAAGCACGTCTCTATACATTGTTGGGGAGGCTTGCCGGCCGACGCCATGAGCATCACTCAGGATGGAGGCAGCAGGGCTATTTTTGTCGATTTATAGGATTATGGGTAATTATGGGAACCACATGAAGGAACAGAAAAGGGAGCTTCCCTCCTTCATTATAACAACGGGGCAAACAATCGTGGCCATTTGGCGATTTTTTTTTTTCCCCCAGCAGCAAAATGGCGAGAAGGTAAAAAGCTTGTTAAAAGTTGGTTAGAGTTCCCACTGACGCCCGAGACCTCGAACATGGGCGAGAATACCACTCGGCTTTCTGAAGACTGGTCAGGCAGAGCCCGCGCCAAAGGGCCGCAGTTAATGACCTCTGAGGAAGCGCGGATCAGGAGGGAGGGCAGGAGCCTACCGCTTGAAACCGCGGATCAGGAGGGAGGGCAGGCGCCTACCGCGGGAAACCGCGGATCAGGAGGGAGGGCAGGCGCCTACCGCGGGAAACCGCGGAACAGGGAACGCCTTTCGCGCGTCAAATCCTTTATTTGTTCTTTGGTGTCTTTTTTACAGCTCCCCCACCGTCGCTGTCATCATCACTATCACCGAAATAATTGCCACTTCCACACAGAGCAGCGGCGGGGGTGGGGGGCACATCGCCAGGGAAACAGGAGGCGGGAGATAAGCTGGAGCCGGGCATTTTAATTGGCTCTCGGAACACTTCCCGCTATCGGCATTCCGGGCAGATCCACGTGGCAGATGTCGAGCAGCAGGGCACGGAGGGGGGTGGCAGAGTGCCGCGGTAACATTGGGCGTGGTGGGGGGGGGTTAGTGGGCACAAGAGTGAGGAGACAGAAGAGGGATGAGACTGTAGTCTGAGAGCACATCTGCAGTGGAAGATAATGTGCCGGAATCCCCCTCCCCTGTGCTGGGGAAAAGGGATGGAGTCAGAGAGGGAGGGGCAACATCTGGGGAGAAGAACATTAAATTAGTTCAAGTCCAAGAAGCATTTTGGTCTCCCACTGCCATGACAAGACAGGCCACCTGCAGCACTGCTGCCGTCGAGGCTGAGCAGAAAGGGGGCATCGCCTTGGACACAGAGAGCATGAGCATGCAGGACAGACAGCGAGAGACAAGACGGCGTACAGCCAGAGAGACAAGCAGTCGGTCCCACACGACTCCATGATGGATCACTCAGGCAGCCACGAAGGCGTCACATGCACAGCACTTATCCCGGGGCACAGAAGCTATTGGTGCGTTCCATTTGCCTTGGGATCCGTTTTTCGGATTCCGAGATTACGTCACATCCGCTAAAAACTCGGGAAAACAGAGTCAGATGCGTTCCATTTGCCATAGAAGTAGCAATACCATGGACCCACATGAAAAAGCAAGATTTTTTGCTCAGCCGGACAACTTGTCGGATTTAAGGTACCTCAGTTTAAATGGCCTTTATCTTTGTTTACTTGCAATTAGCCCGAACTACCTTAAATCATATGCAAACACACAATGACGAGGCATTTAAACGTTCCTAAATAAACAAGCTGCCCAAGAAGATTAAACAGTCGTCATATAACCCTTGCTGCTCAAATTAACAACCCTGCCAATGTGAAACAGCACATTTCCCTGAGCTTGCTGTCAGGAAGAAAAACCCACTAAAATCAGGCCAGTCAGGCGACCCACTGATCGGCTGTCGTTGATGACTCCCACCTGACATTGAAAGGAGGAGGGCTAACCTTTGCCCTCCTCACGCTTCTGCTCGAAGCGGCTTCAGAGGCGACATTCCGGCAGCTTTGAGGACGCACCCAGAGACGGAGGCGTTCCCACATGTGAAAAGCACTCAGATCTCGCATTGACGTAGCACCAAAGACTATACAGCGTACTGCCCCTAGAGGAGATGTGCCAGCCGTCTAAGGGAAGCGTCCAGTCAGTTGACAATTCCCAGTCCCCAAAGGCGTTCCCTCTCCTTTAGCGGCACGCTCGTTAGCGCCCGATTAGCATGATTCCAAATCACACAGCACGAACTGCCAAGTGTTCGCTCGTCCCCCCGAGAGAGAGGAAGCCGCACGAGCTCGCTGCATCGCGACAATTTCCCTCTGCACAACGGTACCGGAGATACATCTGACACCCCAGCGCCAAAAGCAAAATTCCACACACTGAACAGGACTGGCGCGGACGAGGAGACACGCAGAAAGCCCGTATTTAAGGATGGAGACGAGGCATTGTGTGGTCGCAGTTTCATCCCGTGCCTCTCCTGACATTCCACTGGCAACTGACGAGACGATCGGCAACCATGCAGAATATTAAGTGGAAGACTGTCCATGGAAATACTCAGGCAGAGCACAGAAAACAGAATTACGTGACAGAGGCCGATCATGCCTCTCATTAAATAGATCATATGCTGCTGGTTAAATAGAGGGAGCTTGAGGTGGTTGGGGGGGGGGGGGGGGGGCCGGATTTCAATGATTAAGGGGTAAATCCTGGATCCTAAGCCTGGATTTCGGCCTAGCATAGCAGATCTTGACACGTGGGCTAAGCATAGGGACACGGTGTGGGCATTTGGTGGAGAGTGCGGACACAGCGTGGGGCCGCTAACGTACATGGAGAGCTGGGTCCCTAACTCTGCCCCCTAGTGAGGTCCAACACTTACCCCCATTTTCAAGAAAACCCCAATAAAAGTCAAAACTCTGCGGCAATTTCAGCTCAGAACAATTAAAATCCCATACTGAAATGGATTTTGTTATACAAATATTCATCTTTGAAATGAATGCCAGTTATATATTGCATGCTGTCACTGTGGTACATATTTACATGCATTACATCCATCCATTCATCTTCTATAATCGTTTATCCAGTCCAAGGTCGTGGTGGATCTGGACTCTGTCCCAAGATGCCAGTCTATCGCAGGGGAAACTCAGACAGGGCGGACAAGCCTGCATTACGCTCTCAGACAAATTATATCCATCAGCAAACAGTAAACACAAGCATAGATCAAACATACGCGGACAGAGAATATGGCCAGGAGGCACACCATCACAGACGCCCCCACCAGACAGATGTCCATCTTAGACAAACACCCCCACCAGACAGATGCCCATCTGAGACAGACATCTGTTTGAAACAGACATCCGAGACAGACAGACACCCATCTCAGACAGACTCCCCCCAGCAGATAGATGCCCATCTATGAAAGACACCCCCTGCCAGACAGATGCCCATCTGAGACAGACGCCCCCCATGAAACAGATTCCCCAGTGAGAAAGACATCGGTCTGAAATAGACACCCGTCTGAGACAGACAGACAGACACCCACCTGAGACAGATAGACAGACACCCACCTGAGACAGATAGACAGACACCCACCTGAGACAGATAGACACCCGTCTGAGACAGACAGACACCCGTCTGAGACAGACTCCCTCCAGCAGATAGACGCCAATCTATGAAAGACACCCCCCCCCCAGACAGATGCCCAACTGAGACAGATCTCCCCATCAGACAGACACCCATCTGAGAGAGGCTGAACACTCAGCACTGCGGCTAGTTTCCTCTTCCTGTCAAGTGCTTGTTTAGGAGGCAGGAAGCTGACATTACAACCCTGTGTCACTTTTGCACACCCCCCCCCCCTAGGCAAAGCAAGCCCATGATCATGGCAGAGCATTCTCGTGGGGGGGGGGACAAAAGGTGATGCAGGCCTACTGATATTCTGTGGGGTTGGGGTTTGCCAGACCTCAGAGGGACAAAGGCCACAGTAAGGTGAAAAGCAAGGGATTTAAGAGGTCACGGTAAGGTCACCGAACCGGTATCCCCTAGTGACGTGGCCCCGGGGCCCTCTGCAACACTCTGGCCAAGTTTCACTGTCAGCTCTGCGGTCTCGCACAGCACAAAAAGGGAAATGAGTGAAATAATCAGCCTGTTGGGGGCGGGGATTGGTGGTTAGGGCATTACACAAGGGCTATGGATGCTTATTACAGCGATGTTTAATCCCACAGGGAGAAGAAGCAGGTGAGGGGATGGGGGGGGGGGTGCCATCACCCAGAGGGCCTTCTGGGAACATTTGCTCCCTGCCACACCAGCCAAACAAACCCTTACATTTTACTTATACGCACAAAAAAAATCTTTAATCTCCTCCAAGCGTGAATCTGACATGGTGAAATTCACTTAAAGGGATAAACATTCCTGTATGAGTCTGTGCAGAAGTGCACGGTGGGCAAGAAGCGATCAGAAAACAATGGGAGGGTTACCTCACCAAAGGGCCACCTCAGGAGCCTGGCTTTGAAAACAATCACTTTTGCTAAATGAACATTGATGCCGATTCAGAAGGTCTGGGGAAAATGTGCTTCTGTGTCAGCATAAGTGAGATATTAAACATCACTTTCACCTTCTGACAGCATGTTGTGAAGACAGGAAAATACATGCACAACAATGGCTGGCTTCCCGCCAAGCCAGAGATGCAGACGGCTCGGAAACAGCACGAAAACCCTAGACAAGCGCCTTTAAGGTACGAGACAGAGAGTCTGCTGTAGAACACGGATTGCTCGAGGCCGTGCCGTCTGCAAGGCTTGCGGTGCTTGGCTTCAGTTGCAGAAAAGCTCTCGACGCGGCCTGTGTGTTCGATCAGAACGGCGCGTCTGTGCAGAAAATCACTGCGGGCCATTAAACAGACTTACAGGCACTAAAAAGGGCACCTAAGCCAGGGGGAGAAAAACTCACTGAAAAGCTGTACTTGACAAAAGTAATTTCAGACATTAAGAGAATGGAGAGCCTTCTGAGAAAGCAGCACTCTTCAAAGACATTTGAGCAGCCCTCAAGGCAAAAAATGCATTGATAACCACGCACACGGGATCAGCCGCACACACGCCAAAAATCGTTGGCTGCCGTCAGAAGGACCTTCTGGAGCATTCTCCTCTGGGGACAAAATAAACACCACCAGCACTGAGTCATGCGTGGGGGGTGTGGGGGAGTGAGGGGGGGGCGCTACGAGGGATTGGTGCATCGGTCCCACTGCAGAGAGCCGGCCCCTCCCTCGCCAAGCACCTGCGAGCATGCACCGGATGGATTCGTGATGCGACTGTGAGGTAAGGCTGAGCCAAACGCATCGGGGGCAGCGAGGAGGGGATGGTTACCGTGGGAACCGGGTCCCCATCTGCAACACGGTTCTGATAAACAACACAAAACAACCGTGTTTAGACAGAACATGTCGTCCTGCCTGCCGGCTCTCAGTGAGGTTGACTTAGACGCTGCCACCGCAGGGGACAGGATCGCCATTGTGTGCTTTTTTCCTGGAGAACAAGGGTGGCTATCATGCCACAGGGCTCCATGAGACACACAGGCCCAGTGTCTCCTAGTCTGCAGCAGATTCCAGCCTCGGATCTCGTTCCTGAGCCAGTGGCCAGTCAGGTGTCCCCCCCCTACGAGGCCCACATGGATGGGGAAGTGCAAAGCACCACTTCAGGATCACTTCATTAGCACAGAGGCGCCAAAAGCTACCATGTCCCCAGATTCTCCCGTCCGGACGGGGGGAAGACGACAGGAGCTCCCAAATAACCAGAGCATGATGGTGTGACAGAGATCCTCAGAGCAGCTCAGAAAAACTCACAAAACTACCCAGGGGGCAGTGCCAGGCTAAAGTAAGCCAACCCCAACTATCAACCGTCTGCGATCAAAAAAACGAACCCCCCAGAATATCAGTGTGCCTCACCCCGACCGGGACGCCCCCCCGAGTCTCAGTGTGCCTCACCCCGACCGGGACGCCCCCCCGAGTCTCAGTGTGCCTCACCCCTACCGGGACGCCTCCCCGAGTCTCAGTGTGCCTCACCCCTACCGGGACGCCCCCCCCGAGTCTCAGTGCGCGTCACCCCTACCGGGACGCCCATAGAGTCTCAGCATGCCCCACATTTACTGGGACACCCCCTCCCCAGAGTTCCACCCCCACTGAATCTGCAGTTAAAATGGCCTCACTGGAATGCAGCAGACGCATGTTTACAAACACAGAGATAACATATTCTGAGATTAAACAGTGAGAATATGATGAAATATTTGTAAAATAATATTTACTCGATGGCAGTAGTATTATTCCAACCCAGTGAAATATGCCCCCACCCCGGTGTCCCAGAAAGGCTGAGGAGAAAAACTTTTCCCCAACCAGCAGGAGGAGCAAGAAACGGAAACAGGGAGCATCACGCCCAACACAAGGTCATCAGGCAGCCGGCCGCAGCTCGGCCGGGGCTGAGAAGCGGGAAGCGGCGACCACTATGATCCGGGGGAGACACGAGACCCCAGCTCATATGTGTCAGGCCATGACCATGGACCAGCAGGAGGGAGGGAGGAAAAGCACCGACAGCAGGGCGAAGCTGGCAGCGAACACCCGGCCTTTTCAGTGGCCGCCTCTCACTGCCGGTTTGAGATGATGTTAAGGATGACATGTGTCTGGCGGCTTGGTCCCATCTGTGTGAAAATCAATATAGAAAACCCAAGGTGATCTCGTTCCGCAGGAAGACAAACCAGACACGTGCATTCTCGTGCGGAACAGCTTTCACCTGAATCCCTGCTGGCCTGCAATGCCATGAACAGCATCCACTGACAAAAACATAATGGGAGGCTGATGGAGAGAACAGAAAAGAGGCAGTCCACCCTAAAACTGCTATCTATCCATATATGCATTCTGCTGGCAGATGTCTACAGGGTTCCCCCAATCCTGGCAGAATAAATTTCCATGACTTTTCCAAAACTTTTCCAGTACCAAAAGAATTTTTTCCAAAACCTACAAATTTGTAAAACTAAAAGTAGATAGAACAGTATTTGTAAAAAGGTAGTTAACTATTGACATTTACGAAGCGGGAAACAAAAGCGAACAAGGCTAGTTTACAAAACTTTTCCTCTCTATCCAAGAATTCCAAAACTTATCCAGGGCCTGGAAAAATTATTTCAAAATTCAAAAACTTTTCCAGGTTTTCCATGAGCGCGGGCACCCTGTGTCTAGTTTTGGAGACACCGGCCGTAGCAATGACGTCTTCTCTCGAACATAATGGGAGTGAATGGCATTGTTATTGTGGCGGTTAAAGTGCCAAAAAATACATTTTAAAAACATTCAACAGCAATATCTCTTATCAGAAATCATGACCCAGTTATTGTACATAATCCGCAGACTTTGTATTTAGTTTAGCCTTTGAACTATTTTCTATTACCAAACTCCAATCTCTGCGCAGAAGATTGAAGCACTTGCATCCTGGCGATGTCTTCTGCGCAGTGATACGATCGCTAGGTGGAGTTTAACTGCTTACTACAATGTCTATGCATCATCTTGAGTATCTGGATTATCGCTACAGCCCAACTGTTAGCATAATCGCTAACTCCCATCAACACATCCACTGGCAGGACTCTTTGGACATCCCAATGTACAATCTGTCAGCATTTCCCAATAGAGACCTATTGACTCGAAAAAGGCTGGCAAATCAAATTAGGCGCAACAACAGATTTACAAATCGACCCCATCGATTCAAAATATCCACACACAGCACTACCATCTCTAATCTAGATCAGGTTCCTGGGTGGCTCTTGACAGATTGTAATGCTCAAATGAGACAGGGAGCGAGACTCTGCAAACTGCTGGTCTGTCATCAGGCAAAGCCGGGCGGCTCCCCGCCGTGAAAGACGGAACAAATCCGCACTCACGATTCTATCGATCCCCGCTGCGACTCACAGCGGCCGACGTGGTTATTAAACCGTTTGTTATGTCAGGAGAGGCAGTCGATGTTGTCAGGAGGAGACGGGGGGGGATTGTGCAGGACCCGACTGAAAATATGGCAGGGGAGCATCGGAGGGGGCCAAGACAGGCAGGGAAGCGAGGTTAGGGACAGAGCAAATATGGGGGGGGTGAGGCTTCTGGGAGATACTGATAGGCGAGGACACTTCACTTACTGTTTTTTCACTATTTCTGTAATAGTGACAATAAAGATCTGTCCTATCTTATCTTCATCTCCTTCCTGTGACCATCAGTGATCCGTGATTAAAGCACTAAACTCAGCAGATCACTCAACACCTCTGCACGCCTAAAGGCGGAAGAGCACTCGCTATGAGGTGAAAGGTACTTCAAGCTAAGCGACAGGGAGCGATAAAACAGCTCCCGACTGCTGTGGAGAGGAGGACAGATCAGCAGCCAGCCAGCCAGCCAGCACGACCGGGAGGGCTGAACAGAGCGCCTGGTTCCATATCATCAGACCATGGGGAGAAAAGAAAAAAAGAACAGTTGATACTGCCTTTCCCCACCCGTGGTTCAGGGCAGAGTGTGAGCGTCTGCAGCTACGAGTGCCGCTGATGTAGACGGATATCGCAGTTTCCGAAACTACCTACTCAGTGTTGTGGGTAATTGTTCATCACACCTCCTCCCTCGCGGAGTTCAGCGTAATCAGAAAGCCTTCTCTGTAGAGTCTCCCGATTAGAAGACGGCGACATATCTGTCCGCTGGGCAACGGAGCTAGAAACGGGCGAGAACCGAAACGAAAGCAGCAGAAACGCGTGCGTGAAGTGGCATCTCTGCAACGTGCCGGGCTCCTGAGGCTTACGAGCCACTATGCCCCGATCCTATCTTGGGTTTCACATTCTCGACCAGACACAGGCCTGGCCTCAATATTCCACACCTGACTAGGGAAAATGAGATGTACTGACAGAACCATCCATATCTCGTTTCCGAGTGGGAGCAGCGCGCTCAGAAATTATTACGAGCATTGCTTATGCCATAAAGACTATTCCCTTCTGAGCTGATGTTCGCATCTAACATTTGCAGCAGGAACCTTGTCGACGACTGTTACTCTAATTGCTTTCACAGCAGAAGTCGGCTGCTATATAAAGGCGGCGGCGTCCGCGAGCATCCACCCCGACGCGCGCGGGAGCGAGCCTTCGGGAAGCCGACGGCACCGGCCATAAAAACCGCCAGCTGCAGATTGGTTTTCGTAATTATTCCATTCATAAGCCGTAAAGAAATTCAGAAGTGAAACAGAGTGCTTTCCCTTGATTAACAGCCCCCCCCCCCAATAGATTTGTTGTGTGTCAATCTTGCCCTCGGCAAATTATTGCAAAATTGCCCGCAGCAAATTACCATTCAGCTATTCACCTGAGGTGCGGCGCGCAGATGTGTTTAAAACGTAATTCGTTGCCGCAAAGGGCAGGCAGCTTGCTGGATAAGGTTATTCCAAGGCGGGCCGCACCAATGGCTAAGTAACGCGGGCTGGGCACTCACAGGAGGGCAAACAGCAG
>JAODKF010000046.1:29640659-29651071 GCA_026779585.1 Mormyrus proboscirostris
ATAGAGAAATAATGAAATCGCCAGCTATAGTTATTAGAATTGTAGTCATAGAATTATTTTTTATGTGGTATCTAATTTTTTTATTGAATATTATTAATTATGATCGCTTCTGCTATTATCATAACTGGTACACTGTGAAGTATTAGCTTTTGACATTATCACCCCTTACCTCACTGTAAATAAACTGCATCTATAATGTTTTTTTTTTCTTCTCCCTGTTCTGTTTGGAGCTGCTTGTGACAGAGCAGTCCGGTCACTAAACGCACACGTTCCCCATTCATGCTGCACGTCTGGGCTGTTCTCAATGAGCCCCATGCAGGTTCACGCTCCTGAGGAACAAGGCCACGCTCCCGAGGAACAAGGCCGTGCTCCCGAGGAACAAGGCCGCGCTCCCGAGGAACAATGCCACACTCCCGAGGAACAAGGCCACGCTCCCGAGGAACAATGCCACGCTCCCGAGGAACAAGGCCGCGCTCCCCAGGAACAAGGCCACGCTCCCGAGGAACAAGGCCACGCTCCCGAGGAACAAGGCCGCGCTCCCGAGGAACAAGGCCACGCTCCCGAGGAACAAGGCCACGCTCCCGAGGAACAAGGCCGCGCTCCCGAGGAACAAGGCCGCGCTCCTGAGGAACAAGGCTCAAGACTAAAGACTCAGCACTCACTGTTCATGTTTTATTCCGTGTTTTTAACCAAACAGCCCTCCTCGCGCACTGTCGAGTAGCAGTAAAATCCCCCAAGAATCTTTCATCGTTTAAATTATTAAACAATTAAAACGAAGATGAATATGAGCGGCTGCTCTTCAGCTACTGCATACCTGAGATATTTGGACAGGTACATGCAGTCAAGGTTTCTTCTTCACATCACCTATGATGCTTTATACAATAAAAGATCAGTTGACCTACATGTATTTATTTATCTTGCAGGACTGTCCCCCGATCCGTGGCCCACCGATCCTGCGTCCCATGCATCTTCCCGGGTGGCTCACTTCACAGTAACC
Source organism: Mormyrus proboscirostris (assembly GCA_026779585.1). Lineage (NCBI taxonomy): Eukaryota > Metazoa > Chordata > Actinopteri > Osteoglossiformes > Mormyridae > Mormyrus > Mormyrus proboscirostris. The sequence goes on from JAODKF010000046.1 coordinate 29,641,657, forward strand.
GCTGTCAGAACATGGCCTGCAGGCCAGAGGGACGGTCCACACAGCTGTCCCCCTTAACTCTCGGCACACGCTTGGGATATCTTTAAACATGGAATAATTCAGGCTGAGGACTCGAGAAGCAGCAGAAATGACATGGCAGTAATTCACGCACTCCACATCAGCTGCTCACATTCCCTTTCAAAATAAACAATCACTTTGAAGTGGGGGTCATAAGGGCCAGGTGGGGAGGGGCTCTGTGACTTAAGCTCCACTACCTTCCAGCCTCCTAAACATTATGCTGTTTTAGACACATAAACTAAAGTGCTCTAGAAACAGCACAGGCTGCTGTGAGGACGGCTAAGGGTCCTCAGGCAGGCCGGACAGGAAGTCCAGCGGCGGGGAGCAGGCCAAAGACAGTGTTCTCTGTCATGGTGAATATCCACAGGCGGGGGAGACTTAACATCCTGATACTAATTTACCCTTTGCAAATAACCCTTACATCCTATTTCCTGTGTTTATAAGATAAGGTTAGGTCCTCTTTCTGAGTGCCAACCCAACCAGCTGACACCAGATTTGCCCTCTCAACATGGCCGCAGGCTGCGGCTTTTATGGCAGGCAGCTTTTATGACGCTGAACAGGTGATTGTCCAAAACAGTAGGAATACCATATTCTCTGCAGTTATTTTTTATCCCCTTTCTCATACAAGAAACAAAAAACTGTTAAATCAAATAAACACATAGCCAACGTCAAGCTGCCCCCGGGCTAACAAAACTCTGCAATATACATCATGGTATAAAATATTCAATACCGACGTGTGAAGAATGTAGCGCCCCCAGAAATGGGTGCCTTTTAAAATGTGCTGTGAAGGTTTTTATTTCTCCACCTCACACTCATTTTGGGGGCGCACTGCGGCTGATCTCTGCCAAACCGTTTGTGGGAAATGAAAACACAGACCTCCGGCTGCCTTCCGTGAAGACGTTCTTGTGTCTAACGTTGCGGCGAAAATGCCCCAGCTGCTGCTTCCCGTGCGATGCTGAAAATGTGCTCCAGAGTACAGCGGCAGAGCTGGAATTTACAAGATAAGCGGGGCGTCGCGAGACGCAGTGAATCGGCGGCAGATCGTGCCATCCGGCGTGACGTTACTCTCAATAAGCCGTGCGCGGTCGCTGCCGGCTGTAATATTGTCATTCAAATTAGGCTTGTTATTCGGCAGTCTGTCTTCACGCATTTGTCGCTGATGCCACTCATTTGTCAGTTATTTTACGAAGACGTCGTAAATCCCAGAGCCCTCGGACGACTGTTTATACCTGTGGAAATGCGCTCGTTTGGGCCCGGAGCCCTGTATTTGAAAAGAAAGCGGGAGTGGCTTTTCATTGGATGCCAATTCAGATTTTATGACAGAAGGGATTCATGTAGGAATTAATTACGTGCCCCACGACGTCGCCGAAATATGTTAGCGAGGGAGACGGATCATGATGTCATCGGCATCCAGTAGTATCTCGTATTTTGGAAGATTTTTAAAGAAATCGGTGCTTGCCCTTTATTTTATATATTATTGTTGTGATATTGAGATGTGGCGGCCTGCTTTGGGCTGCCTCGAGGTGCCTTGAAAGCTGTGGCTGGACCGCGGCACTTTTAGGAAGCTCAGTAATGGATTTCATCGATCCCGGCCTGCTCGGCCCACAGCGTTGCCGAAACAGCACTCTCCTTTCCAAATCTTATCAAGAGGCATTATGTCAGCACTGCTTTTCATAAGAAACATCCCAGGATCAATACCTCCTCACCGCGCTGTATGGATCTGCTCTGGGGGAGGGGTTAATCCAAGGATCTAATTTGTGCTGCTGGTGGAGCCCGTTAGAAAGGGACGGTTCACTGAGATTGCTGTTGAGCAGCGATGCAGAATTTTCCTGTTTCCCGAGTTTTCCTGCACGCCTCTCAGTAATATATCACCTCAGAAGGACCACAGCTGGCAGAACATCCCAGAAGATATTTAATTGCTGTTCAGTGAGCGGTACTGTGGCATCACACCTCCAGGGTTATGGGTTATGGGTACGAGTGGCACTGCTGTTTTTGCATGGTTTCCTTCCCACAGTCTCAAAGCACGTGGTTAATTGTTGTCTTAGAATTGCCCACAGTGTGAAAGAGTGGGTGACTGAGTGACTAAGTGAGTGAGTGAATGTGTGAGTTAGTAAATGTGTGAGTGAGCGAGTGAGTGAATGTGTGAATAATCAGTGAATAAGTGAGCGTTCGCAATGACGGACTGGCATCCCATTCAGGGTGTCCTTTGCCTCCTGTTACCCGGTGTGAGGTAAACATAAATGAGCAGCGCTTCCTTCGCCAGTCTCCTGGCTGGGCTACACTCCTCCCGTCGCTCTCCTTAAAATCACCAGCAGTCTCTGCCCTGGAAGTTCTGGCATCTTAATCCTGAAAATAAGTGACTTTTTTCCCCAGTCAAACATTAATTAGCAATTTCTCAAAAGGGGGGGGAATGGGGAGTGGTTCCTAAACACGCTGTTTAATATCAAAGGGGTACTAGCTGTGAGCCTGTCTGCTTCCCAGCCCCCGCGTCATGGTCAGAGCATCCTAGTGCGGTTGACGTGCCAGCGTTTACCAAGCCCACCAACCCTCAGGCAGCATCAGGCAGCTGTGCTTCAGTGGGGACGCTAATTACGCAACGGCGCCCCCTGGACCACCACATAATGACAGACTGTCAAGACGCTTTTCACACCCCTGAGTGTGTGGGCTGGGAGAAGGGGTAAGCGTGCGTGTGCATGTGCGTATGTGTGCACGCCTCCACTGTGATCGCGTGCCCAGGGAAACGTCGAGTATGCGGGTGAAAATGCGGCCTCTCCTGTGCTTATGGTGCGTTTGTTTTTCTCTCGGAACTCGGAAATTCCGAGTTGAGTGACATCACGTCTGACAGTCTCCCATTCAAGCTAGCACATCTCAGAACAAACATGGCTGCCTCCATGAACAGGCTGCTGTGTGTCGTGGCTTTATATTTTAGCAGTGAGATTATTTTTTCCGAGAGACAGACAAACAAACAAGAAACACAAACTAGTCAAACCACATTAAAAGCTTTATAAAACATTTTGGCACATTCATATCGATATTCTTTTTTCGAGAGGCAAACAAACTACAAGCCGCCATGTTGAAATTATGTCATGGGGGCAACAAAATCTTGTCCGACATCAACGTCATAAAAGAGGCGTGTTTCCGTCAGGAAGTGACGTTCTTCGTGACGTTTCGTGACATTTTCCTCCGAGTTCCGAGTTGGAAAGAAATAATCGAAAGCACCATTATACCTCTCCCACAACAACAAAGCCTTCTCCCTGCCCTCACCAATCCCCAAACCTCAGAGATAAGATCCCAGGGCAGACGTGAATTCTCTCTCTATAACTGAGGCCATAAATCAACAGCATCAAAAGGATCTTACATTCAGGTGCACTAAAAAACAAATGATGGCCTGAACCCTTGAACCTCATTAGAGCTCCCTCCCTACCTGTTACTTTATGTCTCGGTCATGTAAATAATATGGCTGTGTTACTCAGCAAGTCTTAAAAGTTACCTGCAGATAGACAGTGGTCCACCTGAGGATGACCCATTAGGATAGACCTGCCCCCAGAGTGGGAAGCTTATGAAAAGAGGTTCAAAAAAGACGGAAGAAAACAGGGCCAAGCCTTATCTTAGTGTTGGCTTTTACATGTCTTTGATTAGCCAATGGCAGAATGAGATCATTCTCATTGGGGGTTGTCGCTGGACCTTATGGTGACAGACCCAGGTTCATTGAGCCAAAAGGGACGTGGTCCACCTTAATGTCCTACCTTGGCTTTGGAAGATCTTGACCATGACCTGAAGTAATGAATTGAACCGGGATCGTGCAGTGCTGTATGTGTTTTGCTCAGCACTGCCTCAACTGTCCCCGTTGCCCTCGATCATCTTGCCAGAATGTGAAACTCGCGCAGTTAGCCCCTACCCACAATGCACAGCTGTGGCAGGCTGCCGTTTTTTACAGTGCCGAATTAAGAAACGCGCGTCTGCCTCCTGTCGACGAGAAAGATCACTCTGCTCTGTAATTGTCGGGGGTGCCTGAGTCATCGTGTTCGAGAAAAACAGCATCTCGGGGTGAAAACACGACGTCAGATTGAATGTGGGCTCTTAGTCACTTTCACACCGGGGGAAATGAGCCCGCTGTCATCTTGGACTGTGTCATCTGTACAGCCTGATAGGTCCATTCCAAAACCCATTAGAGTGTCCACACTTACTCACCCCCCCCCAGCACCATCTCACAGCATCCAGCTGGAAACTCTACAGCAAAGCATAGATTTTTCAGCAGGTTAAAAGCCTCACCTCTCTCCCAGCTGTGGGACAAACTATATCCAGAGCGATTTTGAAAAGTCCAAGTGTGTGCTGTTCCTCTGCATCCAACACCTCCTTACATTCCTGTCAGTGTTAACAGTCTTCTGCTTCGCCTAACTTCCGCACCTTCTAGGAATCTGAACTCTCTACATGTGACGGCTGCAGGGAAAACATTCAGCGTTTGGTTCCCACTTGTCAAATGCTGTCAGCAGCCCTGATGTCAGAGAACAAAAGTATTTAGTGCAAGAATAGGGCTGAAAAATGGGGATCAGAGAACCAGAGATAAATCAGACATGAAGTGTGACCCACATGAGGAGAAACTTCCCATCTTTCCCATGGAAAACCAGTACATCCCTCAGCAACTGCTAAAGAGCCGCCCGCGATTTTATTTCATCTAATAGGGGCTTAAAAAATCAGACTAGGAGGGAAACTCGAGGAGGAATTGTTGGTTTTTCTGTGCTGGAGACGGAGGCCCGTCGGGGCTGTGAGGTCACCGTGTTTCCGGAATATTCTTTGTCTCAGACCTCGGGCTTTCTTGTTTTTCCTTGCCTTTGTGTGGGTCCCTTGTGGAATGATGAGGCAAGCAAGGCCTCATCTAAAGACTAAAACGCCAGAGCTGAAGCAGAAAATGGCTTTTCTTTCTTTACTTTGTAATGAAATGGAGCTACAGTCGGATTTCTTAGACGGTAGCGGCAGTGCGGATGTGACGTCTGCCGTGTGTGAGGTGCTCCTTGTGTGTGGGCTTGGGCAGCATTTAGACCACAGTGACAAAGTAAGCAAAGAACTTGTTCTCTCTTTGTTTACCTGCACCCAAGTACAATCCAGAGCAGTCTTTCTTAGTGGGGTCCCCGGGGACCCCGGATGTTCCACATTTTTACTCCCTCCCATCTCTCTTCCACACAGTCCACATTTTTGCTAAACAAACAAAAATACAGAGCCTGGGGTTCCTCAAGGACCGGGCTTGAGAAACCCTGAGCTAGAGGATCCCCTTGGAAGCATGTTTATTCCTCTTCTTTTGTGTCTCCACGTCACCTGAACGCTCCACTGAAGCTTTAAAGTAAAGACACACGCCCCTGTTGACTCAATCGATGGCAGCTCCACCTTTGGATTCCCTTGGCAGGACGCTTTGATAGTTCACTGACTCGCGTTCTCTCTGAATGCAAAGTGCACCAATCCCTCGCCGCCAGCAGAAGGGAAGTGGGTTTGTTTGTTTTTTTTTTTGTTTTGATTGCCATCCCCACCGGGCGAGTCGGCTTTCTTTGCTCTGTGATTTGCCACCTCTCAGCTCTGAGGCGTGGATCGCCTTCTGTCGCGGTATCGTCTTTCTGAGAGGACCTCGGAGTGGCCCGTGTCGCCCCACATTCCATCATCATAATGGCTTCTTCTCCTAGACTCGCATTTATGGCAGCGGTGGCTGCTTCTTAGGAAAAGGATGTATCTAAATAATGGAAACGGAATCCATGGATTGTTCTCTTTCTCCCGGAGGGAAACGATATCCTCTATAACTGATCCATGAAAGAAGGAGCTTGTAAAACACTGACTATGTTTATAGCCATAGGGCGCCACACTATACTTCACATCCATGGGAGGTGGGATAATTGCCCGCTTTCTATTGGTTATCTTAATTGGTTCCCACAGGTATAAACCCCACCCCCTGTGGGTATTAAAACCTTGTTTTTCCCATGAGCGCCTTCATGTATGGTGGTCCAGTTGTAGTTCTACACATTGTCCGGAGGGAAGGTTTGGGAGTTGGATTCATTTCAAAGGAATACTGTGTCATTGTTTTCACACTGACCATCTTATTTATCCTGCCTAAGTTACCACTGGATCTGTGCGCACTGTATCCTGGTAACGCCGCCGCGAGCCACGTGTGAGCTGGTCCGCCTCGCATCGCAATCTCTGGCACCTCCTCCCATCTCTGCTCCACATCCAACCTGTGCCACCTTCTCTGACAATAGAGCTCAGCCGCTAAATTTAGCCGACTGCCCGGGGCCATCTTTAATTATAGATCCGTCAAAGTGGAGAGTGTCATGCCCGGTGCTGAGTGGAACGATTCCCAGTGCCGTCCGGCGTGCCAGATCTCCGTTCCCGACGGGCCGCCCAGCAGGGGCTGGCTCACGGCTTCAGAAAAACGGAAAAATATCCGTCACGGCAAGCGAGGATTCTGGGGGCTGACCCGCCAGATTGGACTCTTCTCCGCCCAACCAATCTCCTCTTTTGCTAGGATTTGTCTTACTGAAAAAAAATTCACCTGTATGCTTAATCAAAAGTTCTCCTCAAATGCTCAGATCAGCCATCAGTCAAAAACATTTGGACTCAGTCTGGCTGCTAATACTTTCACCAGTTTTCCCCCACAGTTTAAAAAACTGGTTAAAAAAAGGAGTTACCAAATTGCTCATAGGTGTGAATGGTGTGTGAGCGTGCCCTGCGACGTGTTGGTGCCCCATCCTGGCTTGTTCCACACCTCCGTGACCCTGCGCAGGATACACTGATATGGAACATGGATGGATGGATAACGACTGGCCCCCACCATGTTGAACCCCCCTAAGCATTTTCTGTTTTCAGTATCCATGTTTACCTTGTACTTTATCTCTATGCCTCCTTCTCCACCCCAGCCACCTCCCGTTTGACCCCAGTAAGGACCCTAACCCCAGATTAAGATCGGCTTCCCTACCCAGCCGGGAATGACATCACCATCCCAATCACAGAGTCACAGTTTTACAGTGACATCAAGGAACATTAGCATGTCCTAGGGACATCTCAGGCGATGTTTCCCAACTGATCCTGATTGATTTCATCAGTTGTCAATGTCTAAACGAGGTCAGGTGCTTGGGTGAGGGGGGGCCTCCTTGATGTTGTCATGTGATGTTTTATTGTTAGAGTTGGCCTTTCCAAATGCCCTCATTCTTTATGCTATTTTCCCCAGTAATTTAGGCCTGTTATTTGCAGTTATTTATATAGTAGTTGCTTTTGTCCTAAAAGACATAAGCCAGTAATAGCAAGTAACGACAGTCCCCAAGTCAAGAAGTGCTAGTCGCTGGGGGGGAGGGGCTCTACGCAGGCTGATCTGGTAGTGGGACCTCACTATCGATCCTGCGTCAGGTTTCCCTGTGGGACCAGGGTGACTTGGGGATGGTTCCTGTCCTCCTCTGAAGGCCTCAGAGGAACCTTTGCGATGACTTTGCTCACGTAATATTTCCTTCTTGTGTGCAGCTGCTACTGTGAGGACCTTAATTTGCGCCAATGGTCCGACTTGTTGGGATTATTAATTAGGAGAATCCCCAGCAGGTATGAGCAGGGCAGAGAGCGAGGCTTCCCGAGAGTGATCCCTGGGGGGGAGCAGTACCACGGGGCCCTAAGGACGCTGATGATGCGGGATGCCGAGAGGCGGGGCAGTACCGCGGGGCCCTAAGGAGGCGGGGCAGTCGGCACTTCAGACTAGGGAGGAAAGCTATACATATCAGAGAATTTTGGTCGAATCTGCTGTTAGTAATATTGATTTGTAGGTAATTTGCCACAGCAGAAGTGGGTCTTGTGACACTCGGCCGTGGGCTGGCTGCTCAGATAGTAGCAGTCCACCCTTATGTCCTTGTCTGTTCTGTCCCACACCGTGCCCTTGCTCCTGTGTGTTTACTGCTGGGTATGGAGAAGACACACCCATGCAATATGTGAACCCTTATGGTGACCTGATTCGCCAGTCCAGGATGGAGGGGTTTTACCTCCCCCCAGTAATGGGTAAACTTCCCAGTTTAAAAGGCAATCTCACATACAAACAAAGATACAGGCTACTCTTGCCCGGAAGGCCTGCTGACAGCCTGTGAGAGCGCTGCCTCATTCACGGATCTGGCCCGCTTGGCCCAGTCTGCAGTTATTTCCGCCTGATCTCATGGTAATCTCTTCACGCGTCGCTCGGGCGTTTCTGAGCGCTTGTGCTGAGAGGATTGGCTGAGATTACAGGAACGGCATCGCCGATTGTGTGTCAGAAGGGGTATAATCAGTGATGCTCATTTTTGCTATGTGGTGATGGGCGGTGCATCGGGGGGTGGGGGGGCATAGCCGCGGCCTGTCAGTCTGACCCTGAACTCTGAACCCGCCCCAGAGGTGAAAACAGCCCAGGTCAGAGAGCGGCAGCCGCTGGTCTCTTTCTGCCCCTTCCTAGCTTTCAGACTCGGCCAATCACAAACTCTAACACTTAATGCTCAGGGACACTTATGATGTCCTGTAAGCCTGTAAGTCTAACTGTGAGAATCTCTACCGGTGCCATGATCCTACATGAGACACTCACCAGCGTCAAGCTGCGAGCAGGAATATGGAGACACCGCCTGCCTGTTATCTCCCCGCGCTTGTGGCGTGGAGGTGAGTCAGACCTGAAATTTGCACGCTGCTGGTGACTCCGACCGCGGTTGCTGGTGAATCGGGGCTCATATCGCCCGTGGGTTTGTGGGAGGAAAGTCACCCCAGGGGATCTGACAGCAGGGGGGATCTATCCCTGTCACCATGGAGGTGGGGGGCAGTTGCCTCCCCCACAGGGAAATCAGAGCAGAGGTGAAGAAAAGGAAAGGAGGAACGTTGTTTGGGGGCTGGGAGAATGAGGCATGATGCCGTGGAAAGTGGCGCAGCTCCACTCAGAGCGAGACCTGCAATTTCACTGGGGCTGATAAGTCGTCCCTGATTGCAGGGTTCGGCATTCTGGGTTCAGCCCGGCCCCCAATTTGCAGAGTACGAGCATGCTGGTGGTTTGACTCCACTCACCCGCACAAATGGGCTTGTCTATGGCAGTTTGTGCGAGTCAAAGGAGCCAGAGAGCTCATGCATACACAGACACAGACACATGCCAAAGCGGTCGATTCATCCTGGCTTGAAAATCATCTGGTCCTACATGTTTTTTTCCCTCGTTATACAGTAAATGCATATTTGTGGCTTCTAAGTGGCCGTCAGTTGGTTGGTTTGTGAAGCTATTTTTTGTGTGGATTAAAGGCATGCGACACTCGGCGGGATGCACACCGGGGCGCAGGGAAGGGGGTTTGACATAACATTTTTGTTTGTTTTATTGTTGAACTATTGAATTGCATGCGCA